>QVRM01000686.1:0-323631 GCA_003439945.1 Dermanyssus gallinae | reverse complement strand
ATATATATATATATAGCTATATAATTATATATATCTATATATATATATATATATAATATAAGTCTCTACTCAGCTGTTGAGCCGGACGGTCGCACTGGTGCGAGCTCCCGCTTAAATTGCCTAGATCGCAAGTTATATCTGGCTTTTTAACGGGAGTTTTGCCACAGACCATCGTGGCCACCAGTGTGACCGAACTGTGAGATCCAACACCGTCAAACAGTTCCATTTTGCATTTAAAAGATGCAAAATTGTTATAATTCGCCGCGTCACTGTGTTAGATAGGTTAGCAGTGCGTTCACCATTGCAAAGGCCTGTCTGAAGTGCATTTTAGCGTTTTTAAGTGGAAGTGATTGTGCCGGTTTTTAGATTTAGGTAAGGTGAGTCTACCTATATAGTTGTTTTAGTGAAATATAGCGGCCCTAATTATATTTCACTAATTTTAACTTCTATATAGGTAAAGTGTATACACTGGCTACAAAACCCAGACAGTGCATACATTGTATAGTGGTGTATCGATACGCTTTGTTTTGTTCTAAAATCGAACACTGCGTAGAGAATACAGTAAGCAACGATATATTGGGCAGCCATATCGTGTTTTTAAACCACTATATATTTTAATTGACTACCTACATACCTACTATATATTTGTAATAGATGCTTCAATTCCACTGAATCGAAGAGACAGCAATTAATCTGTCTGATGCTAGTCTTCCATCTAATTACCACAAATATATATCTTAAACCGACACTACTATTGTACATATTAATGTGCAATTTTTAACTTCTACTTTTGACGCTATTTTGCATAAATACAGTACGTGACAAAATATGACATAGTGCTCCCTGGGTAGAGACGAACAGAATGATGGTCTAAAGACCGCTTCATTTTAGCGATTTTAACAACAACATCTGCGTAAAATCGCGCCATCGTTCGCGTACAAGACTTTTAAAGAAATCTTACCACCGCTGTGGACCAAGACAACGATGGCATCACGTGACGGCAGCAACACCGCCGGAAGACTCAGCTGCCAGACTTGCGGGCGAGTATGCAAATCTGGCGCGGGCCTCGCGAGCCACATTAGATTGACTCACAATCAACGAGAAGTTCGTGCCACCTCCCAAACTCCTAACCGATCACAGACTAATAATTTGATTTTAAGTTCCTCACAAAATGACACTGCTGCTTCTAATAATAATTTTAACCCCCCTAGTACTTCACGCGTCTCCCAGCCAAATTGTAAATGTCCATCTAGTACTTGCTTAAAGGTCTTTAATTCTAAATCAGGTCTTAATTTACACCGTCGTCGTGCCCATCCGGACGAATATAATGAGAACATTTTAGCCCCCCCCCTCTAAGAAGGCCAGATGGAACCCACAAGACCGTGAACTTTTAGCAACATTAGAAGCAGATTTTATATTAGATAATAATAACGAAACTCCTAGAGAAATTGACCACCTTTTAGCTACTAATTTTAACTCACGCACACCTGGGGCGATTAGGGGCCAACGTAATTCTCAGGCGCATAAGGATCTGGTAGAGGACCTCCTTAAAAAGAGGTCTCTCCTGGATTCCAACCTTGACGGATCTGAGCTTCCTGAGCGTAGTCGGCCTCGATACTCTGAATCAGATGGCCCCTATAATCCATCCCAAAAAGATATTATTATATCTAAAATACAAGCCCTCACAAACACATTTCCCAAACGCAACATAATTTCAACAGACCTTACTCATCTGTCAAATATAATTTGCTCAGGTGAGGACCACACTATCGCCTTAAACGAATTTCTGAACAAACATTTTACACACACTGTCCGACGTCGTGCCTTTAGAGAAACACCTTCCACTGAAGCGCGAGTATCTAAAAGGCAACAGCGACGTCAAGACTACGCAACCACTCAAAAACTTTTTAGCCAAAACCGATCCAAATGCGCTCATGAGGTGCTGGACGGCAAACACACCATACACAACATGCAGGCCACCGAAGTTGTAGAACACTGGGCCAACACGATGACACAACCACCCCCTGAACCACTCCCTTGCCCCGTATACACTCCCAACTCTGATCTCTTTGAGGTTTCCCTCCCTATCTCCCTAAAGGAAACCCACGTAGCTCTCCGCGGACCTTCTAAAGCACTAGGCTTGGACGGGATTTGTCTTTCGTCCCTCCGTAAACTCCCGTTAGAAGTAGTCTGTTGTATTCTTAACATACTATTAATTAGCGATATTGCCTCAGCCCATGAAACTGCTCGCTTAGCGTTCATCCCTAAAATTAACAATGCCACATCCCCAAGCGATCTGCGACCCCTATCTATTAGTTCATACTTACAACGAACGCTTAACAAAATTCTCTCTAGACGCCTCCAGAACTCTATTAAGCTTCTCCCAATCCAGCGAGCGTTTCTCCCCTATAATGGTACCTTCGAGAATCTTGCGGTTCTGGATGGTATCCTTAACGATGCCAAGTCTGCAGGACGTGAGCTCAGACTCTGCCTCAATCGACCTCCGTAAGGCGTTCGACATGGTGAGTCATGACTCCGTCCTGTGGTCACTCCGGACTCGCGGATACCCGGAGGTATTCATTAACTATATCGAACGCTTGTACCTCTCATCTAAAACTCTCATAGAATTTGGACAAGAATGTCGCACATTTCGGCCAACTAGGGGTGTTAGGCAGGGAGATCCTCTGTCCCCCCTCTTATTTAATCTAGTTCTCGACGACATTCTTTCAAAATTAGACAAAACTAATATCGGGTACCAACTTACTGATGACTTCCGCCTTATGGGCTTAGCCTTTGCGGATGATCTCATCCTCCTAGCCTCCACGAAATCCACTCTCCAACGGCTCCTTAATATTGCGGACCCACTTTTAAAATCCCGAGGCCTTGAAATTAATACTAATAAAAGCTTTACTATCTCCCACCTATTAATAGGAAGGAAGGTAAAGGTTTTATCAATACCGTATCAGAATTTAACGTTGGAGATCGGCAATTGCCAGCTAAAGGTATGAGCGATCGATGGAGATATCTTGGAGTCGACTTTGACAGCAATGGCAGAGTTGACTCCACCAAGGATATACTCCTTAACTTACTCAACAGACTCACGATAGCTCCCCTTAAACCCCACCAAAGACTCATATTTTTGAAAGACTTTCTCATTCCCCGTCTCCTATATAAACTGGTCTCCGGTCCCAGACCATCTTACGCACTCCTTAGTGACCTAGATAAAGAGATCAGAAAGGTTGTTAAGTCGAAATGGCTTAAGCTCGAAAACTCGGTGCCGAACGCCTACCTGTACACGCACACAGCACACGGCGGTCTGGACATCCCCTGCCTCCAAACATTCATTCCCAGAATCCGCCTCTCCCGCCTGACAGCACTACAACACTCCACGCACCTTGGGGTCCAATGGATGCTAACCACCGAGCACTTTAAAAAAGATCTTGCGAAAACAAGACTTCTTTGCGAGCGCTTGGGAACCTCCATTGAGACCGCTACACAAGAGACCGATTACTGGTCTCAACAACTACACAACACGTTCGATGGGGCACATTTTAAAAAAGCACACGAAACGCCCTTTGTACATTACTGGATTAAGGGTATGCCCTACCTATCTGGTAAGGAGTATTTAAACCTACTAAAGCTCAGGATCAACGCACTACCAACGCGTGCCAGATTGGCCAGGGGACGCCCGGGCTACAACAAACGTTGTAGGCACGGGTGTCATGCGCCTGAGACGTTGGCTCATGTCGCTCAGATGTGCGATATAACACACAAACAAACCATAAAGAGACATGACGACGTCTGTGATCGCGTGGCGCGTCTTCTCCGCGAAAGGGGTCATGAGGTGGTTCGTGAGCGAGTATTCCGTCGACCGGGCGCACCGGGTCTAAAGCCCGACCTCGTAATAACAACACCTACCGAGGTCTGGGTTTTAGATGCCGAGGTTTGCGGCCCGAACCGGGACCTGGCAAAAGCACGGCAAGACAAGATCGCCAAATATGACGTCGAGTTCCTAAGAGCGGCGCTCCCCTACCCGCAAAAACCTCGCAGATTCGGATCCATCACTATCTCTATGAGTGGTGTATGGGACTCCGAATCTGCGAGGACGCTCTTGGGGCTCGGCGTCACGAAGAGGAATCTTATGGATCTCACCGTTTTAACTTTGCAAGGAACCTTGAGGATATATCGCTCGCACCGGATCCATAAGAGCGGGGGCTACCATCAAGCAAGGACAAGGACAACTGATTCTTAACTTCACGTGACACCTTTTTACCACCATTTTTATTAAGGCGAGCACTGCCGAGTGTGCAAACGTATTGTAAATGATTAATAAATCATCACAATATTTTCTATATAAATATAAATATATGTATATATATACATATATGTATGTATGTATATATGTATATATATATATATATATATATATATATACATATATGTATGTATATATATGTATGTATGTATATATCTATATATACATATATGTATGTATAATATATATATATATATATATATATATATATATATATATATATATATATATATATATATATATATATATATATATATATATATATATATATATATATATATATATATATATATATATATATATATATACATTCATTAGGCGACGCGCCGGGGCAAGAAATAAAAAGATAGAGAAAAACGGATCTTGTCTGGTACCACAACTGTTTCTTGCACGAGTAATTTGTTAAAACGACCACCGGTAATAGAACTGCGGCGATCACGACGACTAATATTATGAGAACGACGACGACAGCCATTATTGCCACTGTGTACATTTATTACTCGAATGTTTAAAAATGGAGTCTATAATTTTGCTACTTCTGCTACTATGACTTTCGTGGAGGTCAGAAAGGGTACGGAGCTACGGCTAATGCTGGCCACAACGAAACACTACGAAACCTAGCAAGAGAGGCTGGATAGATATCGCTAAGGTGACCTAGCTAGCCTAAAGCTAACTTAGTGCACGTATGAAGATACATACATCATCAGCACACATATCGCATCTTCCTCACACACTTAACCAGCCAACATTCTGGCTTCTATTCTAGTTCTTCCCCATCCCCATCAGCATCATCATCATCATCATCCGCCGTCCGCTGTCCATCATAATCCATAATAAGCACAGAAGCACACGACGCACCACCCGACTTGACTCGGCACGTGACGACCGCCGACTTTCCTATTCGTTGGGGCCCCCCCCGCGATGTCTTCGTTTCTTTGCTATCCTTTCATTCACACTGGTATTGCTCTCGTCGTTGGCGTGTCCCTTTATTGATTTTTCGGTCAATCTTTCTGTCTCACTCGGCCGACAGTGCCCAGTGTCCTAGCGTGCTCCGCTCGACCATTTATTTGCTCGAGATCGCGAGACCAGGGATGGCGACCGAAACGAACCCGATCTATCTATCTCCTCCACCAGCAAACCACCAAGACAGGCCATCGGACGAATGAGGCGAACAGCAGCGTCGTTCAACCACACGAACTTAAGACTACGAGTAGTATGCCATTAATGTACGTATTTACCCATCAATCATTTGTTAATTTATTCATTGGTTAAACGATTGTCGATCACGGACACCTACCTACTCGAAGTCACGTGCCGTAACCCCTCTCGATCCGGCTATGCGAACCCCGAGAGACCAACAAAAGCCGCAACGAGCCGCAGTCGATGAAGAGACCGCTTCAGCATACCCACTAAGCACTGCTGATGGCTGAAGAGGAGGACACCAACCAGCAATGCTAGTAACTAATAGGCATAGATAGCTAGATAACAGTTCATCATTGGTCACACACACACACACTCGATTGTAGTACAATAAGAAAACAAAATAACAAGCAGAAGATGAAGAAGAAGCAAAGACGGTTTTACAAATGACTGAAGACGTCGAAAGACTTCTGTCTTTTCTCAGAATTATCATCATCATCATCATGCACATCATCATCAGTATCATTATCACCATTATTGTGGTTTTCTTCTTCAGTGAGTGCGCCCTGCCGCGACCGAGTCGGGGGTTCGCCCATCTGTTACATACACTGTCGAGTTCCGACATTTAGAAACTCTCTGCCGACCGCTGCTTACGATCGTAGGTTTACTTTAGACAAAGAAGACGTCAATGAGTATAAAGAAACAGCGACTGCAGCATATACGCTTAGGTACCCTGTATGCATGTGATAGTGTATAACTATAGTGATGTAGTGCAATTATTTACAATTAGTATTGCAATAAAAAAAAAAAAATATATATATATATATATATATATATATAATATAGGCGAGCACTAACGAGTGTGCCAACGTATTGTAAATGATTAATAAATCATCACAGTATTTTCTATATAGATGCATTATAAAAATAAATTCAATATAGCTGACAGTTACCGGCTGTACAGGCGTATTCTACTTATTCTTATCGGGCAAAGCTCGTACTTTCCGTACGAGGCATAACCACTAAAACGTGAACTCAAGTAAAATACAATCTGCACTACATTCAGAACAATTGCTTAATGTTGTGGCCGTCTGCCTATAAATGGGATGCCTGCCTGGGAGATTATGTTTTTTATATTTATTTTTTGATCTAGCCTCAATAAAGTTCTGCACACGAAGGCCAGTGTTCCACTTTTGTTTACATTTTCGAAGGAGTAATATGTCTTAGGGGAGAAAATGTGACTGAACAGTTTTCTTACAATTACATACATATATTTTTTCTAATTAAAACATATATATATATATATATATATATATATATACACTGGAAGTAAATCGGTGATAGACTAAGAGTGGCCTTAAAATTAGATGGACGTCTTTAGGTCACTTTGTACGACGCTGTTGCTGATTGCATTTGCTATTGTCACCACCGTAGCCACAATTAATTAGCGTATTCGCTGTAGAAACATTGCCCGTTCGTCCGATCCGTGGCGGTTCTCGTCAGAGTTTGGAGCCGAAGGCCGCCGCGTTCGACAAAAAAAGTGCGTTTTCATCCCCATTTCCCTACTCAATCTCTCGTTCGCCCCTTCTCGGGAAAGGTATTACATCCAATGTTTCAAATGTATGTTTTTGTCTCCTTGTTATGTTTGCTCTCTCCCTCATTATATATATATATATATATATATATATATATATATATATATGTATATATATATATATACCTCACCCTTCATATTGTACAACCTCCTCTCTCTGTATGTACCCCATTGTGTCTGTTGTATTTTTCGTCCAGTCATCATTGGCACCGTCACCCACTGGCGGGCAGCGTGTCGGGGTCCTGATCGCCCCGTGGGGGGCGGCAAACAACCTGCAGGCTTGCTGGTCTTCGGTGTTGTTGGGGTGTTGCCATATGGCGGTCGGCCGCCAGGAGGCTCCAAACGACGCGCGACGGAACACAGCAACAACAACAACAACAACAGGAAATCGGCCGGCCACAGAGTGTCCTGCAACAGCGGCATCGGCGACCTGAGACAACAGGCAAGCCGAAGCACCGCCGCAAGACACGAGAGCGGAACAGCGACAACAACCAGAGAGAAAAGGAATTAAACAGTTGATATATATATATATATATATATATATATATATATATATATATAATATAGAAAAGAGAGAGAGAGAGACATAGGTGGAAACGCGGACGAAGTGATTATCGAATGAGAGACATTGTAGGGTCAAAAAAACAGTGTGAAAAAGAAAGCGAGAGAAACAACAGAAAGAGAGACAGAGAGATAACGAACGAACGAAGAAACAGACGGAAGCGTAGATAGAAGAACAAAGACGCTACGGGGCAACTTCGGTTCGCAAGCAAACGAACAGGTATGTTAGTCGGTCCATAAAGCAAGCGAGCGAGCTGACAGGCCGGTCGGCTGGATAGCCGAGCGGACGTCGTATAGGTCTTCTTCAGCTTTGCAGCTTTGCTCGAGCGGGTGCCGCGTCGCTTCTGTCCTCCATTATCTTCTTTCACCTTACTGTGTTGTTCTGCGCCTTTTTCTTTTTCTGCTGCCGTTGCTACTGAGTCTTCCTCTTCTTTTTTTTCTTCATCTTTTTCGTCTTCTATATCTATTTCTCGTTTGTCTTCTGTCTCCACTGTTCCCTATCACACCACCGACGTCTTGTATTCGTTCGTTAGGCTGGCGCGACGTTACACACACAGGCCATGTCCAAAGTCGTGTCATCGGCCTATCGTCGGCCAGTCAGTGTAGCGATCATCATCGACAACAACAATAACAACAATAACGACAACAACAACCTCAACAACAACCGTATTGACATCGATGTCATTACTAACATCATTATCATCATCATTAACAGCAGCAGCAGCAACAACAACAACAACAACAACGGCATTAACAACAACGGCATCATCATCATCAACAACAGAAACAACAACAATCACAACACCATCAACAACAACACCATCAGTAACAACACCATCAACAACAACACCATCAGCAACAACACCATCATCAACAACAACACTATCAACAACAACATCAACAACAACCACAACCTCAACAACAACAACAACATCAACATCAACAACAACATCAACAACAACATCAACAACAATCAGCAACAACACCATCAACAACAACATCAGCAACAACACCATCAACAACAACATCAACAACAACATCAGCAACAACAACATCAGCAACAACAACATCAGCAACAACACCATCAACAACAACACCATCAACAACAACAAGATTATCAACAACAACATCAACAACAACCACAACATCAACAACAACCACAACAACATCAACAACAGCATCGTCATTGTCGCCCTGCTGGACGATTGCGCCAGCCAACCTGGCGGTCCGGATCGCGTCGATCAGTCCATGGTCCTCGGTCTAGGCCGGGCCGGGCCGGGCCGAATCGGGTTGGGGCAGGCGGTGTCGGCCAATCGGAACGCCGCACAGCATCGAGCTCCCATCGAGCGCCACCACCACGGCACACGAGCCCAATCATCAACAGGATCCTGGCCGCCATCATCATCATCATCATCATCAAGACCCTCGTCATGATCACATCAGATCTCTCATCATCATGATCACCATCAGGATCTTCTTCATCATCATGATCACCATCAGGACCTTCTTCATCATCATTATCACCACAACCACCACCACCACCGCCGTTGCCGCCACTGCCGCTGCCGCTGCTGCTAGCATCCAGGATCCTCACCATCATCGCCGCCGCCATCACGAAGGACGGAAGACGAGAAGACCAAGAAGCGAGCGGCCCGTCCCGACCCGACGCGTCCGCGCGTGCCGTGAACATCTGTCGTTTTGACCGCGCCCGCCGCTTCGCCACCCCTACCTACCTACCTACCTACCTACTTATCTATGAAACTACTGCTGCGATGCCGTTGACTTCTTTGTTGTCGATTTTGTCGTCACCATCATCATCATCATCATCATCATCAGCGACAACAGCAACAACAGCAACAACAACAACAACATCAACAGCAACAACAACAACAACATCAACAGCAACAACAACAACAACAACAACAAAAACGGCAGCGCAACGACAATGACAGCAGGAGCAACAACAACGACAACCCCAACTACAACGACAGCCCCAACCCCAACGATGTCGGCAAAAACCGCTGTAGACGAGAGCGTAACGTAGCAGTAATACCTCTCTCACTGCCACTCTTCGAAGACGACGGCCACGACCACGACAGGCGCAACAATCACTTCGACGACTGCATCTCGCCTACCCAATATATAATAATAATAATAATATAATAATAATAAAAATAATAATAATAATAATAATAATAATAATAATAATAATAATAGCATTTTTCAAAGATTTAAGTAAGCGAATTCAGGAGGTCACGAACGACCGAAGAGAGGGTCAATTCTTGAGGCAAGCTTTGTCCTTGGCCGTTTGCAGAGGGAACGCGGCATCTATTTTAGGCGCCATGGAGTGAACTAATTATTTTAAGAAAACTTTGCAATAATACGTTCAGACCTCATAAGTGTAACATTGTTTAACATGTAATAAATAATAATAATAATAATAATAATAATAATAATAATAATAATAATAATAATAATAATAATAATAATAATAATAATAATAATAATAATAATAAGAACGACATTCCGGCCCTGACTAGTTCGCTATCGAGCTAAGTTTTCGAGCACTGCAAACAGGCAGGTAAACAACCAGACAGCCAGACGGACGGACAGTACAACTGTACAGTCGTACACCGACCGGAGTACAGCGTACGCGGCGCATCGTGTACAGCAGCAGCAGCAGCACACTATGTATGTACGCTATGCGAACGTCGCTAGTAGTAGACTGGCTCACCACCATCATGGTACATCAAGAAGAACCCGTACGCGCGACGGCCTACGACGGCTGACGGTGTTGACGAGCTGCCAGCTGTAAGCTAGGTTAAGCTGGTATCGTCAGCTTGCTGGTGCTGCTTCTGCTTCTGCTGCTGCGACTTCTGCTGATTCTGCTGCTGGTGGGGTTTATACGACTGGAAGGATGCACGGAGCAAACCCTCATCCCCACAATACAGCTGCCGACCGAGAAATCGCACACATGACGCGATGACATCGACGGGGCCAACACGCTCCCGCTCCCGTTGTTGTTGCTTTAATTTCTACAGCGGCGGGCAGCAGCAGCAGCAACAACAAACAGCAGTATTCTCGACCAGATATAGTTTAGCCACCCAATGTCGCAGCCAACCAGCCGACCGACCGACCAACAACGAAACCCGGCGGCAGTGATAGCCGGCCGAGAATGATGACTCGAGGATCTCTCACACAGAACGCCGCATCTTGTGTTATACACCAGTAAACAAATGTTTCTCGCGCGGTGTGTAGAAGTAGTGTTGCTTTCGTGTCACGGAGGCGAGGCGGGTGGACGCATACAAAATGAACCGTCCGCTACCGAGAGTTAATGCAGACATCATTTAAACTTTTCTGGCTGACCCTCTGATTAAGATATAACGTCCACGGGACTGCTTTTCGCATTGCTTCATAGACGCATCCCTATAAATGGAAACGTGCAACGGTGGGGCTCGAACCCGCGCACCTATGTGTCTCCCCCGGTCGCGAGACGAGAAAGGCCACGCCACCGGGCTCGACAAAGCATACATCATACATTATTTCCAAGCTCATAAGTGTAAGCCAGGACTACTAACAGTAAATTCAGATACATGGCACAACAAACTAGTATTTTTTCTCGATAATATTTGTTTCATTCGTCATATGTGTATGTGTGTGAAAAATAGATCGTATACTATTCATACGCAAAAATCTCTTCTTTAAAAAATCCTCTTCGAAGGGTATGTGTCAGATTGAGACTCCTGGGGTTAGAAACAGCGGTCATCTGCCTCTCTTCGACCAATTGATGTATATGTTTACGTCTATATTTTGAATGGGTGAGTATGTTTTGTGCTTGCTACACAGCAGTGAGCAAAAATGAAGAAGTAAGATCTTCAGCTTTACACAAATAGCACCAGGAACAATTCGACTTTACCATGGCAAAGTGCTTAGTCGAGAATATGTGAATCTATAATGTATGGCTAGATGCGTAAAGAGAGTTCACAAGTATCGTTATATCCGGCGGTCACACGATTTAAGCTGCGTTACTATACCACCAATACATTAATTCTGTCTACAGCGTAAGATGCATATTTGTCTGGCAACGTCAATTGCCAATGGTTTCTGACACATCTTTTCAAGTTGATGTTCACTTTCGTTGCAGGCATGCAACAAAGAAATTGAAAAAAAACACACACACATATTCTTTGTTGATGTTTACTTACCAATATCGATAGGTTTATAAGATATATATATATATATATATATAGCATCTAACAGATAATTCAAATTAACATATGTGCATGTCTCAACCCTTTTGTCGATTCCAAACAAATAACGTGAACTCGCATAAACAGTTATCAGGTATTTACAGGTACTTTTGTCTTTACTTTTGTTCTGGAAGTGTCTTGTACTATATATATATATATATATATATATATATACGTAATACCGTGAAGTTGCAATATATATATATATATATATATATATACATACATACATATAGAATATAGAAGTGTCATACAGCTGGTCGAAAAGGAGGAACACGGTTTGGCGTTCAAGCCATCATGCAATTAGTGGCACATTTATTTGATTTCTATATGCCTGTGTTCTTATGCATCTGCGTGCGCGTCGACCGGCATGAGCACTCAGCATGACATGCAAATTTTGTCCGCTCAGCAGTAAACACGCTTTGGCCGTTCAGGGTAGTTTGTCACTTCTGACACACTTTGTCGTGTTGTTACTCCGGTGTCGACCTGCTAGTTCCTAGAGCAATGGCAGCAACGGGTGCCTCCTATTGCAGGTGGCTACAACCAGACCGAGTCGATGTGGGCAAAACGCCGCGCAGAACGGTTCAGTTTCAGCCACACCTCCAGTTTGTCTTTTATCGGAAGAGAAGAAATAAGGTGCGCCAAGACATCATCGAAAGCAGGTCATAGCCAACAATAAGTGTATATATATATATATATATATATATATATATATATATTAATCGGATGAAACTGCAAGTTGTGAGATGCGGCGCGCAACCAGAAACACTGTAACTGAAACTTTCAATTTATTCGTCGACGTTGCCTTTAGCGTTACGGGCTGGAACCTACCAGGTTGTTGGTAGGATCACGCATGTCGGTTAGTATTGTTATTCCTGTATTGTTATTGTTGTTGCTGCGGCTGGCATTAGCACTACCAACAGAGTCGTTGTTTTATATTTTTTTCTTTTTTTTATGGAGGGGGTTAAATATTTTTACGTATGAAAATTGTCTAGGTGATGGTCATTGCTGTAAGTGAGGCCTTTCGTTTAGCGGGTGTTGCTACAGTTTTTGTGGTGTTTTTGCTGTTGTTGTGACGGTCGCTGATGCTACTGATGTGGTTGCAGCTATTGAACTCGGCGTTGCTACTGCCTTTGTTGATCTCGTCGTTTTTTTTTGTTGTTGCTTCAACTGATTTTTTGCTGGTTGTTGTTGCTGCTGTTGTTGTTGTTGTTGACGTTAATGTTTCTGTAGTTGCTGCTGTGTTGTTGTTGTTGATGTTATTGTTCTTTTTATCGTCATCTGGCAGGCGTCGTCGTCGTCGTCGTCGTCGTCGTTGTTGTTGTTGTTGTTGTTGTTGTTGTTGTTGTTGTTGTTGTTGTTGTTGTTGTTGTTGTTGTTGTTGTCGCTTTAGCTTGTAGCATGCAGCCTGCTGCCCTTAGTATCAAGGAGACAGTGGATTCATTCACCTACTCAGACACACCGGATGTTATGGATGCTACGAGTGGCATACGTTCTCCGAATCCTGCTAGCAGATTTCTGGTCGCGTGTCTAGACATTGACTTTTTCTTTCTTCTTTCGCTCTCTCGCTCTTCTCTCGAGATCTCATCTCATTTCGAGCAGGGCAACGTGGTGGAACCTGACGGCCGGTTGTGTGACGCCGAGTCATTTAAAGGACGACCACGACCCAGACCCACAATCTCGACGGCTCGGCGGGCCGGCGAACGGACCGCCGATAGGCCAACCGGCACGTGTTCCATGTCGACGCTGGATGGAGGGGGCAGCTCGCAGCTGCTTCTCAAGGACAGCAACGGTGGTGGTGCTGTTGCTGGTGGAGCTGATGCTGCTGCCGCAACAGCCTGCGTCAGTGACGACGACAGAAAACCTACGCAGAGGGGACGATTGGGTTCGATTCCGGCTTTTCAGCCTGGCCCGATGCGACACGCCGTAGCCGACCTCCTGTAGGGAGCGGCGCCAGTGGGCCAGAACAGAGTCAGTCAGTCAGTCAATACAACAAACACCTAGTTTTGTATCAGGCCTGAGTGCCTCCTGATACAAAACTAGGTGTTTGTTTGCTCCAGTTGATTGATGATGACTGGACGGTATGGCCGGTTTTCCGTGCGAGCAGAAAACCTACATAGTTCTAGGCAGGGCAAGCAAGACGCGGCAACATCGCGGGTTGACGGCAATCGTTGGTATTGCTAGAAACTATCTATGGGCTATCTGTGGTTTCGGCTCGGTCTTCTCAAGTGGAGCTCAAAACCAGAAAGTGGATCGTAAGACTTCAATCAGGCTTGACACGTGTAAGACATAAGATACATTTCTGTTTTACCTTAAATGTTAGAACCGTTAGACGGCCTATAATTAAACGCTCATTTAATAGTGCGAATCCATTTTATTCTCAGCAGTATTGTGCCGTAAATGATGACTTCTCATTTGTTTGTACTCATTGTAGACCAGCCGATACCGGCTGATGTTGGCTGGCCCCCGTTCGGTAAAATACGGGGAACAGAAAATCAAGTATCACAAACGCGTTCACAGGACGATTCGGCGACAATTGCATAGCAATGTTTCCGGATATCCGAAGTAAACTATTGTTGCCGGACATTGTCATTAACATCACGGCCACGCAGCGCCTTCTTATCACATATGCTGTATTTATTACCTAGCGCAATAGCCGCTGTCGACTTTCCTGGCTACAGGATGCATTTGTAGGTGCCGACGGAAGACGGATGAGATCAATGTTTCTTCGGTTGAAAGGAATCCAGTGGGTTATCTGGGCTTTGGCCACATACGCTTCTATTTGCAATAGTTAGGTTCAAATATCCTAACTGTGTCGGTTCTACAAACACTAATTCAACTAGTATCTATTAATTATTGGTAAACTCTATTTGTGCGGACACAACAGTGTGAATGAAAGGAACCTGCGCTAATATCAAACACCTTTCTCTTCCGCGCTGGGCAGTGTTCTGGATGTGCCTGCCTCACTCAAGTTGGAGTCATCACAGTGGCTACTATTTTCACCATAAATACTTGCCAGTTGGTGTTATTAACAGCAGTTTTTCGCTCTGACCTAGAAGTTGCTAGCCAACGTTTATACCAGCTTAATATAGTGACGCATAATATACATTTAACCCTTTTGGCCCTTGTTATAGTTATCTCTGTTTTCGTATAGCACTGCGTATGATCAAACAATATAACCGTTTTACTGTTTTCACTTTTATGACTAGCACCATATTGGTTAGAGACAAAATTAACATTGTAGTTATTTCGCCTCATTCTCTTTCTCACTCACTGTGCTTTCGCTCGTACAAAGCAATAGACTTGTTTTGCACACTCTTCCGCAAAGCTGCTCCAGTATTACATAAGATGTTATACTGGCGCATTATTATTCGTAATATTGTAGTTGAATCTTTATTAATATGATATATATTATGATATACGCAAGCATATATATATATATATATATATATATATATATATAATTGTGATACAGTTATAATATCATTAATACGCTCTATTCAGGAAAACGTTTAGTTTGTTAACATCAAGCTTTCATGGAGTTGGCATACATAATATCATATTATTGATATAGCATATTTATTAGCACGAAGAGGCCTTGTCGAGCACTGGCTGCGATTTCATGTAGTCATCTCGTCATCCAAATAGATTACGGACCGACTGCAATTCAGACCGCACTGCCTCCCCGCGCTCCGTTACACAGAAACATTGTATGACAGTGAGATAGATATGACCCTCACTAAGACTTCTGCCACTCCTGCCATCCTTTTGATAACTATGACGTTTAGAACTGACTGTCTAACTAACTAAAACCACTATGGTCCTAGTTTTTTACAAGTATGAGTTGAGTTGAGTTTACGAATTCTACTACTACTACTAATATACATTTACTAGTATCGGAAGCAGCCAGCGGCAGCAGTATCAGTCTAGCTTGAAGCAACTTTGAACTTACCATTGGAAATCGTCAACGTGGGGGGAAAGTAAAAGGTCCATCAAGGCAGAGCAATGTCGCAGCAATCCGGCAGCTGGCTTCATTTGTTAGTTAGACCAGCAGTTACGAAGCAGCAAGACTACCGAAATAGCCACACTCCACCACTGCCGATCAACGATACGGCCGGCGTCTGGCCATGATGGCGATGACAACGCCTGCTCACTTACTGACCCTATCCTCCCTGCTGACATCATCGCTCCTCGCATTGTGAAAGGGGTAATGTCTTACCCCTTCACTGGGATGGGCGATGACCTGGACAACAGCGAGATATCGGCTAAGTGATAGACCCACAGCAGCCAGAGGAAAACAAAGCGGAAAACAGACGGGGAGAGACACAGAGAGAAAAAGGGAAATATATAGGTTTTCCCTTGTCGATGCATCCTATGTGTCTAAGACGATACCTTCGACCCCTGAGGGGGAGGTGGGTTTGCTTCACCCTTCTGCCAGAATCGCGGTCATTGACTCTCTCTCTCTCTCCCCTTGGGTTCTTCTCTTTATGTTTCCTTTTCATCTTTTTCTTTCCCTTCATCGTATTCTATTTGTTCTTATACTCCGTCCTGTCTGGTTCCGCTGGCATTTCGTGCTGTGGAACACTGCTGCTGCTGCTGGTGTTACTCGACGAAGAGGAGGACGAAACACAGTACCTAAAGTTCGGACTTCTGCACTGTACAAGTACTGTCACAACTTCCACCGCTACTTCGACTACAGCTGGAACCTCTTCCAATATGTTACTGCGTGACCCTGACCCCCCGTATGTACGAGCGTGATCGTACCGCGATACGCACACACCATCATTACCACATAGGCGCAGCGGTGGTCAAAGCAGCGACCGCACCACCAAAGGATTGGGGTCGTTTCAGCTATCCAGCTGGAAATAGCCAGCAAACAACCACAACAACCACCGAAACAACAACAACAACAACCCAAAGACTTTTCCGTCGTCTTGCGGCTTATCCCGTTGTGCCGTCTCCCTCTCTCTCTCTCTCTCCTCTCTCTATCCCCAGCTCTCTCTCCCTCTGTCTCTCTCTGTCTGTGTATCTGTGTCGTCAACATTGTGTCTCTCCCTGACCCCTTTTCTTTGTCGCCTCCCATTGTCTTCTACACAGCTTTCTTTTCATCATCAGCGTACGAATAGATCGAACATGGATCAGCGGTTCGAAAAAGGGGTACCCCGGTGCTCGTTCCTCCTCTTTTTCCTTATCAATCTTCCTCTGTAAGCGTGTGCATATATATATATATATATATATATATATATATATATATATGTATATATATATATATACATATAGATACGCTCTCGCTTTCTGCCTAGCACGTCCGAACCACTACTACGACAACAACAACAACAACAACAACTAGGACTACCGATTGGCCTATAGCGTCGATGACGGACGGACAGTCGCGGTCTCTGCGAGAGCAGTCGTCCTTGCCTGCCGTTGTCTGTCTCTCTAGGCTCTCTAAGAGAGGCCGGCGTTCTGCCAGTGGCAGCCACCGGCCGCGACGGCAGCCGAGCACCAGCCGTGCCAGCCAGGCCAGCAATTCGAGTATCTCTAGCCGTAGCAGAAGGCACAGCGGCAGCAGCAGCAGCGGCAGCGGCGAAACGCATAGGCGAAAACACCCCCATCTTGATTAGCAGCAGCAGCAGCAGCAGCAGAATTAGGCATCTGGCGTCGGCCTGAAACTACAGCAACAACGGCGGTAACAACAACAGCAGGAGCAACAAGAACAGCAACTGCCGCAACGACGACGACAACAACAACAACAGCAAAAACAACAACGACAACGACGGCAGCAACAACAACAAGAACAACAACAGCAACAACAACGACAACGACGGCAGCAACAACAACAACGACGACGGCAACAACAACAACAACGACAACGACAACGACAACAACAACAACAACAACAACAACAGCAACAACAACGACAACAACGAACGGCAGAAAAGACGGTGGCGGCGGCGGCGGCGGCAACAGCAACAACAACATCGGGTGGCCGCCGAGCTCTCGCTTGTTGACTGTTATTATTATTGCTGTTGTTGTTGTTGTTGTTGCTGTTGTTGTTGCTTAGTTACGGGTACGGGTGGTTCAGACGTCCTACCGTCCCGTACGACGACAGTGAGTGGCCGCATTGGCGACGATCCGAGCCAGATCGTCGAGCGACCCGATCAATGAACCGTAAACGGACAGTGACGATAACGACGACGACGACGACGACGATGAAGGTGAAGGCGATGATGATGATGACGATGATGATGACAACGATGATGACGGTACCACACCATGATGCCATGTTTCCTCACCAACAGCAATAGCGGCAACAGCGTCAGCAACCGGACGGCATACGGAACAACGGAAGGCGCGTGCGCGAGGCAGAGAAGCGGCGTTCGAACTCGAAGAGGAGAAAAAGGAAAATACAAAGGAGAGGAGGAGGAGGAAAAGGGGGGAAGGGGTGAAGAGAGAAATGAACGACAAACGGACACCCGGCCGGCCGGCCCGCCCATTTGCCATCACCTAGCCATCATCGCGCCTCTGCAACGTGGGCCCCCGTACGCGGACCATACACCTCTAAGCACTACGTATATATAAATATATATATATATATATACGAAACATGACCTACTGGTTCTAAGATATATATATATATATTATTTTGACAAACGAACATGACTTTCTAGTACTAAGATATATATATATATATATATATATATATATATATATATGTATATATATATATATATATGTATATATATATATATATTTATATATACATGCACGCCTGTAAGACAAACCGAAACATTCGAGCTCAGAAGACGCAAAAGTTCGTGCACGATAAGTGACGTAGTCATAACAACGACATTTTTAACGTTTGATGCCTATCGTATTCGACGCTGAAAAAACACCTTGCTTAGAGCAAAAGATCGAGTGGACTGTAAACTAGTAAAGTATAGAAATCATATATATATATATATATATATATATATATGAATACGGGCCTATTCATTTTCTGTCTTCAATTTGTTTCTCCAAATCCCATATGTCTTTAAGAACGCATGGGGGTTTGGAGAAACAAATTGAAGACAGATAGCGAATAAGCCTGTTTCGGCAGACTTGCAGGGCGCCGGTCAGTCATGTTCAGTCTTGCCTAAATGTGGACACACGAACTTGCGAGAATGTTGCGAAGATATTGTTTCAAAGTTGTATAAAACAGTAGTTATGCTATATAATAATGGGTACGTGTAGTATCATCTACATGTATGGACGCCACGTGTGTCCAACCGATGTCGACCGACATCTTAGAAGCTTAAACCTGGCAGCTCAAAGGGAAAGTTCAAGGAGAACGCGTTACTCCCACAATGATGCCGGTCGGCCAGCCTAGAGCACCCGAAACCATAGCTTCGAACAGCTTCTTTGCGTAATTCGCCAACGTGTAACGTGTGCTCGTATGCACGTGGTGACGATTTGAACCATGATCATGCGCTTGCGTGTGTTATGATAGAATGTCCAATACAAATAGCAGTAACAGTCGTCATCCTTAGAGTGCATACATGACGTATGCACTACTATACGAACACAGTTGGTGGACTACAACTAGGACCACAGACACACATCAATCTGCGTGTCTATCAGATACTAACATGCGCTAATTATAGTTATGTAATAGTTGGGAATTTGTCTGTACACCCATATATATATATATATATATATATATATATATACATATATATACATCTCAGTAATTTAAAAAGAGGTCGTACAAGGGAAATGAATTGCTCACAGTCGCGGACTAGGCGAGCTGTTTGCCACGACTGCCATATATATATATATATAATATATATATATATATATATATATATATATATATATATATATATATATATATATATATAAATATAATATATACATATATATATATATATATATATATATATATATATATATATATAAATATATATACATAAAGTGCGACGATAAGCAATAAGAACAAGTTTGCCAGGCACCAATATAAATCGGCAGCAGACGGTACCCGAACGCCGAACCGCGTAGACCGATTGTTGCTGGTGCTTTTTCTGTATCTGAGTCGAACTGTGTGGCACGCGCCGCCTCAACTGGGCAGCTGGCGCAGTAGCTCGTTGGCTGACAGCGAACTCGCGCTTCAATTGAGGCACAATCAACCACCGGCGCTGCCGAAGTTGAACTCGATCGAAACTTGTGTGCTCTTTACACTCACTATCTCTCTCTCTCTCTTGTTCTCTATCGGCGATATATATATATATATATATATATATATATATATATCTGAAGTTCCCTCTCTCTCCAGTTCTGTCTGGTCACCTTACTTCAGTGAAGTCGGCCTGTCCGTGCGTATTCGTCGTATCTGTACGTGCCCGTCGATATGAGTGTGTATCAATGAATGATGAAGTTTATTGACTACTTGAAAATATTCTCGAAAGCATACAGCTATGTTCCGAGGAGTTTACTCAACAGAGATGGGCTCATGTAGTTGTATACAATTCGTGGTGGTAATGCGAATAATAAGACAACTGCTGTCGCTTGCAGTGTACCGAGGAAAACGGTTGTACTATCGGCTCCATGGAATAAGAATTTGGAAGAATTACACGTTCACACCTCACAATAATAATAATAATAATAATAATAATAATAATGCGTGTGCCCTTTCGCGATCTCAGTTTTGGGGTCGCTTGCCGAATGGTGCACACCAGGGCTGTTATAGGCTCGAAGTTAACACGTTCACTTACACAGGATTGTAATATAAATTGATTAATAAAACCGTGTGCAATACTTTCGCTATACACAGTGATCTGCCGCGCCGGCATAGGCCGATTTCTCTGGTTGAGACTGAGGCCAGCCTAAGAGCGCGCCAGCGCTAAAGCTCTCTTTGCTCGACCAGAATACGTCGACCTCTCTTTGAGTCATTTTCGGCAACATCACCATAATCATCATCTACGTCGTCCTCATCGCCTTCGTTGTCGTCGTCGTCGTCGTCGTCTTCATGAAGCGAGCATCAATTCGAGAACAGGAGCTCACCGAGCTTCATTCTGTGTTCTTCATCGTCGACCGCTTCCCTCCGGTCCAACCGTTCAACCGTCGAGCTCCTCCGTCGAATTGTTCGCCACATTTCCCCTCTCCAATCCCGCACACATTCATTCATAGCTACACTGGCATACAACCACCCACACTTACTCACCTACTCGGTGCTGAGCGGCGGCATGGTATATATATATGAATTTGGGCCCCGAGACATCAACGATCCAACAACAAAACATCCCGAGCGCCATCTGTGGTCGGTTTGCCGAAACGAACAACACTGCGTGTGCCTCCACACAGTGGCGCCGTGTTCATGCCAGTTGACAATCATGCGGAGATGTATGCTCTCCAGGCTCGAACACAGGCTCGAGCCGAGAATAGCGCCGTGCGTTCAACGGACTCGATCTATACGCGACAAACCGAAAGAGGGAACGAGAAAAAGATATGGACATCTATATATATATATATATATATATATATATACATATTTGTTATGTAACGCAAATTCTATCCCCGAAAGATTTTCCCGGAATCATATACATATATATATATATCTTTGTTATGTAGCGCGAATTCTACCGCCGAAAGATTTCCCCGAAATCATTAAACCACCCTTCCGAGCAGTTGTATCATTTGGTGGTAAGGAACAATGTCGTTTTGTTGAGTTTTGGACTAGAGCGACGGTTAACTACTGTCGCTGTAACCTTTCCCTGAAACCATAACATTAAATAATAATGAAGTTTTTTTTACTGTTAACTACTTAACTAGGCTGCTGCTGCTGCATACGCTTGCAGTAACAGTCATATACGTACATCGATAGTTAAGCAAGCTCAGATGACAGGACTCAACGTAACATCACAATGATACTCCTCATTCTTCAGTGATGCTCTGCTGGGTGAAGCGTTACACGCATACAGACATTAACAATCAACTTGAGCCGTCCCGTAGTGGAACAGCAAGTGAAACAAAGACCCACGGCAACAACTCTAGCGCACCGTAAACAGCAGAAGAGAAGACATCATTGACGATGAGGCTAACTGTTGCCAATAACGACGACACACTCGGGTCGTTGTTATTAGATCGAATCCCTCACAAGCTAGATGTCTTTATTTTGTTCTACTTCTTCTTGTTTTGCTTGTTCTAACCATCTCTTTTCCCGAACCACGCGCGCCTGTATCAATGTCAGTGTTACAAGCGTTGTTAGGGTTCTAGACGACGACGACGACGATGGTGCCGCCGTTGTTACTAGATCGTCAACATTTGCACCAGCGTCGCTAACGAATCGCACCCTGCAATTTCAGCGGCCTCATCGAAACTAACTGTGAGTCAAGGCCGTCCGGCAGCAGGCCACAGCTCCCAGCTGCTTTCTTGGCTCTAGGAGCGGCAACTTCTGCTTCTGTTCTGCCCGTCTGTTGTTGTTGTTGCTTTTGTTGTTGTTGTTGCTTTTGTTGTTGTTGTTGTTGTTGTTGTTGTTGTTGTTACTGCTGTTGTTGTTGTTACTGCTGTTGTTGTTGTTGTGGCTGTGTTACTTGTTGATGCGGTTATTGTTGTTGTTAGTGCTGGTGCTGGTGCTGCTGCTGCTGTTGCGACCACGGCAGACTTCGGCCACGAGCCACGTGCCCATACACGTTGAAGCGGCACACTTATAGCGCTTAACTAAGTAGCTGTAGCGGTTGGTTGTCGCGTGGCAGCCGGCTGTTCTTCTGTCTGGTTATTTGTCTGTTTGGCTGTCTGTCTGTCTGTCTGTCTGTGAGCTTCTTCTGTCTGTATGTGAGTCTGTCTATCGGCCTGTCTGTTGTCGTATTCGAAGCCGTAATTGTTGCTGTTGCTTCTGCTGCTGCTGCTGTTGCTGTTGTTGTTGTCGCCGTCGTCGTTGTCGTCATCGTCCTCCTGGCGATCTTCGCCACACTTCCTCGAGCGCCACCTTCTTTGCTCTCTACGAAACAGGCGGGTCGGCATCAGCTGGTGTTGCCGGTCGCTGATCGCCAATGTGTGTCTGCCCTATAATATGTCTTCAGCAGCTAAGCTCCGCGCTTCAGCCCAACACCGACCAACCACCCAACCAGCCAACGACAATCGATTGATCGACTGAACCTACGAACCCATGAATGGGGGAAAGAGAGAGAAAGAAAAAAAAGAGGAGAGCGTAGTTCCAAGTGTAAGAGTAAGCCAGTCAATGAATGAAGAGTACGGCGGTGGAGGAGCGGCCCACGAATGGGGGCCGTTTGCAGCCGCAGAAGTGTGAGCACGAGCAGCAGCAACAGCAGCAGCAGCAGCAGCGCCACAGCGAACCAACAACAGCCGCTGCAGAAGGCCGAGCAGAAAACAAGCAGAAAAACAAGAACAAGAAGGAGACGACGACAACGACGGCGAAGGGTAGCGAAGAAAAGCGTAATGAAGATAAGGACGGAAGGTCGGACGAAAAGGAACACGATGGAGGAGACGGCTAACGTCGAAGAGCCTAGCGAACGTTAGCGCGGGGAGTGTTGTCAACGACAGAAGAGGTACAGCGGTAGGTGAAGCAAAACAAGAATATGACGAAGGTTCGTGGAGGAGCGACTGAACCTAGAGGATTGAGGATTAAGACTGAAAAATGAATAAAGAGAGAGGGAGATGAATAAAAAGAGAAAAAGAGAAAGAGGGGGGAGAGCCAGAGAGAGAGAGAGAGAGAGAGATGGGGGATAGGGTAGAGACCCCCAGGGGTTAACGGAGGTTAGGGGGCGCCGCGGGAATGGTCGGTATCCAGACGAAGAGAACAGAAGAACAGCGAGAATGGTGTGGGCGAACCTCAACAACGACAACAACACTACCACTGCCACCACAACCACCAACAACAGCAATGACAACAACAACCAAGAACAACAACAACAAAAGCTACAGACTGGCAGCGGCGTCTCGACCAGACGCGACTACCAGGACCTCGCGACCTTAGCGCCAGGGCGAGCATCAGAGCAGCAATCTCTTCGTGGTCGTGGAGATCTTCGACCAGTCCAAACAGCACAGGTCGGCCCAACAAGCGTCTCATATCGTCGTTGTTGTTGCTTTCATTATTGTTGTTGTTGTCGTCGTCGTTATACGCGATCTGCCTCCGCCGCGTTCGCCACTACGGCGATAGCGTCGGCTGCTGCTGCTGCTGTTTAGAACTCAAGCGACGGCACGCGTCGACGCGTGCCGCCGTCGATCGCTCGAACAGTCGCAAACGCTTAAGACGGTCTCAAAAGCCGAGAAAGAAAAGGCCAAGACGGGGGGAAGACATAGAGAGGAGAGAGAGAGAGAGGGATTTAGAAACGAGGGAATGGGAGGGAATGAAGAGGGGTGGAAAGAGAAAGATAAGGGGGGGGGGGAGAGAGAGGTAGTGAAGAGCAATGGCAAAAGATAGGTTAATTCCTGCATAGATAGATAGGTAGGTGCAGCAGAAACCTGGCGAGGCTACGCGTGTCCGCGAGAGAGAGAGAGAGAGAGAGAGAGAAAGGTGAGTGTCTGAGAGAGTCTGAAAGAGGGTACGAAAAGAAGATCTCGAATGTCGTCTGGGCAGGCAAGCAGACTGGCAGATAGGCAGACAGAGGCACCAGCTGCGACTCGTAACCGATCCACTGCTGGCTGCTGTGACGGGGCCGGCCGGCTGCTGTCAGTGACAACGAAAGGACACCACCACGGCCACCACACGCACGGCATCGCCTGGCGGCCGTGAACCACGCCGACGATGACGATGACGACGACGACGAGAGCACAGGCCAAGAAGATGTCGAAGAGAAGGTGGCAGACAAAAACAAGAAAACGACGAGGGAGAAGAAGAAAGAGGCTGGCTGCTGACTGGCTGTAGGCGGGGGGGGGGGGGGGGGGGGGAACGGGAGGACGGGCTGGGTAGATGGTGGAGGTACAAGATAGGTGGCTGGCGCGTGGGTTCATCATCACTCTAACAAGTCCACATGCTCTTGCTGTTCTGTTGTTGTTGCTCCTGCTGCTGCTGCTGCTTCTTCAGGGCTACGGTTGCCAGCACTACGATCTACGGCCGGCTACGACATGATCAGCGTATTCGAGTCCGTGGCAGCTGTCGCCTTCTGTTGCTGTTGTTGGCGGCGGCGGCGACGGCATTGCTGTTGTTGTTGTTGTTGTCGCCGTGGTCGTCGTCGTCGTCGTCGCCGTCAGCAACCGAGCGCCGTTAGAGGGCGCGCCCGCACGTGCCGAACGGAGAGAGAGAAAGAGAGAAGGGGAAGAGAGAGAGAGATCACCTTCTTAACGCCGAGGTCCGAGATGTTGTCGCGCTAGTCCGGACTGTTCTTCCTCTACCTCTCTCAACCTCTGTGTCGTATGTCGCCGCGTTCTCCTTCTTTTGCACGCGGGCAGGCGCGTGCGCCAGCCACTTTGATTTCTCGATGCATTGTCCTCCACCACCCCCAAGCTCCAGGCCATCTTAGCCCAGCTTCAGCCACAGCTTCTTCTTCTTAAGAAGAAGAAGAAGAACCACGACGACGATGGACGAGAGCAGAAGTTGAACTCTCTCTCTACACCACGAGGGAAGGGGGTTGGGGGTGGGCAGAATGCGAGGAATAAGGAAAGAAATGTAGACTTTCGGAGAGCAAAACCGGCTAAACGCTGAAGTGTTCGAGTTCAACGAGATGCAAGACGCGACTACGCGGGTAGAACACAGTCTGTCCTCTGCCCACTATCTAGGGAGAGGGGGAGAAAGATAGAGAGATGAAGAGAAAGAGGTCAACAAACATGCCGGTACGAGATCGGGCTGGTTTGCAAGCTAGGATGACGCCAGAAACCAGGACTACCGCAAACCGTCTTATCGGAGAAGCAAAACTTTGAGCTGGTGTGCACGCTTGATGTATGAAAGTACAGAAATGAGTAGAAGAAACGCTTCTTTGCAGAAGCAAGTCATTGCTTTAGAAAATCATATCGAGTCATGATCAGGCAGCCAACAGCCATAGTTTGATGGCCATGCTGACAAATACAACGATGCGGACGACGATAATGATGATGATGATGATGACGACGACGAGGATCTCGACGACGGGAGGAGAATATCACATTTATCAGCTTTTCGCTGACTCTGCATCTTCTGACGTGGAACCGGTAGTGACGCTGGTCACTGGATACGTAACACCATAGTACAACATAGTCGTAAGTGGATGGTGTCTACGCATTACTAGGTTCGTACGTGCAGTTTACGTGACGCAGCGCGACCCACGTAAAGCTTTTGCCGGTGGCACACTTACTGCAGTATGACGTCGTCACGACGCGAACTAGCACGCTGGCGGACAACCTAGCTGCAACTGCCTGACCTGACAACGTATCAGTCAACCTAGTCAAGCTACGCAAATTATGTAGGCGACACTGCGCTTACGTAATTTGCGCAGCTTCAAGTGACAAACAGGTGAACACAAACAAGCAAGACTCTAAGAAGAGACGCAGACATGTGTCAACAACAACAACAACAACAGCAACAACAACCATTGATGATACTGAGGAAAAGTCTCGAATGACGATGAGATGATAGACTGACGACGTAGCTCGGGCGAAGCCTGCTAACGTCACCTGCGGGTTCGTTCGCTTGCGCGGTCGGCTAGCAGTAGTATACATACAGTAGCTGACAAATCATCACTTTATTAAATGGACTTTTTATGTTAGCACTTTGGAGTGAACAAGCAGTACATACAGTATATAAGACAGTAGTATATAATAAAGTATCGATGACGACAACGACGACGACGACCGTGTCGTCTCCACGATGAGAGCTTGGTGTAGAACGTTATGTGACGAAGATTCCAACGATGGCGACAACGACGAGAGCGGCCATGCCGCTGCCTAGCCCTTTTTTTTTTTTTTTCTGGGAGGTTTCGGTAATGCATGATGCACATGCGCCACTAGCAGCCTGCGTGACTAGTGTGAGACTCGCAAACCCACTAAACCCGGATTCCTCCCCACCCCCCCAGGCTCGGTATTACTTTGGCATTACATCGAAACCGTGGGAGAGGCGTCCCTGCCGTTCTCCTTCAATCAGCTCTATCCCTGACTATCATCCCGCATGTCTACCTGCGGTTGGATAGGGGGATGCCATTTTGTAATCCGTCCTGTGAGGGTGCGTCGAGACCATGAGGGCCTGGCTGCTCCCCACCCCCTCTCCCCTCCCTCCGCTGCCTAGTCCTGCCCGGCGGATTCTGGCCGGACAGGGCTGGCTATCCACGGGACGACAGAGATAGACTTGCCGTTGGAATCCGGACTGGAACAACCAACACGGGGATACTTGTGTGTCATACAATGAGACATACAAACATTTGTCATATCTATATACATTAATGTGTGTGTGTGTGCTTGATCATATACATACGCACACAGCCCCATCTACGCATGTATGTAGGCTTATAGGCAAACGTATGTAAATACGTGGCATACGTGGCCATTTAAACGTCGTCGCATGAGTTGTCGCTGTCGTGGTTGCCGTAGTCGCCGGCCACAGTCGACAAACTGTGTCATCTGGTTTGCGGTTGACATCTTCGCTTCGTATGACTGACTGCTCGCTCGCTCGCTCGATCCGACTGTTTGGTTGGCCCGATCGTTTGGCTTTTGGCGGCCGTTGCTGCGCAGTGTTAGCAGACAGACGTTTTAACAGCAGTAGCTGAAGTGAGGTTAGCTGTAGTAGTCGTCGTAGGAGTAGCAGTACCAACCAGCAGTACCAGCAACGGTACCAGCAACAGCAGCAACAGCAGCAGCAGCAGTAGCATTAAGCAAGAGTACACCGAAGTAAGCGAAACAAGTAGGTCTGACGAAATCAGATGGCTATAGCGTATGTTTCGACATGGCAGACAAAGCTAGCAGCAGTGAGAATCTTCTCCGAGCATTCATAGTAGTAGTAGCAGTAGTAGTTAACGTAGAAGTAGTCTAGCCCAGTGGCGTGGTGGGTGCATTCGTCTACGCCTTGCTATAGGAAAAGACACATAGGTGCACATAGCGTTCGAGCCCCACCGTTGCACATCTGTATTTATGGGGTCTGTCTTACGAAGCAATGCAAACGCAGCCCGTGGATGTTAAAAGTTTGCCTGAGAAAAAGCCCGAAAAAGTTTACGTTTAGTTTTAGTAGTAGTAGTAGTAGTAGTTGTAGTAGTGTCGAGCCTGGTGGCGTGGTGGATTAAGTCCGCGCCTCGCAACCGGAGGAGACGACACTAGATAGGTGCGCGGCGGGTTCGAGCCCCACCGTTGCCCCACATTTGTATTTATGGGGGGTAATCCGTCTATGAAGCAATGTGAAAAACAGTTCCGTGGACTTCGTTAAATCTTGGCTGAGGCTGGTCAGCCCAAAAACTTTACTCTAGTAGTTGTAGTAGTATATTTATATATATGGTAGTAGTAGTAGTAGTAGTAGTGGCATCATATACGTATCAGTACACCGACGAATGAACATCTGCTCTGAACGTCGCGGTTGGCGCTAGCGTACGGCGCCAACCAGCCCCTCCTTCACGTAGACCTCGTCATCATCAGCATTATCATTATCATCAGCATCATCATCAGTAGCATTATCAATGCTATCATCATCGCCGTCGCCATCATCATGGTTATGTTGTGGTCGATGTCGTCAGGTAGGCAAGCGGACCGACAGACAGACAAGCAGGTACGCGGACAGAGACAGAAAGGTGAACTGGCAGCGACTTCTGCCCAATAGATCCTAACCGTAGCAGCCTGGCACACGCCGAAAACAAGGCGGTCGCCGCTGCCGCCACCGCCGCCGCCGCTATTGGGAGAGATAGGGTCTCCTAATAGCGGAGGCAGACAAATGGGCAGAGAGAGAGAGAGAGAGAGACAGAGGGACAGATAGCATGAGAGAGAGAGCGAATGAAGCATCAATCCAGCGACCAAGTACGTTGAAGCATCGCCGTGTACGTATCAAGTATACGTATATGCGTGAATGCGTACGTGTATAGCGTACGCAGATGGCTACGTATTTTTCGTACAGCGTACGATGAGATGATGGTAGTGATGATGATGATGATGATAATGATAGAGAGAGAGGGAACGAGAGAGAGAGAGAGAGGGGACAGAGCACGCGAGAGAGAGAGAGGGACAGAGCACGCGAGAGAGAGAGAGAGGGACAGCGCACGCGAGACAGAGAGAGGGAGAGAGAGGGACAGAGCACGCGAGACAGAGAGAGGGACAGAGCACGCGAGAGAGAGAGGGGGACAGAGCACGAGAGAGAGAGAGAGAGAGAGAGAGAGAGAGAGGGATAGATCATACGAGAGAGAGAGAGAGAGAGAGAGAGAGAGTGAAGCATCAATCCAGCAACAAAGTACGTTGGAGCATCGCCGTGTACGTATCAGGTATACGTATACTACGCGCCTACGTTAATGCGTAAATGCGTACGCGTATATTGTACGTAGATGGCTACGTATTTCATACAGCGTACGATGAGATGATGGCGATGATGATGATGATGATTGTGATGATGACGAACCTTGAAACTAACTGGCTCGTCAGACATCAGCCCGTCAGCTAGATATGGTAGCTTGCGGCGACAACATCAGCAACGGCAGCGGCGCCTGCACCAGCCGTTGCTGTTGCTGTTGTTGTTGTTGTTGTTGCTGCTGTCATTGTGGTGGCGAATGGCTGGGTGGCTGCTGAAAGCACAGACGGACGCTACCGCCGTAGTAGCAACAACTACTGCTTTTTCTCCTTCTCCTCCTCAACATCATCGTCGTCATCATCATCATCATCGTCATCATCATCATCATCGTCATCATCATCGTCGTCGTTTCTCGGCGTGGTGCCGATTGTCGATTGTTGTCGAGACAGCATCAGAAGCATTAGAAGCCAGCCACCAGGTGGCGATGGTTTATTATCACCACTAGTATTGTTAGTATTATTATTATTATGATATTGCTATAATAAGCTATTCTTTTTACTATTACCATTATCATCATCATCATTATCATCACCATCATCATTGTTATTAGTGTGATTATTATTTTTATTACATGCCCTCCTCTCCATGGCTCGTTCTTTTCTCTTCCTCCCATACGCCCTGTTACTCTAGCACTAGCTGTCTCTCTCTCACATGCGTTCTCTCTCTCCCTCTATCTCTCTCTCTCTCTCTCTCTCTATATATATATATATATATATATATATATATATTTATGTGTATTCATATGTCGGTAGACTCGTTGGTCATAGTACTACAGACGGCGGCACGCGTCACCAGTGCCGGCGGCCGCAGTTCTGGTTGCTGTTGTTGTAGTAGGATTCTCAGTAGGTCTGGCCCCCAGCGCCGTTGCCGCCGGTATAGAAGTCGACCCATGAAAGCGACAAACAGGAATAAGATGTAGAAGAAGATAATAATCAAGAAGAAAAGAAAAAGAAGCTAGGCACACTTGCTGATGTGGAATTATAAGTGGGGAAAAACATTAAATGAGTAATAAATCCAACAATTTGTGCTTTGATTGACTTGCATACCTACTAAATTCACATGTGAGCCCTTTTATATCAGCGGCGCTTAGCGTGGCGGCATAAGCGGACTCTCAGCGCGGGAGGGTATGTCATCATCTCAGTGCTCAATTGGCACCGCTCAAAGAAAGCTCGATCAAAAAGCGGAATTGAGCCGGCGAACGACCGGCCGCAAGACAGAGGTTGTTGCTGCTGCTGCTGTTGTTGCTGTTTTTGTTCATGTTGGTGTTTCTGTTGTTGTTATAGATGTTGTTGTTGTTGTTGTTGTTGTTGTGTTTATTGATATTCTGCTTCTGCTACAGCTTCAACTTCCAGTACTACGATGTATGACGGTTACTTCTACTGCCCTGGTGCATGATGATCGTTAGGTTCAGTAAGTGTCGCACCGGTTATTCTCTCTTTCTCGCTCTCTCGAACGCCACTACGAAAGCCGCAAGAGAGAAACGCGAAAATTGAGAGAGAATCCGCGAGTGAGAGAAGACAGCAGATGAGAGACCCAGAACGGGAGAACCAGGTTCAAAGCGAAAGAGCCATCAAGAACGCGAGGACGCGCGAGCGGCGGCCTAAGGAGAGACAAGGGGATCCAGACTGTAGGTAGCACCAGAGAGGAGCCTGCAAAAGTAGTCGCACCAGTTAAGCACGCCTTCAAGCGGCTATACTTCATATAGCCACCCAGCCGCAACCACCACCGCCGCTGCTGCTGGAGCTTCTCCTGCTCCTGCTGCTGCTGCCGTATCTCTGGTGTTCTGGCTCTCTGGCACCGGCGACCAGCCAGGTGACGGCCGACGACGCCTGGCCTGGTTCAGGCCTGAACCAGGCCGCCGGCGCCGGCTCGGTGGCGGCGAGGGAAACGGGCCTGTTCTAGACTCTGCACGACCCTCTCCCAAGGGGCTCCTCGTTTGTGGGTTCTGGCGAAGGCTACTTAAAGCCGAACCGGCTCGACGGAGCACCAGAACACCACTCCCCCGACACCAGTGAGTGCAGTGCAGTGGACTGCGGTCGTACTGGGGCCAAGCCAGTTTGTTGCGCTCGGTTCGTTGGCTCCGCACCGATCTCGCGCACGTGTGCCCTGATACTCCGGCTACTCCTAGGCGCTGTGAATGACACAGACAAACATACACACTTATGCTACTTATGTATGTTACGTGCGTGCAGAGAAACGAAGAAAAACAAGAAAACTACTGACGGCCAAAGTGACTAGTGACTTATGCAAGCAAATCTCGGACTCGCCTAGAGGCTACGGACAAATCGACAGAACGAATCAGGAACTTTGCTCATTGTTGCTGTTGTTGTGAGTGCAGTGCTGCGTTTCATTCGCCGCCCTCGCCGCCACCCTGCATCGTCCACGTCGATCACCTACGTCGCCTTCGAGGATAACCGCGAGTACACCTCCAAGCCGTACGGTACCACACCGCCGCTGCTCTCCATTCGTGAGACCGGCCCCCGACACACTTCGCCATCATGGTTCACTTCGATCAAGTGTACGGCAACCTGAAAACGACCAGCTTCCACAACAAGCTGGTAAGTAGTTCCTTATCTTATTTCTCCCTCTAGATATATCTCTGTTTCTCTCTCTCTCTCTCTTACCGATCTTTGTGGCGATTCGATCAGCAAGTCGTGTGGGGCAACGTTTTGTTCTTCATCGTCACTACTGACATCGTCACTTCATCAGTTATTACTGCCAATACTACCAGGCGACTTCTAATGGGCAACAATAACCTGGGTTTGACTGGTTTCTCTACATCCTAGCGTGTAAAGATGAACTGAGTGAGACTGATCCTGAATTGTAGATCCCAGAGCTAAGAGCTTCGCGAACAACTGCCCAGTCCAGTTCCCGCATGTGAATGAGGTTAGAGTACACCTAGGTGAGATATATCGATAACGACCAGGTCGACAGGCAAACACACTAGGTGTATCCATCTTCTATTACACCAACCTTTCGCATAGACCTGCCTCCCAACAGCTCGGTTTCCGTGCGGATAGGGAGAAATAGTGCATCGTCCGGGACTGCAGTTTCTTGCTTCGTTCTTGTCTAGTTCGGACTCCAGCTTTCTTCTTTTTCCTGCTTGCTCTTGTTCTTCGGTTTCCTCTTCTTCCGTTGCTCGTCCCGATGGAGTTCGGTGTCGCGCAACGCGCGGAGCCGCGCGAACACAACCGCAGACAGGGGTTGTCTGTGTGGGGCGGATGCGGAATCTCCGAATAGATCTTCTTCCGCTGCTGCCTTTCCTTGCTTAGACTCGGCATTTCGATCCGCTAGATGGTCGAAGTCGCACAACAACAGTCTGCCGCCGCAGCCGCTAAACGTGACGGCAGTAGACAACAGAGAACAACAAAGTACCACCACCACCACAAGAACACATCAGGCCACCGTTGACGGACACAATTGTGTTGTGATTTCTCTTGGCCCTATGGCTCTGTTGTTGTTGTTGTTGTTGCTATTATCGTTATCCTTTTCGCGTTGTCGACCGGCGACTCATGCTGTTAGCTTGGATAGGGCGCGCAGCTGCGCAATCCCATCTGCCTTTTCTCCCGGCCAGACGGCCAGGTTACGTCCGGCACGGACGACGAAAGATGGTTATGCGCTCGGTTACGTAACGGGGGCTCAACGCGGATTCTTCTTTTCCTCTGCTCACTTTACTTCTGCTGGCGGCCACGTCATCATCATCATCACTATCACTATTACTATTACTATTATCGTCATCATCATCAGCAGCAGCAGCAGAAGCAGAATTAACGGCCGCGGACCCATTCATCCATCGGCATGTACGCACGCAGACGAGTCGGTCATCTTACAGAAGCCGAGTTTCGAAATCTCACACGGGCTTCGTCCTAGTATGCAGTATAGGCCGACAAGCAACAGCGACTCACACATGAGCGATAGCACATGTGCGCAATGTTTTGTGCATAGGCAGTGCTGCGGCTGCAGCTGCCGGGCCAACGGGCCGCCACCTCTCAAGCTCAGGGAGAAGCTCAGGGTGAGGGCGAGGAAGCTAGAGGGATGAGAGATGGAAAACGAGGTTTTGTTGTTCTGTTTCTGCGCGCTCGCAATTATTGTTGGGTATTGTTGTTGTTGTTATTGTTGCTAGTAAGTCGTCGTTGTTTGCAATCGTCTGCATATTCGTACATGGGTCATTTATGTTGGTTGTTAATTTGTAGTTGCAAACGAGGGAGGGGAGCGCTGCTGCTGTTGTTGTTGTTGTTGTTGTTGCTGCTGCTGTCGCCGCTGGTAGTGCCACCTTCCGGTAAGATGCGGCAAATAGGTACGTTAAGCTCCCCCTTCCCTCGGCTAGTTACTACTGTAACTAGCACAACTAAATGTTACTGCTACTACTACCTCTACTCTACTACGACGAGGTCTATGGTGAAGACGACAGCGACAGCAATAAAAACCACAGCAACAGCAACAACGACAACAACACCAAGAACAACAACAGCAGCAGCAGCAGCAGCAACAACAACAACAACAATAACGACAATGACGAGCACAACAACAACATCAGCAACAACGACAACTACCACACGAGTAGCATTACCAGTTCTCCTAGTACCTAGCCTCAGACCGAGACCCGAGCTAGCAGAGTAGCTCAACAATGCAACGCAACTATGTGCGAACCAGATAGAAGACGCAGATCGCGCGCTCTCCCCGCATCGATGAGGCCCCGCGGGTGTTGGTGCTGCTGGGGGAGAGGGTAAATGTTTCCCGTGCCGAGTACCCCCGAGCGAGTTCGCTGAGGCTGGCCGCACCGCACCACATCGCTCCGCTCCGCTTAGCTTCCCCTGCATCCCTTCTTCGCCTTTCCCTGCCTGCCTGCCTGCTTGTCTGTCTGCCTACCCGCACCCCGCTACCCCTTACTTACCTCCCCACCCCCCCCCGTACGTTCCTGCGGAGCCTCTATAAAGACTCAGGTCTCGAGTCGGACCGACCGACCGACGAACTCACCGACCCACCGATGGCCGTTGGAGATCATCGTTGCCGACCACAGCGGCGGCCGCGGGCGCAGCAGCGGCGGTGGGACTCGAACATGCAGACTCGAACTCATTCGAGTCGCTGCTGTCGCTGCGCTCGATCTACCCACATCAGCAAGCGAAGCCATCAGGCGGTCGTCGTCGTCGGCGGCGGCGGCAGCAGCAGCAGCGACGGTGGTACGCAGCAACGACATCAACGACGACACAACGATTTTGGACGACATCGCCATCGGTACAGCGAGGCTTCAACGTGGAGTCTCTCCGCTTCGAGTCTGTTGCTGTGTATGTTGCGCTAGAGATGACTACGACGCCGAGGACGAGGACGGCGACGATGACGATGACGATCGGTGGTCTCGCGTCTCCGTCGTGAGGCCGCGACGCGATGCACAACGGCGAGCGTTGTTCGTGGCTCTGCGGCGGCTGCTGCTGCTCAATATGTTGTTCTCGTTGTTCCTCTAGCTTCCCTTATTCCTCTTCTCGATCTCGTCACACACACACACATCGTATCGGTTCTCTCTCTTCTGCAACAACAGCAGCAGCAGAAGCAACATCAGCATCTTCTGCTGCTTCTGCTTCTATTGCTGCTGCTGTTTCTGCTGCGTCTTCTCCCCCGTCTCCTCGTCGCCCTGCTCCAGCTTTTGATCCAGAGCTTTCGCAGTCGTTTTGGGCCTATGGAATTGTTGTTCAACGGATGCCCCAGCGCGGCGCATATTTGCTTCTCGCATCGTGTGCCTAAAACATTCATAGCTGCGGCGGCGGCAACAGCAGCAGCAGCAGCAACGAAGCACAAACGAAGTTCCTGCGGATGACAGAAGGACCAACGCCAGCTGTTGTCAGTTCGGCGGTGAGAGCGCGACCGGCGCCAGCATGCCGGATGCCATACCGGGGCTTCCTGAAGGATGAGGATGGTGATGGCGGTGGTTTTCTCAAGCCAGCGAGCCAACCTCGAGAGAGGTCCAGGATTTGGCCGGTTGTTGGGCCGAGTTGTTGCGAGCCTGCTGCCCTCCTCGTGAGCGAATGACTTCAGCAACATTTGCTCCGAGAAGTCGCTGGGGCCACTGAAGTCGACTCAACCATAGCAGTCAAACGCGCCCGTTTGTGCTTCATATCGCTGTTGTTGTTGTTGCTGCTTCTGCTGCTGCAGTTGTTTAGCTTAGTTTTCGTGAACGAACGAGTGGTGACGGTCGTGGTCTCCTGATCAGCCGATGCGTGTATCTGTGTGTCTGTGTGATAGGGTGGCTAGCTGCGCTAGCCCGATAGAAAATCGGACGTGAATGTACAAATTTTGCGACCTATACGCGTTTCAGAACGCCAAGCGTTCTCGCGTCGAAGTTCCAAACGTATGTGTTGACTGTCTGCCTGTATTTATGTCTGCCTGTGTTCGTCGTGAGTCTCGATGTCAGCTGCTTAGCTGCGCTGGGCCAACAAAAAGTTGTTCGATAGATAGAGAAACATGTTGATGCAGTTTGCAGTTGCTTGCTGGGGATTGGTCGTGGTGGTGACGATGACGATGAGCGTGATATTGCCATGATTGCTGTCGAGAATTAGTTATTGTCGTTTAACGTTTAGCGAAACATTTAGTAAATTCTTTGTTAAGACGATTGTTTACTAATATTGTTGTTGTGATTGTTCCAGGTGCCCAGCGGTAAGAACAGCGTAAACAGTTCATTCGAGAGCGACTACCAGAAGCCGCCGGCGAACGGGGCCGGGGTGCCGCCGCCCACGCCGCTGCCGCTTCCTCTGCCGCCCGTTCCTGCGGGAAGGCTGAGCCGCAAATCGTCGACGGGCTCGACCACGACGACGTCGACGTCCGAGCTTGAGGACGGCCGACAATCGTCGTTTTCGTGCTCGTCCGGCGAGGCCGAGTGGCTCGTGCAGTCGATCGAGCAGGTGTGCCGCAAGACGCTGTTCAAGCAGGTGCCGACGAACACCGTCAACGAGTTTGTTGCGACGACGCCCGTCGTCAAGGCCGAGAAGCTGCCGAGCCCCATCCTCAAGCACAAGACGCCCGCCGTGGAGCCCAAGAAGAGCCCGGTGACGAGCACGCCCAAACGGCCGCACGGCCAGGCCAAGTCGCTCATTCGGCGATGCTCGCTGCGTCTGCGGCGCAGCGACGACAAGAAGAAGATGGTGCGGTTCGCGTCGGCCGAGGACGTCTTCTCGGTGAGCGCTCGTGAAGAGTTCACTGCCGATGCCGACCGGCTGTCGACAGTCACGACCACAGCGGCACCAGCACCAACAGCAGCAGTAACAGCAGTAACCACGGTGCTGCCACTGGCTGCCGCCCAACGGCAGCAGTACGGCAGCTCGGTTCCGCAGGCCGACGAAGGGCTGCCGCTGAGCTCGTCCGGCGAGTACAACCACATCTATGATCCGGTGACGCCCATTCATATGGAGACACCTCGCGTACCCGTACGCCACCGCCGCAGCATTCAGCATGTGACGAAGCGGCTGAACTTTGACGATACCGTGTCGTCGGACAGCTCGCACATCTACGCGACAGCGTTCGAACAGCCCCAGCCAACGTCGGCCGTGCAGGTCGACGAGTCGAATCCGCTCTCGCACTACCTGCAGTGGATCGTCGATCAGAGCGATCTGAACGCGGCGCCGTCCGTACAACAATGGCTGAAGGAAACCCGCACCCAGGTCGAAACCGAATGCCTGAGCGCTCTGCAGAGCAAAAGCCTGACGAAAGACCCCATCTTGGCGGCGATTTTGAGCGTGGGTGACGCTCAAGAGGCCATCTCACGCCTACAGGATCGCCACGAGAGTGTGCAGGCCACAGTCGGCCACGTAACGCGCCGCCTCGAACAGGGCCAGTGGATCAAGTTCTGCAGCTCGGTGCCGGGCCTCAGCACCGAGGTCAACGACTTCCTGCTGGAGTATCGGGGCACGATCGAAGCGTCGTCGCCGTACTCGCGGTCCGTCGAACGGCACATGTACGAAACGCTGCGACGGCTTCGTGACGTCGGCTCTCGGCCAAACGGCAAGCCGCAAACGCTCGCCGAGTTCGAGAACATCCAGTCGCTGATGGCGGACGTGAAGAACACCCTGCAGACGCTGGCCAATTCGCTCTTCCTTAAGGAGATCGCCAAGATCGTTGCGATCATCGAGGACAACAAGCGGCACAAGCGGGCCGCCCTCGGCTGCTCGAGGCGGGCCGCGGCCGCCTTGTGCACGCTGGCGCAGGATTCGCCGTCGATGTGCGACCTGATCACGCGAGTGAACGGGGTCGAGGCTCTGCTCGCGGTGTGCGAGATCCGCGAGCTGCGCTGCGTCTGGCCAACGGCGTTGCGCACGCTGACGCTGCTCTGTTCGCAGACGGCCGCCACCCGGGCGTTCGACCAGTGCGCTGGCGTCCTGGTCATCCGAGACATCCTGCAGGACAAGAACTCGAGCGAGCAGGAGAAGACCGAGGCCGTTGGCTTGCTCACCCAGATCACGGCGCCCTGGACGGAGACGCCCGTGCTGCGCGGCATGAAAGAGTCGATGGACCAGCTGATCAAGTCGCTCACCGAGGTCATGAACAAGGCGGCGAACGGCGAGGAGTTCCTGCTGGCGACGGCCGCGATTGCCAATCTGTCGTTCCTCGATCCGATCGCCGTCGCCTACCTGCACAAGTACGGCACGACGCGCAACCTCGTCATGGCCTGCCGCCACAAGTCGATCGCGCAGAGCGTGTTTGTCAAGGACCAGATCGCTACGGTGCTGGCGAACGTCGCGTCGGAGAAGGCGTGCCACCGGGACGTCGTCGAGTGCGGCGGACTCACCGTGCTTCTGTCGCTTCTGCAGCTGCGGCCGAACGTCCTGCAGAAGCAGGTCGAAGTCGACATCTGCGAACGCATCCAGCAGAAGTCGGCCATCGCGCTCGCCCGTCTCTGCAACTCGCCGATGGTGGCCGAACGCGTCATCCAGATGCAAGGCGTGCATCGGCTCGTCGCCCTGTGCAAGGAGCCCAAGGAGCGCAACAATGCCGACTCGGTGCTCGTCGCGTGTCTGGCGGCGCTACGCAAGATTGCGGCCGTCTGTAGCCCGATCGACATGGAGGCGATCGGGGCCGACGATCTCGTCAGCAAAGAGCTGTGGGATACGTTCCAAATGTACTCGAGCAAGACCGAGTCCTACGTCTAGGCACACGAACGACCAGAGACGAAGAACGAAGATGACAAGGATGCTTGCTCGTATAGGCGGCTCTACCCACAAAAAACCTACATGCAGACACACAGTCACACGAACACATTTCAGACACCATCATAGCGTTAACAATTAAGTTAAAATCCAATTAAGCAAGTAAATGCTGACGCTAAGACACCTACCTACCTACCTGAACCAGTGGGCCCTGAAGAGTCCACAGGTTGGCACAGTTGGTGTTGAAGGTCGCGCTAATATATATATATATATATATATATATAGATATCGGTGGTCCCCACGTTCGACGAACGGCACAAAAGGGGCACATCATACACTTATGTCATTGACAAAGCGTTTCTGTATGTTTAGTTATCCGTATTGTGTTTTGTTAATCTCGGCCCGGTCTCCGTGCACGGGATGCCTTCATGCAGAAACGCGTACGTGAATCGATCTAGTCAGACGAATTCTAGTTCATGCGACGGTTAAACGCACGCACACTTACTAACTATACGCGGTTATAACTAACTGTACATACATACGTGCGGACAAACGGGCATGCAGATAAGATGCGTGCATAAAAGATGCCGCTTAATCGTTGTAGTGGCGTAGTCGCTGTTATCAAGCCAAAGAGGAGATCATAGCTTATGGTTGTATGGCCCATTGATGGGTTAGGTATGTAATATAGATAGCTATATTAGGTGGACGGTCGTTCAAACCAGCCACAAAGAGTGCCATCCAAAACCTAGAAGCCCGACCAGCGCGGAAGGCAAATGAAGAAATCCTACTGCTGATGCATTTATTGACTGTAACAAATAAATTATTAATTTAATCATGAAAAATAAATTATTGCTGAATATGACAGTTGAACTAAATCCAACGCATTCTCATTAATCGCAAAAGTTGTTCGTTACAATGGTAAGTTTAGTTATATATATATATATATATATATATATATATATATATATATATATATATATATATATATATATATATATATATAAATATATATATATATATATATATGTAGAATGTAGACGAAAGTTTCTCTGCATATTTTCCCTTTTAAGTTTTAACGCCCCGGTAGTAACAAACAATGTGAGCCCACTCAAAGTACTATCCTTTAGTGTGACTGGATCTCTGTCGAACAAAGCCACACCGAAAACGATTTCATGTTCTTTTTAGAAACACTTTATGCGTATTTTCAAGAAACGCTCGCTCATGAACAAAAATGTGCGTATACAGGGTTTCCCAGAAATCTTCCACCAATACGTGAAACCTAGTTCAACTCGGCAAAAAATCATTTTTGCCAATGGAAAGGGGGAGCGAACATGTTTCGAATAGGAGTGAGATTTTTATTTTTTTTGTCATATTATAAGCTTATATGAATTTTTCTAAGCTGTGATTTTAGGTAGGCTGTGCAACATTAGTTTATAAAATGCACGATTGTGAGAGAACGCATTACTCAATTGACTCGCAAACTCAACAGCACCTCGGCGAATTCGACTGCCAAGGTTTGAACTGCGCGCATGCCATCCGCTGCAACAATTCGTGTGTAGAATCATAAAATTTCCGTTTTTTATTTCAAAGATACCCGTTGTTCTGAAAGATGCGATCAGAAGTAGGTCGAATACGACAACGATACTGCTCGGCACCAAAAGGTTACGCTGTTTCGGCACAACCAAAGCGAAAACAACAATTTAGTGTCAGAGGTAGACGTTACTTTCCTGAGGCACTCAGTATGTACTGGCAGATCGGGCCTGCAAATCGTATCGAATTGAATCGACATTGGTCACAACAATCTCCTGGAAAAATCCAGTGCCATAGCATTTGCTTGGATCAGTGAAGAGGCAGGACTGTTCCACGACAGAAGCTTAATTTAGTGAAAATACGTTTGAACGAGGACAATGCGAACGAAAATGCGTACAGGGGCTTAACAAGTGGACAGCGAGTAGGACATCATTTCGAGATAGTATTCATGTTCTGATATTTTAAGACAAATTCGTCAATTTTGTTGATAATCGTCTCTTACGCTTCGGCAGACATAAAATGCAGACAGCAATCACAGGGAGCCAGGCAAGGACCCCTGAGTAAAACTCCTACCCAAAGAAGTGCTTCCGAATGACTTCGACGTATCAAGCTTAGCAAGTCGCGAACCACTCGCCTACGAGGCGGAGAAACGTGCATTTTAGGGAGTAGGCCAACGTTGTGAGTTCCACGGTGCCCAGTGCTGTGCTCAAACTAGATGTGCAAAAATATTTTTTTACCTAAAAAAGGGACAACCGTGTGTCTTTGAGAGAATGTGCACAGAGTAGACTCAAGTAACTGTTCTCAATCCAGCAATGGTGGCGTTAGCTCTAGGAAGGAACTAAACAATGTTTGCTCCAAATCTTACTGCGTCAATCAGCGAATCTGTGCTTGAAGAAAATAAACATTAAATGCAAAATAAATAAGGGCTAGTCATTCAAAATGCTGCGTCAATGAACTGCTGTATCACGTTTGTATCTCGCCTGTGATTATATCACATCTCTCCTGTCACGGTAAAACTTGTGGATTTGTGGTTTAATAAAAATACAGTACGTAAATTAACTCGCAAGAAGTTGTTGTTGCTGCTGCCAAACATTGTTTTTGCTGAAAGCAAAAATTAATTTACGCTAACGTATCTTGTCTGCGCAAACACAATATGTTACTTTTTTTTAATTAAGCTTCTTAATATTAACAGAAATAATTGTAAGAATAGCATATCTATGTTGCGCTACGCTAACATATGCTTTTTCACTCAGACAAATGATTGCACATCATTCAGACAACTCAACAATTTCCAGGAACCTATGGCCTAGCATCGGTCTCTAGGTCTTTCTTTTCTATACAGCATAGTATTGAATACAAAACGTACACCGAACATAGTACATTTTTCTTGCATACGTCTGCTGTTGTCGTTATCATGCAGGCTGACACAGTCAGTTGCCGCCAGCTGCTGTTGGCTAGACAGTGAGACGCTTAAGTCGATCAAAGCCAAAGGCAGATCTAGAAATAATTTTTTTAAGGAGGTTGTTTTTAATTCTAGACCATTCTCCATCTCCTACGGGCTTGGAACCCAACCTGAGGCATATCTTCAATACACCGGAGGCCGAACATGTTAAGATATCTAGGGTTTCCCCAAACGTGCTTGTGGCAGCATGGCTGCTGACCCTTGGCGGTATGGTTTATCATCTATTCTCAAAGAGCATCACTCAAAGAAAACAATATGAATTAACAATAGGGTCAATCAACAATCGATCAACAATAGGGATCGAACCGGCGACACCCCGGTAGATGACAACCATGACACTTGCGCACTAGTCCCCCACTAGACCACACCGATGAGGCATGGATCTGCTGCGACGCGACTGCTGTTGATGCTGTCAGGTTGGTAAGCTGACCACAATAATCGGCAGTGTGGCTGATGCAGGCATCAAACACCACCAGGTCAGTGCAGCGGTGAATCCAGGCCGGCCCGGAGGCGGCAACAGTGCTTTCGTGACGGCATCCACGCGCCTAGTCCAGGACACAGGACAACGGATTTGTTTAAGCCATCGGGCTTTGGCGCGGCACTGCAGCTTCGAGACGCACCAGCCGGATCCGTCGGTTTGCGAACGCACCCGACCAACGCAACGGAACGCTCTCTCAATGTGGGCGCTGAGCAGTGACGGTTCAGTCACGGCTCGCTGTGGCAGTCGTCGACGACGACAACGACGATGATGACGACGACGACGACGACAATGGCAGTCGGACGTCTCCAATTCGAAAGAGTTCGCAAAAGTCCAAAAAAAGCGCTGAAGTGACAACGGTGAACGCGGCGGCGCACAGCGACGACGGCGACGACGACGACGAGGAAACGCCCGGTTTTCTTTGCGCGGTTTTACGTAGCGGCACCTACTACACATCATCGGCGTCTAGCCACCCACGTCTAGCTACGACGCACACATTCCGGAAGAAAGGCGCACGAAAACTTTCGTCGCAGGCCTCCCGCTGTGGCTCGCTAGCTGCTGTGATCGCCGCCTTACCATTGGCATTTCGTGGTTTTCGTTGGCTTTCTTGGCAACTCTGTCCTTTGACCGCTCACTGCTGGCCTTTACTCTCTATATTATCACATGGCTTCATATATATATATATATATATATATAAGCTTACCACGGCACCTGCGAGGCAGAGAACAGTGTGTTTTGTTGGATTATGTATATATATATATATATATATATATATATATATAAGCTTACCACGGCACCTGCGAGGCAGAGAACAGTGTGTTTTGTTGGATAAGGCCGGAGGCCAAAACCGCAAGCCAATGTTTGCACTGTCCCGAACTGTAAACGAACTGGTGCGTAAAAGTAAGTTGCGCAAGATCCCGCAGGATCGTATACAGAGAGGGACAGAGGGACCTGTTCACGAGTGATTGCAACCTGTTCACGAGTAATTGCATAGTTTTCTATTACATGTTTATGTCGTTATCTGCACACTAACCGAACATAGGGTCACCTTTATCACATACCAGAAACGTTTGTGAACATAGTATCCTATGGTAAAACACAGACGGAATTATTTTTATTTTTTCCTGGAAGCAGATCATGTATGTAGATTTTGACACATTTACCATTAACTTCTATGCATCTAAGCATCCTCTGAAATCGCGTGTTTCGACGTTTTCTAGCTTCAACTCGGTAGCTTCATGCACCGAGTCCCATGTGGTTTCGGCACGTCTTCTACTTCAACCTTATTTTAGTTTTCGGAAAGGGAAATAAATCTCACGGTCGAAAGTCGGGTGGACAAACTGGGTACTTCATCAGCGTGACTCCTGAGAAAAGCTTCAGTGTTTTCACCCCTGTGGGCTGACCTGTTGTCGCGGTGGGTAAGTCGTCGCCTGTCGTCGCCTAAGCGACACAAGCTTTAGAGCTTTCCTGGCCAGCGAAGTGAAAAGTTTCGCGGGTATTCTATAACAGCAATCGCTCGTCACTGCATCAGCTTTTCCAGTTCGACCATTGCCACAGAGTCACTTTTGAAGCAGAACCGAGGGAGGAGATACAGGTTGACTCGGGACGGGAGATGGAAGAATGAGAGGAAGATACTCAGTTATAAAGTGTTATGTTTTTGGTACCCGGAGCGCAGTGAGGCCAAGAACACTGATTACGCACCCCGGACACCCAGGCGCGTGTTGTGTTCCGTTGCCGTTTGCCAGAGAATGAGTCTATCTATTTACTCTTTGGCATACGGCAAACCCTGCTATTAAGCATCTTCTCGCAAGCCTGTTGCACGAAGAATCCAGGTAGGGTTTCCTATTCTCCCGCCTATAGGCGGTTTTTTCTATCGTCTTCTTTCGTGTGTCTAGTGCGAAAAGCTGTCGACCACAGATCAACGGCAAACGAAAACAACGGGACCGACAGGCTTAGTGACAGTTGCAACGCATATTTAACAGTTGTATTATAAATGTCTAGTAAAAAAAAACGTACTTTGTCGGAGGCCACTGGCTGTCACCTTTTCACAAGGAATAAGTCTTCGGCATCTATCTATGATGTGTCACGTCAAAATCAGGCTCATGACATCATGGTCGCTAGCGGTTTCTACCACACTGTATATATATATATATATATATATATATATATATATATATATATATCTATTAACAGTATGTTTATTTCCAAGTTCCCGCATTGCAAAATGTGAAAACAGGCTTGGGAGTGCGCAAGCGGTGGTTTGGTATTAGAACTAATAATAAATACGACCATGAACAGATACCGACTAGAGTGAAACACATAGCTTGTCGTATACGTTCAAAGCTTTTGCTGGTTTGAAATGCAAATCAATGATTTGATTATCTAACTATCTATACGGCAATAACTAGCTCAGTGTTATAAGCGGCACACGGTAAACGTGTTGCGGTCATTCCTTGAGCAAAAGCTATTAACCTCTCTTCGTAATTGACAAAACAAGCAGAAAAGCCTTAATTCTACAAACCCGCATGGGTTCTCTATATACACTGCGCTCCATCACGGTTGAAAAACCTGCTTATATTCATACTCTGTTCTAATATCTATTTTAAAGAGGGCATCTACATTAAGTAAAAGGCTGCCGTTACCGTATTTCGTTAGTGTGCCTAATGTCATCCGTAACAATGTTTTTCTCTGTTCGGTTCTAGATTATAGCTCTACGTTAAGCTGGTACTTTGCTTTGATTCAACATTGTGCAGTACGCACAGCGTGGTAACACTGCGTTCATGCATATATAAAGTAAACTCGGCAGATAGTACTACCGTATCGATTTTGTAAAACCGGTAACCAAGTACGTGATACGGTATCTCGAGGTTAGCCCGGTCGAGCCCCGCAAGCAATTGCGTCACGTGGATTCCACCACCCGAAGGGCCTGCACACAGATTCCCCCCACAGAGCCTGATATGTAGTTGTGCACCACCTCCATAGAGATGTAGAGCCGTTTAAACAAATCCCCCGGTTGTTAATCCCTTCAATCAGCCTATTTGTCGTTGCCTAGACATCTGTAGAGTGGCGGCGTGGTCTAGGGGACTAGTGCGCTAGTCATGGTTGTCATCTACCGAGGTGTCGCCGGTTCGATCCCTGTTGTTGGTCGAATTTCGAGCGATGCTCATTGAGAATGAATAATAAACCATACCGCTGAGAGTCAGCGGCCATGCTGCCACAAGGACTGTTGGGGAAACCCTAGATATCTCAACATGTCCGGCCCTCGGTGCATTGAAGATATATCTCAGGGTAAGTGCCAAGCTCGTAGGGGCGGAGAATAGTCTAGAATTAAAAACAACCTCCTTAAAAAAGTTGTTAATTCTAGACCTATGTAAACGTACTGTTTTATGCATTCGGCAATTGCATGGTGACGGCGACGACGACGACGATGATGATGATGTAGTCGTCATCATAGTAGTTCTCGAACTCGGCCATTTTGTATGCTAGTGGCACCGCGACATTGCTTCAGATGCAGAGAAGTGCCGCCAGTGGTTGTATGTATGAGTACTCGACGAGGCTACTCAATTCACTCTGCTCATGAGGTCGAAGCCTAAAGCTGTGATGTTTGAAGTGAGCCCACCATCTGCTGCTGTTGTTGTTTTCGTTTCTGTCCACTAGCATCATCCAGCAGCATGAAACAGCACCAGCATCCTCACCATCATCATCATCATCATCACCATCATCATCATCACCATCTCTACTGGACGCAAAGTGAGAAGAGGGAGGGAGGAGAAGGAGGCTTGCTTACTGGGAAGATCTGGGAAACGTGGGGGTACTCACGAATGTCTTTCCCTGCCTACCTTTCTGGTTTTCTCTCTCTCTCTCTCTCCTCCTCTTTCTCTCCGCTCGCGTCTCGTTTTATCTGTCGGTTCTCTGTCACATTGACACAGACACACTCTGTCTCTATCTTTATTTCTCGGTCACTTTAACATACACTCTCTCTCTATCTAGCTTTGTTTTTCTGTCACTTTAATACACTCTCTGTCTCTCTCTCTCTCTCTCCTTATTGCTCCTACTGTCTACTCGTCTCTGCCTTGTCTCTCTATGCCCCATGTACATGGTGGCTCTCTGGCTGCGTTTTTGGCGATCTTTCGTTTGGCGAATCGCCGATAGGCGGCGCTGTCGGCATCTACTAGTCGTTGTCGTAGTAATAGCAGTAATGGTATGGCTACTATATTACTGCGTAGTGGTTGTAGCCGCAGAAGAAGAAGAAGAAGTACCAGTGATATCAGCCGCCGTAGTAGGCGCAGAAGTACTGGGCCCTCAGCAAGCATTTCGTGCTCGCGTGTCAGCTGGCGTTCGGACGACTGGCGCCACGCGACTCATTCACGGTCGCTCACTCGCCTCCAACGGTCGCCGCTGCCGCTGCCGCCGCCGGCACACGGCTGGCAGGCGGGACAAAGCGACGTCGCCGGTTGTTGTTTGCCGAAGCCACGCGCCAAACCGCCAAAACGTTCGACGCCAACCGAAGAGGGAAAAGAGGAGGAGAGAAAGTGAGGAGGAAGAATATATATATATATATATATATATATATTATATGTATATATATATATATATATATATATTATATGTGTATATATATATATATATATATATATATATATATATATATATAGAAAATATTTTGATGATTTATTAATCATTTACAATACGTTTGCACACTCGGCAGTGCTCGCCTTAATAAAAATGGAGGTAAAAAGGTGTCACGTGAAGTTAAGAGTCAGTTGTCCGTGTCCTTGCTTGATGGTAGCCCCCGCTCTTATGGACCCGGTGCGAGCGATATATCCTCAAGGTTCCTTGCAAAGTTAAAACGGTGAGATTCATAAGATTCCTCTTCGTGACGCCGAGCCCCAAGAGCGTCCTCGCAGATTCGGAGTCTCATACACCACTCATAGAGATAGTGATGGATCCGAATCTGCGAGGTTTTTGCGGGTAGGGGAGCGCCGCTCTTAGGAACTCGACGTCATATTTGGCGATCTTGTCTTGCCGTGCTTTTGCCAGGTCCCGGTTCGGGCCGCAAACCTCGGCATCTAAAACCCAGACCTCGGTAGGTGTTGTTATTACGAGGTCGGGCTTTAGACCCGGTGCGCCCGGTCGACGGAATACTCGCTCACGAACCACCTCATGACCCCACTCGCTGAGAAGACGCGCCACGCGATCACAGACGTCGTCATGTATATTTATAGTTTGTTTGTGTGTTGTATCGCACATCTGAGCGACATGAGCCAACGTCTCAGGCGCATGACACCCGTGCCTACAACGTTTGTTGTAGCCCGGGCGTCCCCTGGCCAATCTGGCACGCGTTGGTAGTGCGTTGATCCTGAGCTTTAGTAGGTTTAAATACTCCTTACCAGATAGGTAATAATCCTTAATCCAGTAATGTACAAAGGGCGTTTCGTGTGCTTTTTTAAAATGTGCCCCATCGAACGTGTTGTGTAGTTGTTGAGACCAGTAATCGGTCTCTTGTGTAGCGGTCTCAATGGAGGTTCCCAAGCGCTCGCAAAGAAGTCTTGTTTTCGCAAGATCTTTTTTAAAGTGCTCGGTGGTTAGCATCCATTGGACCCCAAGGTGCGTGGAGTGTTGTAGTGCTGTCAGGCGGGAGAGGCGGATTCTGGGAATAAATGTTTGGAGGCAGGGGATGTCCAGACCGCCGTGTGCTGTGTGCGTGTACAGGTAGGCGTTCGGCACCGAGTTTTCGAGCTTAAGCCATTTCGACTTAACAACCTTTCTGATCTCTTTATCTAGGTCACTAAGGAGTGCGTAAGATGGTCTGGGACCGGAGACCAGTTTATATAGGAGACGGGGAATAAGAAAGTCTTTCAAAAATATGAGTCTTTGGTAGCGTTTAAGGGGAGCTATCGTGAGTCTGTTGAGTAAGTTAAGGATTATATCCTTGGTGGAGTCAACTCTGCCATTGCTGTCAAAGTCGACTCCAAGATATCTCCATCGATCGCTCATACCTTTAGCTGGCAATTGCCGATCTCCAACGTTAAATTCTGATACGGTATTGATAAAACCTTTACCTTCCTTCCTATTAAATAGGTGGGAGATAGTAAAGCTTTTATTAGTATTAATTTCAAGGCCTCGGGATTTTAAAAGTGGGTCCGCAATATTAAGGAGCCGTTGGAGAGTGGATTTCGTGGAGGCTAGGAGGATGAGATCATCCGCAAAGGCTAAGCCCATAAGGCGGAACTCATCAGTAAGTTGGTACCCGATATTAGTTTTGTCTAATTTTGAAAGAATGTCTCGAATTCTATGAGAGTTTTAGATGAGAGGTACAAGCGTTCGATATAGTTAATGAATACCTTCGGGTATCCGCGAGTCCGGAGTGACCACAGGACGGAGTCATGACTCACCATGTCGAACGCCTTACGGAGGTCGATTGAGGCGAGTCTGAGCTCACGTCCTGCAGACTTGGCATCGTTAAGGATACCATCCAGAACCGCAAGATTCTCGAAGGTACCATTATAGGGGAGAAACGCTCGCTGGATTGGGAGAAGCTTAATTGAGTTCTGGAGGCGTCTAGAAAGAATTTTGTTAAGCGTTCGTTGTAAGTATGAACTAATAGATAGGGGTCGCAGATCGCTTGGGGATGTGGCATTGTTAATTTTAGGGATGAACGCTAAGCGAGCAGTTTCATGGGCTGAGGCAATATCGCTAATTAATAGTATGTTAAGAATACAACAGACTACTTCTAACGGGAGTTTACGGAGGGACGAAAGACAAATCCCGTCCAAGCCTAGTGCTTTAGAAGGTCCGCGGAGAGCTACGTGGGTTTCCTTTAGGGAGATAGGGAGGGAAACCTCAAAGAGATCAGAGTTGGGAGTGTATACGGGGCAAGGGAGTGGTTCAGGGGGTGGTTGTGTCATCGTGTTGGCCCAGTGTTCTACAACTTCGGTGGTCTGCATGTTGTGTATGGTGTGTTTGCCGTCCAGCACCTCATGAGCGCATTTGGATCGGTTTTGGCTAAAAAGTTTTTGAGTGGTTGCGTAGTCTTGACGTCGCTGTGGCCTTTTAGATACTTATAGATGATCTGCTCTGTCTGCAGTTCTTCGATCGACCATAGGACTTGGAGGCATCACTAAGTAACCATATACCCATGAGTCGTGTCCTGTAGTCACTCTCCGAAACAGTTCAATCAAAATCTTCTGCTACAGCTTGAAGATTCAATTGCAGGACATCTCCCGACGGGCGTTTGTTTGCTGGAAATGTAAAAACAATTTGGGGACGGACTTTGTTGCCAGTCTTCTGGCGCAGCAAATATCGGCCAAGAAGCCTGTTAGAACTCATCAGTAAGGTATCTGCAATTCCTCGGCTATCTCCTTAATAGTGACTGTTGGCGGTTGTTGAGTACGATATCACAAACTTTTTCAACGCTTTCACCCGTTATTAACGTCGAAGGCCTTCCCGAACGGGGGTCACATTTGGTCCCTTTACGTCCGTCACGAAATCGACGGTACTACGTATACACAAAGTTTCGGGATACCGCTTGACCACTCGAGCAGTCTGTAACATTTCCACCACTTTAGAGCGTATGATGGCATTTAACACAAAGCTCGATGCATAATCGTTGATCCTCCTTTTTTGGCTCCTTAAAAATCGCCGAACCTCGTTTTCTTCACTTTTTTTTTGTACAAACTTACACAATAAACGATAATGGTACCACCAGTTGGCCCGAAATGTTGACCAGTCTATAACTGATAAATAACGCTTATAAGCAAAATAACCGAAATACCTTGTTGGTTTGGATCAGGCAGCAAAATGCAAAGTACTAAAACTTGCTCATCCGTCCTCGCATATATGTGTTTATATACTAGGTGGACTAAAAAGTGTGTCATAGCATTGCCTGTCAGCAATGTCTCTATTTATAAAAGCTCACGCTGACTACAGCGCTAGAAAAAGAGATCGAGAGAGACGTTCTTCGGAAGTAATAAAAATACATATAATATGGACTGAGCTGTAATTCTTTAGTTTTTAAAGACTTAACTGCAACGGAAATTATTGCCAGATTAGATGTAGCTTACGAAACGAATGCATCGGCGTATAGTACAATTACACAATTGATAGCGCGAAATAGCAGAAGGAATGGGCATCAGCTTTGTTGCAGTACAAATAATATAGCGTTCGCATTCATGCATTAGGAAATTAAAGAAGAACACGAGCTAACAATTGAGCAAAAACTGAGGCGCGTATCAATTTCAGAGAGCAACGTTGAATTTTTGAGACAAAGTGCGTAGGATTTTCTTGAACCAATTCTATTCAATAAAACCTGGATCCGCCATTTCACCCCAGAACGGGAAGACGCTACCGGGGAGTGGGCCGCACGCGGTGAAAGGTCTCCCATGCAGACAAAATAGGCACATATCGACCGGACTATACTACACAACTATCTTGGTCTAGCTGAAAGAACGCTTTATAGCACACGGTCTGCAATGCAGCCGAGGACGTTACAGTTTCAGTACGTCAATGCGCCTCGTTTTGCCATGGCCAAATTACGCAGACTAAAGTTCTAATTGTTTAGCATCACCCATATTTGCCGGACCTCCGTGCGACTATTATCTATCTGGTTGAAGAGAAGTTTCTCTCCGGAAATAGATTACAGAGTAGAAATTATGTGATATGCGCCGTAGACGAGCATTTTGGGTCTAATGATTTTGAATTTTTGCTCACCACATAAAGGCCATTGAAGAAGGGTCGAGGTACACAGGACGTGATCCATGTACTCCAGTCGGAAGTTAAGCTGTTGTTGGCTGCGCTTAAGAGTCACTTGTATGCCGTCATTATTGATTGTGTCAAGGCTTTCGACAAAGCTCCCCGTCACTTACTAGTCGATTCATTTTGACATGCTGGGGTGGGTGGTTCTTTCCTACGAGTGCTCTCCAGCTTCTTTGTGGAAGACCGCCGTGATGTGAACAAGAGGGGCATGAGCCATTTCAGTATTTTTTGTTTGTTTAAGTGGCAGAGCAAGTGAGCGAGGTCTCAGAAGCACAATTAGATGTGTACCTCGCCAGGAAACGTTGGGATGGAATGGCATTCACAAGCCGGCACGTGTCCACAAGGTATGCTGTGCATGGCTATCATCACTTGGTATGTTTGACCCAAGGAATGTAACAAGTTGGCGATCAATGTCGTTGCAATTTTTGCTCGCAGTTATCATTTCAATACTATGCAGCAAAGCGGTCTTTGCATATTTTCGAACGGTGAAATGGTCGCTGAAGTGCTTAAATTGTATATAAAGTCGACTGTATTGTCATTATATACCATCTTGAAATGCAATGTTATTGCAAAATAAACAATATGTATGTAAATAAAGGCTATTGGAGATTGTTAGATCAGAGGTGTTGAGTTTCGGGGCAACTATAATTAGAAATTAAAGATACGTGGTCTTTGTCCGTCTATTATTTATACTCTATGCTAAATAGTTTTGGATCTACCTAGAATCTAGATATACGGTATAGAGATGATCGTATTGACATATATATATATATATATACAAGTAGAGAAGGTCGGAGTGACAACATCTAGCTTTTGTTCGCTGATAAGCTCGAATGTCGCCGGATAGCGGATAACGTAGTAGCTATCTCTTTGTTGAGAACACGTGCCTAAATTTTATACTCGGCCGCAACAAAAACGCATTTCAGAAACTTGAGCGCAACTCTAAACGATTTCCGATCCGAACCACGTGGTTGTAACCAGGTCCTCATATATATATATATATATATATATATATATATTATACATATATATATATATATATATATATATATTATACATATATATATATATATATATATATATATATATATATATATATATATATATATATATATATATATATATATATATATATATATATGTATTTATACATGTATTTTCGTACTCGAACGGTGTGTCTCATTTGTTGTGTGTTGTTCAATGACGAAACGATGTCGACACGTTTTCGTGCGTGACAGCTGTTCCTCCAACTTGTACTACCAACGAGTGGCAGTCAGAGTTTTAGCATGATATTACGACTACTGCTACTGTCATTGTTTGCCTCGCCTTGCTATGGTTTCTACCCTCAAACGCTGAAGTTCTCTGTAGAAGCTATCTGGAAAAGTCGCCAAATACAAAATACCCTAGCACGTCGATTGGAGGCGATCTTCATTGAATCCACATTGGTTTTAGTTTGTCACAGCTCTAGTACACATAAATCACTATTTCAATATGATAGTCATCCAAATAAATCATCTCTGACAATGCAGCGCTAACCCTCGAAGGATTACTAACCGCGTTAAATCGGGTGGTTCGTATCGATAAGATGCAGATTTCCGAAAACGCAGATTTTTTTTTTAGATTTTCCGTAAGGCAATTGACCGTGTGCGGATTTTTCATGTCATGGCTAAGTTTACTCCACTCCGGCATTTACCTTGTCTAAATTGGAAACCATGCAAACCAATTTAAGAGTAGCCGGTCTGGGTCTCGAACCCAGTCCTCCCGAATGCAAGGCAAAGGCTTTGCCACTAAGCCATCTTGCTCGGTTTCTCAGCTCAAGATAACTTTACTTAAATCATACTTCTTATCATACGTAAGACCTAGCCTAACCATGCACGCAGTAACCTGCCACAACGTCCAATGATTATGTTCTAAACCTTTTCAAGGATGTTTTATTTGCTTATATGCAAGAGGCAACAATTGTATACTTATGAACGTGTACACCAGATAAATCAAGTGGAAACGTCACATATCCTCCAGGTTCGGGCGGGTCCAGTCTAGCAGAGTTTCACGCACAGAGGCGGCGTTACCCCGCTGAATGTCCAACGATAGTCTCTGGTGCAGGTACTCGACAGCCCTAGGGTCCCCTGTCGAACGATTGAGCGCCTTGCCGACACGTTGAATAAGTTTATGCGTCTTCGGGCCAGGTCCCCCTAATGTCTCGAATGCCAGTGGACGAAAGTCGTGGGGGTAAGTGATACTGGCATACTTTCTGCACTTGTTCGCTTCCGCCAACATAGACGCGTGTCCAGCATGTTCCGCTCCCGCACTGACCATTGAGGGGGCTAATGAGTCAGTAACGGTTGCATACCATACCAGCATGCGACCCATCTCGAAGGACGTTAGTGTCAGCCCGTCCGGTCGCTTTCCATCATTCCTGCAGAGGCCAGGAGGCTCGAGAATGCAAGGAAAGCCGGCCGACCTCAAAGCTCGGCTAAATGTCTCGTTAAGAGCGGCGTGTCGGGCTCGACGGCCTGAGCTTAAGGCACAAGAGAGGCCATGGTGTGCCTGTGGCCCCACTTGATCGCCGCATGTACATTGGTGGGGGATTACGAGAGCTGTCCCCAGGGATGTTCAAGGATGTTGTCTTTAATTTTAGACCATCGAGCTTGGAACCTACCGCGAGGCATATCTTCAATGCAGCGAGAGATGGACATGTTGAAATATCTGGGGTTTGTAAAACAGTCTTTGTGGCAACATGGTCTAGAACTCTTAGCATTATGACTATTATCTATTCCCTGGGATCTTTTAAAGTCCAAAATGTGCTGCAAAAATATGTTTCTCATCGGGCAACTTACACCTAACACATATATAGCTTAACGTATTAGGTCACTTGCAAATCCTTCCGGTGTCTCAGATACAAAATGTCGATTACGAAGATATGCCTTGAACCACTGAGTATATTTGATCCTTGAAGACCCAGTTGCATTCAGAAACTGCATTCGTCAGCTTATGTTCTGCATCTGCTATCAAGTTTTGTTTGGCTAAAGTGCGATAAAAATTTTCTCATTCGTTCACACACGAAGTTAATTCGTAATTAAGAGTGGTAGTATGCGGACAACTTGTATGTATACAGTGTGCATAGATCAAATTAAATAGCAAAACGTTTGCAAGATTGTTTATTAATAAAGACGCAGAAAATTTGTATTGCACCAAACCCTTCAATGCGCTAGCCTGGTATGGGCTAGCGTATTGAAGGGTTTAGCTACCAGCTCAGTAAAGTAAAAGCTGACTCCTCACGAATGACCAACGTGTTTCGTAGTTATTTCTTAAAACGGCCAATATCTTATATATATATATATATATATATATATATATATATATATATATATATATATATAGCATTTATTTACCTTTATGACTATAGTCCATATATATATAGCATTTATTTACCTTTGTGACTATAGTCCTATGGGCTAGTCCCAAGATTTGTTAAGAGTTGGATGTTGAACTTAACAACTTTAAACCCCGACAAATTTGGCCGCTCTACATAAGGGCTCTCTGTATGTGGCTTGAGCCGAGTGAAGTCAGTCGGCTAGTCAGCGGTAGGAGCCAACCAAAGGAGTCGTCCGGGACAACACGGGTAGACACGCATCAGCGGGCTAGACGACGTCCGCATTGGTAGTCCAGTAGCGCACCCTCAACCCGTCCGTTGCTCAGCGTTCAGCGCCGTATGTAGAGATGCATTGGGACACTCTGTCTGTCTGTCTGTTGTGGTTTCGCTGCTGGGAACGGCCGATGTCAACGGGCGACTTGGGACTGCGAGCGAGCGACCGATTCTGCCTGAAGGTAGCGTGCGACTAAACACCACAAAGTCGTGCCACCAGCGAGGTGCCGTAAGTTCCGTAAAGCTGCCCGACACGACAACAGCTTTGACGTAGCCGCGCGCGTGGGACTGACTATTTGACGTCGTGGCGTGCGAGCCATCCGCCTTAAACTGGCTGACATATAGAACAGTCAAATCTTTACTTATGCGGTGCTTATTTAATTTTCCGTGTTGGCTTGAGTTTCGTGCCTGCGTTTATGACAACAACGCACGCCATATAACATACACACAATATATATATATATATATATATATACAAACATGCGTTTTTAAATACATTAGGAGCTATGACACTTGAGTGTATGGACGATAGATTTACGTGCCTCTGCCTTGTACTCTCTGGGTATCTTTTCTAGATGCAAACGTAAGAAAATGTCAATTTTGCCACACTAGTTTACCTTCTTTAACGGATAATACTGTGTGTGACTTTAAATTTTCCGTAAAGTTTTTTTTTAAAGATTTCAAACAACCCCTCCAAGACGATCAAGTTCTAGTATCTTCGGCCCATTTGCATGGATATTCTTAGAAATCACTACAGGTTTAAGTAGCGCGTAATATTCTCTATATATAATACTATATATTGTTTTCTCTCTCGACTGGCTGATCCTCAAAAAACGAACGAAGGAAGCGCCCCCGTGCCACACTAGTTGGCTCCGCCCAACCATTACTGCAGGCAATCCAAAATCCTGATTCATACGTGAGGTGACTTAGAATATGCGTTGTAGAGCAGTTTGTATGAAGATGCTCAATTTTTGTTCTTGATGTACCTTGATGAGTTCGTAATCCAGCACCTTGACACAGTCGCTTGGTTGTATCAGGTGGCCATTCAATCACAATACGGTTTGCTGCACACCAAGCGTTAAAGGTAGTGGCATCCTACATCGTCACGCGATGTACCCTCTTACCAGACTGCCGAACATATTTAAAAGTGCTGTCCATAGGTTAAATGATAGCCGCTTCTCGTGCAATGCTCTCAATATCATTTATAAAGCAGAAAAAAGCTAATAGGCCAAGTTGCAGGCTCTGGGGTATACCGAGCAAAACCGGAAGCAGTTCCGTCCGGCTTCCCCCAACGTTTATACGTTGGTGACGCCCGAAAGAAATGAATTGGCGCCAAAAAAAGTGTGCCGAAAGAAGTTAATTGGCGTCCTCGTCAAAGCTCAGGTGCTTGAATTTAAGTAGAATAATATCAAAACAAACAACGCTAAAGAAGAGTCTGCAAAAAGTTCTTCACAAAAAGATGTCCTATATACCCCATATATATATATATATCCTGATCTAAAACGAGACTTTACAATCAAACTCCGTATCTGGTATCGGCTTCGCACAAAGTATCGACACATGATAACGTGAGACAATTGTAAGTTTTCGCAATTAAAAAGTTTACTATGGAGAAAGCCTAAACTATCTGATAAACGCAACGGAAATGGGATCAAGAGGAATCGCCCTGTTATAGTTGGCTTTATAGTTGCTGCAGCGGAACTGATAGTACGTTTTTGGCTGCACTTTCCCTTATTGAATAACGTTCTACCCACGGCTGAAGCCTCCCATATACTTGTTTTTAGACGGTTATCCTGTTTGTCCAATAGAAGGATAATGTTGACCGCAGCACACCTGTATTCGAGGTTGTCGCCCCTCAGGAGCATGGAAGCAGTGGCGGCTACAACTTTGCAATTTGTTCGAGTTTTATAGTGCACTTTTTGGTGCCACCACAAGATCTGCCACCATGTTGTTTTACAGTTTATTTTTTGATTGCTTATATATGTGAGACCAGACCATACTCGACAAAGTATAATTCTATGGTTTTAAAATAATTTGAACTTTTCTTGCTTAGCTTCTAAGCCCAATATTTTATACTAAGTATAATCACTCCTCTCCACAAGAGGTATCGCCCGATTCTACAATGCTTCACACCCGGCAATATTATCAAGAGGCTGTATCCCTATTGGCCAATTTGTTCCTGACGTTTAGAAATACCCCGGAACAGGACCATGTTTTTACATGGCCGTGTAACATTTCACGAACTTTTTTTTTGAGGACTAACTGAAAAATTCCTGGGCCGGTAGTGTGGGGCTCCAACTCACCGAAAAACAGTCATGTCCCTATCCCATGGTTTGACTGGGAACTGCTTGCGCATCTCATCAAACAGTCCGGGAAAGGGGGGGGGGGGGCAAATCTACGATTTGTGGTTAGCGTGTCCCTCGGGAGCCAGGAAAAGGGGCGCCTTTGGGAATTAGGCCTCATTTTTTCTTGTAGTATAGAATCAAAAACTTCGAATATGATATTCCAGTACGAAAGTGTTTCTGTCATTTTTTTGCGGAGGTCATGTAGTTTAAAAACTGGAGTCTTCAATTAAAGCTGTAGGGGTGCCCCATAGGCGGCGGCGCTTGGCTGCTTTCAGATCCCAGGGAACCGTTCTAGCAAGAACAAGGGCTGCCGCTGCGCTAACCGTCCGGTTACCCTGAGGGCTCCGACCCTATGGGTCCGCATATTAGCCGCAGCATCATGCCGTATGTTATGTTCCATAGCATGTAATGGCCAAGTATGGAGTCCTGTGGCATCCCCGCAGTCATGCTGAAACGGGTTCCGTGAGACAATATCGTTCTATCCTATAGGTAGTTTGATACGATTTGGAGTAGGTAAAAGGGGGCGTTCGTTCTGTGGAAAGTCTCTAGAATGACTTCCACGGTAGGCTGTTAAAAGCGTTTCGGACGTCAAGTAGGTTGGCGGGGCAAAGTTTTTGTTTTCCTGGAGAAACTTCAACTCCTAATAAAAATAAAAATAGACAAATCACGTAGGTTGTGACGTAGGTATTTGTGTGTCCGGGCAGAAAGTTGTGATTTTGGGAACAGCTTAAAACCAGCTTACGCTTCAAAACCGCTGCATGCTAAAAGCTCTTCGATTGTTGAGCGCCTCAAAATCTAGGCATTGCCTCTGCGCTTACGTGCTTGTCTTACAACACTGCAAAGCCGAAGCCCACACTGAACACCATTTTGTATTGAAAACCAGTTAAAGTAGGTTGTTACTCCAATCTTTTGGCAGTTTCTCTCTATGAGTTACACACATGATTTTTCATCAATGGGGTTGTGTTACACTTCTGCATTCCAAAAAAAGTCTCCCTGTTAAACCTGGCGGATGTAGTGCAAGTAAGTGATCATTTGGCTTGCATCCTGATAACAAAGATCAAAGAGCTTGTCAAGCCTGTCATATATCCTGCGCAGGTAATTCTTTAAGGTTTAATGGCAGTAAATCTTTGACGGCACTAACTTTTTACCGTTACAGCTGTCTCTGTCCTGATGAGAAGTTACATCTAACATAAATCTCATTTTACCGAAACTTTGCACGATCAGCAACAGGATACGAGAGTAGTTAGGCTCTACCGTTGCGTGGTGTTTTCTCTCGACGTTGATTCAGCCAGATAGCTTCCGGGAAGTAGCCTAAGGCGGATATAGCATTTTTGACTTATGGTTTAGGTGGATAGCCTACCGCTTTAAAACGAAACGTGCCTGCAGCAGCTATTGCTTGCAAACCAGTTATAACATGTTTAGCAATCGGCTCAGCTAGGCCTGGTCAAGTTAAGTTTTATTGAGTATTGTTGCAATGACGACGTAATTGCGTTGATGCTATTGGGCCTATCTTAACCTACCATGGGCGTCAATAGAAGCTATGTTGGCGTGTAAAAAAGAAAACTATACGTATATATATACGTATATATATATATATATATATATATATATATACGTGTGGGTGTTTGTCTAGCTCGGATATCTCCATTCGACGCCTATATAACTTTGGCGTTTTTACTCTAATCTAATCTAGATTGGAACAATTCAGCAGCCCGCCTCAGTAGCTGATCGCTGCTCAATAATCTCTTTTTGTAATTTGCATTCGCACGTGTACTCCGACGACAACGCTGATTGCAGTATTCCTTGAGGGAGTCAGCCTCTGGTGGGTTCCGATAGTCAACTCGGCTTCAAAGGCTCCTGTTGCACCTTGTGGACCTGCTTGTGAGACCAGTCTACCGCCAAAAAACCAACAGCGACTACAGTACTACAGCAACCCTTCCGCTCGTAGCATATGGCCACGAGCCTAACGCGTTTTCTAATTCCCAGGCCTCCGTGTTATATCGGCGGACGCAACGCTCTCCGTATGCTGCCCTCTAGCGTTTTTTAGTGGTGCCACACTTCGAATATCCCTGTTGGCGCTATCACACGGCGCGGCAGCTCCTTTCTGCATTGAAATGCACGTCGCAAAGTGCACTAATGAACCTCAACTAATGCGATACTAATATAAAACTGCGATTTAAGCACCCAAGTACACTTCGAAGATGCAGTATGCCCATAGACAGCGGTTAAACTTCGCGCACTTGACTTTGACGTGGTGATATCGGTGTGTTTACTGGAAGCCCGCAGAAGTCCCGCTTTTAGAAACAGCGCGCCCGCAGTAACCTAGCGTATATCACCAACGCAAAGTAATGCGCTTAACTCGAAGGTGATGACTGAACTAACCAGAAACTTGAGAAACTCTGCCATCACCGAATCGAGGGCGTTAAGCTACTCAGCGTTTAAGTGTTTCTAAATTCGTGTGATGACATATGATAAAACCGAGGCACCCTTCAAGTTAAACAGCATTATTGCTATCCTTACTTCAGCGACCATGCTGCCACAAGGACTGTTAGGGAAACCCTAGGTATCTTAACATATCCGGCCCTCGGTGCTTTATATAACAAGGCAAGATATACCTCAGGTTGAGTTCCAAGCCCGTAGGGGACGGAGGATAGTCTAGAATTAAAAACAACCTTCTTAAAAAACGTTTTCACCTCTAGGGCTATCCTTACTGAGAACTTCTGTGGCGCCGGGATGGCAACACCGTTGTTATTAACTCGCTGAGTTAATTCGACCCAGAATGGTTTGGCGCATGACTTTAGCTTAATACCAGATAAGTAGAGTCCGCGATACATTAAGCATTAAGCCGTTGTTCACACTGTATGTCCACAGCACTTTAAACAATATTTTTAGATCCATGAATACTACACCATATACCATGGTACGAAATTCTTCTTATTATTTAACTTCTTAATCGCAGTTTGAACTTCCATTGGAGAGAATTCATCTATCTCTCTATCTTGCGGGATATTAGGCGCTCGTATTTGTCCGATGATTCACATGATCACACCGGTATAACTCCGAGTGTGCTATCGGTCGCTGTAAAAGCGTTGATAAAGTTTTGGCGCAGACAGTCTGAGGCAACTGAGCAGGTAGAGAACGTTAAGTAATTTCTAAGGGGGCAGTGGGGCTCAAGCCCAGCCCTTATAATCATTGCGCCGATCGCATAGTACGTTGCTGTTGCGTCTACTAAGTCTATGCATATGAAAACGTTTTTTTGGCAAAAACAAATGTCTTTCATTTTATAACGAGTAGATGTATTTTATTCAACGCAACGGTCCTCGCTAGCTATGCTCTGTGCCAATCTTTCGGGCAACCTGTGGATTCTCCGCGAGAAGAATCCGCGAGTCCGTATCTTTAGAGCCAAACCAATCACTTACCCATTTTTGGACGTTTTTGTACAAGAAAAAGTCTGCTTGCCAGAGCGTGACCTAACAATGCGAAAAGATGGTAATCGGATGGAGCCAAGTGTGACAAATAAGCGGGGTGGAAAAGCAGCTCAAAATAGACAACACCTTTTTGATCCTACCAATCGCAAAGCATTGTTTTCTCCAAAGCAATTCGGCCTGACAGTCGATGACGATGCTGCACCGGCATCAAACCAAGACTTTTGGTGCCTGCGATTGTCAAGGAAGATCCACTTTTCGTATCCGGCCCCAACACGATGCAAGAATGTCTTCTGTTCGAGCCTGGCGAGCAGAACCTCACAAGTAAATTCTCGGTTTGTTGCTATCTTCTATTCAGTTTATGGGGGACCCACTTTGAGAGCTTCAGGATCTTCCTTGAACGACGGCTAACGATTTTTTGGCACACGTTTAGTTGAGCAGCAAGTTCTTCTTGTGTGTGCGTGTAATCTACGTCCAACAAAGCTTGTAATTCGGTACATTATACGTTTTTATCGTTTGCGTTTTTGCGTGTTTTATCGTTCAGTTCGAAATTGCCATCGTTAAGCTTTTTAAGACACTCAAAACGCCGTGATATGCAGAGAGCATTCCCGCGGTAAGTCTCGATAAGCATTTCATGCTTCAGTACTTCGGTTGCAGCCTTTTTCAAGTGATAGCAGAAAATGCGAGCTCTCTTATCCCCCGCAATTAGGTGGTGAGTTAAGGACAGCTTAGTCTTCTTTGTGGGCAAAGTGGCTTAGTAGCAGCAGTAGTGAAACATTGCAATATAAAAATAAAATGGGCTGCAATAAAACTTGTTTTAGTCCACAAGAAAGTCCATGACAAGGTATGCATTGTGTACACTTATACTTGATAAAATTGTATCGTTCTGTGTCAAAATTTAATATATAATACATAATAATGATTATAATTTAATATATAATGAATATAATAATAAAACTATCTTTTTAGAAACGAATACATTTGGGCATAAAAAGCTTAAGAAAGAATTTTTGAAACAACGACACGCACCTGTATATCAAAACGAAATGAACATAATATGATGATTAAGAATCGTAGCCGAATGCAAGATATTTTGAGTAACATTTATCCTTCGAGCTAATATTAGTTATATATAGAGCACGTAGATTACATTAGCGTTTTTTGTGAGTTTCTTAATGATACTGATAATTTGAAATAAAACCGCTCCGTGAATCAGAAGCTAAGTAGCGCTTGCATTTACTGAACTCGAATAAATTATTTGAAGTTAACATTTTCAGCAACTAGGTTAGAGCTTTATATCAGTCTGCTACTGGCTTCCGTCGGGAGCGCATCGGATGCGGTGAACTTCGTCTGAGTTTGGTGTGGCTGGTTGAAACTGATTGCGGTGAACAGATCACGGATGCAAATTTGGTGAACGATGATTGGAAGGTGGTAGTCTCCAAAAATACTACCAAGCGTCTTCAAAAGCTAAAAGAACAAATCGGTGCTATCCAATCTAAATCGTTCAATCAGCCAAAGGGCCTGTTTCGTGTAGTTATTGCGCGAAAAAGCGATAAAACAATTAATGGGACGACTGCTTCTACAAGTGAACCGTTCAATGACAGGCTACTCTTATTGTGCAGTGAGTTGCACAGACTCTACCCACTCGCTACATTGGAGTCAAATGCTGGCATCGTTTACGCCTGGTTTAATAACATTGACGAAGCTAACGCCGCGGTACAGTTATCGACTCTCTTCGACATTCCGGTTGTGGCTAAATGCAAAGATCTCGATGCATACCGTGCCAGAATAAACGGAGTTGATAAAGGTTTTACTGATGAAGACATTCTGTCTGCGCTTAAGGAGGCGGGTGTCGTCTCGGCGAACCGAGAGAACATTATAAAGAAAACAGAATCTACCGCGACATCGATCCCTACCGACAGGGTCATGCTTCAATTTAATAAGGTTCCACCGAGTGAAGTGTTTCTCGCTTTTAGGTCACATAAAGTCACGATGCACGCGGGAACCCCTGTCTCCTGCTATAAGTGTTTGAGGCTGGGCCACACTGCAAAATATTGCCGTAATAAAGTAACATGTAAGAGATGTGGTCAAGCTGGTCACCTCGCGCTAAACTGTAAACAACAGGCAAAATGCGTAAACTCCAAAGGTCCCCACGCATCGTCCTCGTTGACCTCCCCTATCCGACTGTGCGAGATAGAAAAACGCAAAGCCCTGATGGAATGTCGCTTATTGCAACAGGTTGGAGCAGAGCATCCTGGAGCAACTCAAATCAAGGTAGTCGACTCGTCGCAGCAGGTTGTTACACCCGACACCTTATCCGCTTCAACTTCCTCGTCTGAATCAGCCGCATCATCTCCACCTACCTATGCTGCTGTGGTAAGATCACTTGTCGTGAAAACCTTAGGTGGTTCCGACGTTCGTGTAAATCTACCAGGATCAACATCTTTCCCTAAGAAGCAGATTCGTACCGCTGAAAAACTGGCTGCGACTACTCTTCGCAAGCCCCGTCCATTGAAGTCATCGCGCATCACTGCCGTTCCTAAACAAAAGGGACGTGTCTCCAACATAATCTCATCCCTGAAGCACATCACGAAGCTTTTGAGTATTGTATTCCCGAAGGCTGCAATAAGCCTAAAAAACTAATTGTGGTTCTCAACCCGTTGTTGTCAACTTTTTCGATGTTAACCTAAAATTTCTTATTTTTGGGTTTTTACTATCTTGATGTTCCCACAACTACCTATTTTTATCAATACATTGTGTAAATTATATAAATCAAAACTGCACACGTAATGTGAAGTCATGCCAAGTCTCGAATGATGTCAGACTTGAGCCGAGTAGCTTAGCTTTTATCCATTTTAACGCGGGGACTGGAGGGTTAAAGAAATCCGGTCAGCTGGAGTTATTAGATAACTTTTTAAACGATGAGGGAGCCCTATTTGATGCGGCAGATTTCGAATTGGTTGCGTCGGGCAGAGACTTGGGGAGATGGGGCGGCGGTGTCGGCATCTTTGTGCGTTCCACCTGTAGTATTTTATCATCGCGCTCTGTTTGTAGTTCTGATGGAAATGTCCAGGGGGTACGTTTGCATTTGAAAAAACTGGACGATCTTGAATGTTTTATTGTAGGCTTTTTTTTCAACCATGTGTCTTGTAAAGACACTCTATTGAATGCTCTAGACGATATGTTGCTAAAATGTACCTCTACTCCTGTCATTGTTATGGGCGATGCGAATGTCAACCTTCTCTTAAGCCCGCAGCCCAATGACTATACTTCATTTTTTTCCGCAAGAGACTTCTCATTTGTAGTGGATCGCATAACCAGACCAGCGTCTCGTATGTGTATTGACCACATTGCTGTTTCTAATTGCTCAAGATTTGCTACTGTCCAGCCTGTGGTTCTCGAAACTCTTATTTTTTCTGATGAATACCCGGTTCTCTTATCTCATTCTGCCAACTCCGCCGCTGCTAAACCGTTGGCCGAATTGGTCCCAAACCCACGTAGAAGTCACAATAGAGCTAAAATGGATTTGTTTCTATATCGATTACAAGATGTCTCGTGGTTAGCAGTTTAAGATGCAATAGACATTCGGCTTTCGATGTGTTCTGTAAAACCCTGCTTCTTATGTACGAAAAGTCATTTGATTTAGTGGATCCCCTTGCTTCTGATAGTTCCCGCAAGGGGAATCAATTTTCTTTCTCTCCAGGTTTACGGCGACTGTGTCGCAGAGTTAATAAATTGTACCGCAGACATCGTAAGATAAATTCGATAAATTCTAAAATTTCCTATTTAAACAGTCGTCGCCGCTACCTCAATGCAATTCGAGCCGCGAGGACAGCATTCTACCGCAATCGCTTTGCTTCCTTGCGCGATGACTCCGCTCAACTCTGGAGATTCATCAATGGAATCTGTGGTAGGCGACTTGAATCAGTGGACCTACCGTCCACGTTATTAGTTGGCGAGAATAAAACACTAGAAAACCCAGTTGAAATTGCAGACGAGCTAAACCGTCACTTTGCCATGTTAGGAAATACTACGGCCGCTTACCTCGAAAAAAGCATAGATATAGGAACTTTGCTAGACGAGGTATGGAGAAAAAATGGCAGTGTGTTTTCATTTTCTGCTGTTTCTGTTCCTGAAGTCCTTGGTGTCCTTCTTAGTTTTAAAGCAAGCTGGAGTCGAAGCGTCATGGGAGTGCCTGCAAAACTGTTAAAGCTGGCAGCTTTACCAATTGCAGGACCTCTAGTTGCCATTATAAATCGTTCATTTGAATCTGGGAGCTTCCCATCACGGTTGAAGGATACGGCAGTGTTGCCTTTATTAAAAAAAAAGGGTGAACGAAACCGCGCAGCCAATTATAGACCGATCTCGGTCGTTTATTATATCTCAAAGGTCATCGAGAAACTGGTCTTGGTTAGATTAGATCGATATTTAGAGTCGATCAAATTCCTTTTGCCTAACCAGTTTGGTTTTTGCAGGGGTAGGTCGACTGACCTCGCGCTGGCCCACTTATGGCAGCGGGTGTCAAATTCGATTGAGGCGAATAAGTTTTGTCTCGCAGTTTTTTTCGACGTGTCGGCTGCTTTTAACTGCCTTGATCATTCCCTTCTGTTCCAAATGCTCGCTCAGCTGGGTTGCTCCGCGCAGGCTGTTGCCTGGTTTAGATCCTATCTTTCAGGACGGAGACAGGTGGTACGAGCTGGTCAAATGAAGTCCTCCTGGCAGCACGTTGACATGATTACCCCTCAAGGCTCGGTTCTTGGACCTTTTATGTTTCTTATTCTTCTGAACTTCATTATATTAAGCATCCAGGGGCAAAACCTTGGCTCAACTATTGCTTTTGCTGATGACACTACGCTACTGTTCGGAGTGAATCATCGAAATTTTAATACGGACTTGCACCAGTCGCTTTTAAAGGTTGATAACATAATTCGCATTTTTAACAGTTTTGGACTAGTTGTCAATGCTAGTAACACGAATTACATCGTTTTTCGTTCATCTCCAAGGCAACTGGCATTACCTGACAGCTTGATACTCAAGACACGGAACATTGAGCTATCGCATACCGCTAAGTGCCTAGGGCTCGTTCTCCAGGAAAACATGAGGTGGCATCCTCATCTGGATTATATTGCACCTAAGTGCTATGCAGTAATAGCTGCGCTGTGTAGAATGAAAATGATTGAGGTCCCCATAGAGGGTCTAATTATGGTATACAAAGCCGTATTCTTACCAGTGCTATGCTATGGTATTCTTCTCTGGGGTGGTGGCTACGATGGAATTCTCCGGAGAGCCAAAGTGATACATAATGATGCACTTAGAGCAATTTTTTCAAGGAAGCGAAGGGATTCGGTCCGTGACTTGTTTAGTCGTTTTAATCTACTTACTGTGGAAAGCATTTACACGCTAAGGGTTTTAATGTTAGCATACAACATTTCGCAAGGTATTGTGCCCACGGAAATCGCATTTCCACTAATCCCTACCCTCAGCCGAACATCAACTAGGCGTGCAACAACTTTTGCAGTGCCCTCTGTGTCCCTGAAGTCCAGTCAGCACCCACTAGCATGCTGTCTTCCGAAAACCTGGACGTGCATTCCCAAACACATTAGATGCCTATTTAGGAAACATTTCTTCGTTCGTGAACTGAAACGGTGGCTTTTAATTTCACAGTCAGAATCTGGCTTGTAATCTAGGTAAATTCGGAATTGGGATGGTAGTGCTTTGTATATAGGGGCACACACTCGGCTTAGATAGTAATGTTTATGCGTGTTTTTACCCATAGTTGTGAATTCTGAAGATGCTGTACTAGTGAAGTGTACTTCGTTTGTGCGAATATTTACAAGTGTGCAGCCTTACATGTTGTTCGTGTTCAATCAAACATACCAGCTGCTGTTTTGGTGTTCTTGTGATACTCAATAACCACGGCGATTGTGTAAAGTGCTTATAAAAAGCACTCCTTGGACTTTGTCGAGAGTGATTTTCTTCTTCGTTGTTTAAATCATGTTTTTTTTTGCCGATAACTTAAGCGTTGTGAAATGCAGTTCCGTAAATAAACCACGTTTGAAATTGAAAATTGAAATTGAATTGAATATATATATATATATATATACTATGCACTGTAATATATAACATTAACGCACTTGTACATCGGCGATAATTCAGAGAGCCAATTTGATACCCAATTACATGTAGCTATTTCAAATCCGGCTCAAACTTTTTGGTGTAAAATTACGCCAATACAGCCGGCAGATACGGGTTCTCCGGCCGGTGAGATTAGTTTATCGCAAAATAACTAGACTCACTTTTTTGGTCCAATGCGGTAAAAAATAAGCACGTTAATATTCATCCATCATACGTCAGTAGCACTCCTATGTTACAGTCTAGTCATATAACAATGTCAATGCATCATTCAAATGCGTATAGGCAAACATCCAAATAGGTGATTGTTGGCTGGTAACGATAATGCAGCCGACAGTGGGTAGGGAGGTCGACATCCTCAAGACGTATATCCAGGAAGAAGAAAAAGAGGAAGAAGATAGATCATTGGGACACACCCTTACAATCATCCCACGAGACCTTACAAAGCCACTTTGTCCGGTGTCAGTAACCGCTACGTGTACGCGGCCGCTTATACAGTAGAGGTCTACTCGACGGCCAGCAGTAAATAGGAAGCCTGATGGGGTGCAATGACCGCAAACAGAACAGCACAACGCAACGGAACCATGCCAGAACAACACGAAAGAAAGGCGAATGATCCGACGATGTTTCGATATTGCGGCTGACGACACGCTTCCGACAACATGTGCGCCTGAAGCGCTCAACAGCCTCTGAGAGAGCCTGTTGCTTATCTTACTTTTACTTATCTTAGCTACAGGAGACTCAACAAGTCAAGGTCGGGGGCTCTGTGTGCCGAGACTTCACTTGCGTGCCAACTTCCTCTCTCTCGTACGATGTCGAACGACACTCGATTTGATCCGTCGGTAGCAGGCCGTGCCACAGAGGCCACAGACCGACTCGGACCCGAGCGGAGCCGCCGATGGCGCGTGGTGTAGTCTCTAACTTTGAGCGTTCGCTGTAAGTGACGCCGGTTCGACGCTGCCTTCTCCACGCGTCTACGCGAAAGCGACTCAACGCAACTCAGCCAGTGTCTCCAGATGGCCATCCGTCAGGTGGAAAAAGCCGCAATCGACGTCGATCCGCAATGTTTAAGGCCCCCACGGACCCACGTGTTCATCGATACCGTCAGAGAGATCGCGTGTCTGTCTGCCTGACAGTCTGTCCTGTCTCCACTCGCTTGCCAGGGGGGTATCTACACGCATACACATACACGGACGTCCTTGCCCGTGGTGCGTGATGATCGCGAGCCGGGTCGTTCAACCGTTGTTGAACGAGTGCGCTTCAGCCGCGTACCGTACGTCCGCGGGTTCCGCCGAGAGCCGCCGATATCGATGTGATTCGTTTTCTCAATCGCGGACGTTTTTATTAACAAGACGCTCTGGAGGTGCTAATAATAATAATAATATATTCTTAACCGTAAGGAGCAAATAAGGTTGATAATAAATTTACTTTCATCTTTTCTTGCAATTTGTGTGTGATGCAATATCAAGTTCTTTCTTATAGATGTATATATATATATATATATATATATATATATATATATATATATATATATATATATATATATATATATATATATATATATATATATATATATATATATATCACAGAGTTTGTCAAGTTAAGTTGAGTATTCATGAGCAGATTAAGTAAGTTCAGGTAGGCCACCTAGTTGATTGCCAACACAGAGGCGACAGCAACACCTGTCAGAAGCCTTGTAAAAGCCGACTCTTATACGTATGAAGTGATGGAAGACGTGCATTACGGCGTTGTGAAGTTTCATGGATCGGATCTTCTACTGCAAGGCACGTTCGCTTTTGTATAGTAAGGCCCATTGCTCGTTAAAAGTGGTCTTCCGTGCAGTTCAACAATGATACCAAATGCGATGCGTTTTTCATGGTTGGCAACGGAAAAGCCATTCCAACATAACCCCTGAGACAGAGAGAGAGGGAAAGGAAGAACGAGATGGAAAAATTGAGTCAGGTGTATATATATACTTTGTTTAATAAGGTATCCCTATTATCAATAAATTAAGTATATAATATTTACAATATTGCTTGTATTACTAATATTGCCCGAGTGTTGCTGACGACAACATCATCATGGCGTTGCCTCTCTGAAGTTTTAGCCACATCCTCTGTCGGAAGAACGCGGTCAACTTTAGATACGTCGTGGCTTCAAAGAGCTTCTTCCCAAGTTCTTTTGACAGTTTGAGTACATCCTTACCCCAACTGCAAGATGACTGGACACCGAGCGCCATTACAACGTGATATTTAGGAAGACGAATGTCGATGCAAAGAATGCTGGAGTAAATATGATAAATACCACGCCGCGGTTTGTCCGGCGGTTCGGTCCATAGCAGAACTGGCAAAACGCTAGATCGATTGTTGTGTGGAAAACTGTGATGTAACATAAACACACTTACCCAGCCCGGGTGTTAATAAATAAATAATAATATTTAGGAAGATGTGCGTATAAGCGCCGTTTTTGCATAGCTGAAGGCGTACGTGGTAGAGATAGTGACGTTCTCACCAGCAGCCGAATATAGTCCCAGTTTCGGCTGGTAAGGCTATCGTTCTGTTGTAGTCCACCGGAGTCCTGTTTAACGCGGTAGACACGCGGTAGGCTTGTCCGCTGCAGATCGCGCTGATCTACCTTTCCACCACCTATACAATTCTTTCTTTCAACCATGGCAATGCCATGTCTGAGGCCACTGGCGGCGCGAAACTGGTCGTCGGCCAGCTTACTGTCGACGAGCTTAGGGAGCAATACGTGTCAACGAACGTCAAATGCGACCGCTTTCAGTCTAATGTCGTCCACACCGTGAAACCCAGAGTTTGATCCCACTTCTTCTTTCAGGTAGCCTGTTCCTCAGAAGGACGTCCAGACTTGCACGCGTCGCAGCCGAACGGCGTCTTGTTGATAACTGATGAGTCCGCCGGCAGTACCAGCCACTGCGAAGGCCCAGCTGATGTGGTGAGACAAAGAAGCCGGGCAAGGCAAAGTCCGTGGCTAAGCGGATGCCCATGCCGCCCGGCCGGACAGGCGGCTTGCCTTAGTCCATGCCTTGTTCTTGAGCGTCAGGTCGAGGATGCCTTTAAGGCTCTCCTCGCCTGATCGTCGAGGTAGGGACAAAATTTCGGCCAACAGAAGGAAGGCAGGTGAGGTCCGTAGTACGTACAAGACCTTTGCATTCCCATTGCGTACCAAACCGGGAAAATAGGCCAGGGGTCTCTCGAGATGGCCCAGTTGCTGGTAGGGCTGGGAGCGTTGTTGTTTCTTATTGCCCAGTACCCGGCCGATGATCTTAGGGAGCACCGCCGAACCAGCAGGTCCAGCTCACACCGGTTTTTTATAAGCGCACTAATAAGCGAAGTTAAATTTCGCTATCACGTGTTGTCTGTCTTTGGCGTCGAAACCCTGTAGGAATAGCTCGTATTTTAAAGGATTAAGCTGCAACCCGCTTCAATGCTAGAACGTTCTGAGAATTTTTACGTCTCTGAGCAACACCAAACGAGGTAGAATAGAGGGACTCTAGAGGTCACCTGCTTGACGTATTGATGCAGAGGTAAGCTAAACGCAACGTAGGAAGATGTTGCGACCATACTGCGCCTAGCCGGTTTATGACGTGATTTCAACTTTACCGAAGACGAAAGGAGTCGTCCTGCTATACGCTGGTGCATCATTGGATAGACGGTCGGGGCGCGCTTTTGTGCCCTCGTTGGTTTAACTAAAATTAAATTATAAAAGGCAACATTTCTCGTTGTTTTCGGGAAACTTGCGAGCTGTATGTACAACTACCTGCGCCACATTATCAGTGGCGTGCCTGATCTGCCGTGGCTGCAGGTCGTTGTCCACATTGACCTGGGAAAGCAGAGTCTTTGTGGCCATCCTACACAGAGTGCAGCCGACGGCTATGGGTCAGTATTCTTTAGTTTTACTTTTCACGGCAATCAGCCACCCTCCGTAAATGATGCTTTGCACTGCGTCCCGAACTTGCCCGTTATGTACGATGTCGCATACATTGCGGCGGGTACATATACAGCGGCTGAGGCCAGCACATCGCTGTCGGCTCTGTTGATAGGCAGAAGCCATTTTAGATGGTGGGGCGTGAGGCCGCCGAGGCCTCCCAGCACACTAGATGAAAAGATGCGAAGAGGCTTAGCGACATCGTCGCTCAAGCATGGCAAGATCGCTGGCAAGCCGATAGGTGAATTTGTATCACGTCCCCTATAGGAGCAGGGGTGATTTGCGATCACCTTCAACCGTTATGGGCACAATCGTGTCATCGGAGGACGAGATTTTAATTGCGCTTCGCTTATTAAAATCCATGAAGACCTTATGAGCATGGGCGTTGTCCGGTATTACACGTTTGCCTCGGCCTTCAGGTCAGTGAAAGTGGCACCTCCAAAAAGGTCCACTTCTTTCTGATTCCATGCTTGCCATATTGGCGTTGGCGAGCGACCAGTGAAGAGGAGGAGGAGAAGGCTGATTTTGGTTAGGTGGCAGCTTGCCATTCACTGGTGAGGAGAAGGCTTTACTAGTCGAGCGCATGGGGAAGGCAGCGATTGTGAGATGCTGCAAGTAGTGACCTGTTGGAGCGCTGCAGTTCTGTTAGACTCGGCTATCCTTTTCTTGTGAGTGCCTTCATGCACGAATTTGAGCACCCCTTTTCATAGGAAAACACACAAATACACTGAGCACTACAGGTATTGAACCGTTAACTAAGGTGAAACAGAGGAGGACAACCAGAAGGGAGAGCTGTTGTCGCATATATATATATATATATATATATATATATATATATATATATATATATACCCCGTAGAAGAAGAGTCTCGGCTATAAAGTCTCTTGAGACTTTAGAGCGGTTAGCCCGTTGAGAGCCCGTCGTGGCGGCGTGGTCTAGGGGACTAGTGCCCTAGTCATGGTTGTCAGCTATCGGAGTGTAGCCGGTTCAATCTCGATTGTTGGCCGAATTTTCTTTGAGCGATGCTCATTGAGAATAGATGATAAACCATACCGCTGAGAGTCAGCGGCCATGCTGCCACAAGGACTGTTGGGGAAACCCTAGATATCTTAACATGTCCGGCCCTCGGTGCATTAAAGATATACCTCAGGTTAAGTGCCAAGCCCGTAGGGGACGGAGGATAGTCTAGAATTAAAAACAACCTCTTTAAAATTGTTTTTAATTCTAGCCCGTTGAGAAAAAAGGCATGGAGCCACTGAATACAACAAAGTAAAGTTATTAACTCATATATATATATATATATATATGACATAATAACTTTGCTGTATTCATGCGATACTTGAACGATAGTGTCAAAGATCTTGTACGCTATTTATGACAATTTGTAAAAATGACATAACAACGAGGTTGATTATTTTGTTGCTGAACGTAATATGGCCGAAGTTGCTTGGTGCATTTGGTTGGTAGAACAACTTGCCGGTAAAAGTGTATACACCATATACACGGCAATAAGACCGGAGACGGGAGCCTTGATTTGACTTTGCACATCGCGCAACGCTAGTAGCACCATCATACAGCTTACGAATAGCGGGCGAGATCGGTCCCGACTCCCGGAATCCGACTTCTTAAACTATCGATGTACATATCTATATACATAGAATTCAGTTTTACACTGTTTGTTACTGTGCATCCAATGATAGTAATACGACAAATATCGGTAGCTTTATCGCAAACACAATTTTTGATAACACAAGCTTTTGGGCGGTACCCGGAAGAACCCCTAATTGCGTAGAAGCCCGAAATGTCACTGCAAGCGACACCTGCGCGATGTCAAGAAATTAACATTTATGACAAAATGCACCTGATTTATGCACGCAGCCAGTTATGCCATTGGCCTTCTAAAACGCCGCCAAATATATGAAACTAGATAGTCGTAACAGGCAGGGTTATTGTAGTAGTATGGTAGCTATAGGAGACATACAAGTGGTGTTGGCAGTAAATGTCGCGGTACGACTCGAAAACGCCTCACAAACAAGTGAAAAAACAGCATAGGCTAGAGCAGGTTTAGGCGCTAAAGGGCGGCGGGGCATATATGCTTTACTGCCGAAGCCAACTGCCGCAATACTTTTATCAAGCTACTTTAACTCTATGCATGTGTATGAATATACACAAACACGTGTATGAATATACACATACATACGTCCATGTTCAAGGTGTTGTTTTGTTTGTGTGCCATCTATAAATTATATACCCATACATGCATGTGTGCGCAAGAGAGAGGCGTGTCGCTCATGAAAAGTTCACACTTATGCGGTTTCAGCGTAAGCTTGTGCGGTTTCAGCGTAAGCTTATGCGGTTTCAGCGTAAACTAATCTCCTTTACGATTCATCACCCACGACCGATGACGAACTGCATCTTGTGTTCTTAGTAGGACGTACCTTTGTCGTTTAAAATGCGTACAGTTGTATGTACACATCTTTTAAAGTGTGTACATAGCATTACATATGGTTGTCTTTGAAAATGAGTGCCTCCCCTCGTCACAAACATAAATCTGTTCTCGAAAATTGCTCTACTGTTCCTAGATGTTGGCTGGTTAATTGTATACTTCACCTCACCTAGTTGCTCACCTATCGTCGACTCGTTTTTATGCGTAAAACGAGGACATTTGAGTAGGTTTTCGGCACGCGTAGAAAAAGAATTGATGAAATCACGCTTCATAATATCAAAAGTTTTGAAGCGTGTCAGGCGTAGTATAGATAAGGTGTCATGCGCACGAGGCAGCAGGTAGCAATCGGTCATACCTTCAGCTTGTCTAGTTTCATATTCACGGGAAGTTTCTTTATATACTCTAGAAAGGACGGCGTTATGCTGGCTTGGAGCTCTGAGCATCGCAACCGAGTGCTAGTTAATAGTCAATTGCGTTTATATATATATATATATATATTCTATTTTTTGGCACAATTTTAGTGGACTCTCCTTGAAGAACAGTCGCGCTTGTGTAGACTGAGCGTCGAGTTTAGTGGAGTTCCGAGATGATCTGTGATTTTGCCCCGTGTGAGGGCGCAAGTTCATCAGATATGTGACCAAAGGTTCAGGGAGACCATTATTCTTTCTTAGTACTTTGCGCGTCAACTTGTGAGGGGCGGCTTCCCTACCCTTAAACATTTTGCAGAGTTGCTGAACTATCCTGCAGTGGCGCTACGGGTTAATTAGACTGTTAGCATTGCTTCAATATAACTGGCGACATTTGAGATAATTTGCGACTTTATGGACGGCTTTTGTTATTTGTTGCGGTAGAAGTATTTATCCATCCATTTCTGTGCTTGCTAATGATTTCTGTCCTGAGAAACTCGTTAGAACGGTCGCCGCAGCTCTTGATACACCCTTTGTTCGTTGGTTTCTTGTATTAGCTTTCTAAACTCGGTGTTATAATGTTTTTGTGGCCACGTTTTTCGTGATGCCCAGCCATCTGTTATTAACTTTGTGTAGCGTTACCACCGTTCCGTTGGGTATTTGTATCTCGGCTTACTAAGACGTCCCTAGACGCGTTTCGTTCCCCCTTAAATGATAATCTGCCTATTTTTCCGGACATTTGACGCAGTTCTTTGCGCTTTGGGTAGTGTGCTTCCGGATCTTAATGCGTATTTGTTTCTAGTATTCATTGACTCTGTTCTTTACTTTAACTTCGACATATATTGACAGTTTTAAAGTAACGCACTCATAATATTATACACTACAAGAGTGGTCAGCCTGTCACGAGTTCAGATGCTTCAATTACTTCATCTACGATTATTCGCCATTGAGACTTTGTTTGGGAGTAAGCAAAATTGATTGCAGGCTGCTACTAACCCCGACAACAGTGAACTACAACCAAGTTCACTGTTGGTTGTAGATCTTCAGAGAACATCTATATCTTTTTGATTGTGTGTTTCTAAGGTATTTTGGCAACGAACATTTCTGTAAGCATACTATTATATTTCTGGCTAAAGTTATATATATCCTCTTAATTGAGGCGCCCGTGTAGACTTTCGATGCTTTAGCAGAGGGATGTTCACTACGCCTGTCATCTCGCCGGTCATCTATTTATTCGCTTCCATCTCGTCGCCAATACGTCTGTAGGCCCCTTCTGGCACATACACACGCAGAGCCGCTGCTGAAATATGTTTGGTTTTCACTAGCCGAAATGTTTAACGTTAGCTAATGTGCCACACCTTTGGAAGTGTTTTGCTGTTTTGCCTTCGTATAGTTTGTGCTATTGGTGGTTGAACTGCTGAGAGAACTGCCAACTGATCACGTTTACAATGCTGCTACGATGTTGTTGTTCTAGTTAAAAAAAAGTGTGCACTGAATGCTATACGGGATCATCTTATTGTTGCGGATTTTTCTAATGCATTTACAATTGATTTTATCGATTTATTATTCGTTTGGCATGTATTCCTAAATACACGTGCCACCTTTTATATCAGGCCCTACCTTTTCCATATCTAACGCGTGTGATTAACTAATAACCGAAACAAAGATCAGGACTTTTAGGGTTAGTGTTGCCTTTTTAGTATCGCTCGCTCGTTTCCTTCCTTAATTGTTACTTCGGCATGTATACGTCTACAGCCACCAGGTCGTCTTTGATGTCGTGTATCTCATTTATCTGACTTGGTGCTGGAGTGCACTTGTCATACTAGGATTTAAGTAATAATGAGAGTGCACGCGTGCCTTTACACCTGCGGCCAACAACTTGGAAACACTTTGAGAACGCGACTTCTCGCTCGCCTGGTCAATGACCTGGCCGACACGTATGTGCAAAAAAAGCCGGACACTTTACGTTACTCCTCTGAGTGTCTCTACGATACGCAAGCGGCTGAGTGGTGTCCTCGAGAAACTACACGTTAAGGGTATCCTAAAACTCAAACAGCTACGACTGCCGGTAATCCGCGCAATCGTCTTGACTTCCTTGACTTTTCCAGCACGAATTTACTTCGGTCTCTCTACATATGCATGTGCGTACATGTTCCACATGCTCTACATATGCATGTACATATATGTTCGCCACAACGAACGAATAGTTAACCTACTGGTCAACTAGTTCGTTGAAGACAATCATTTCTTTCGGTTAGTAGTAGTGAATAATCATGCTAACAGTAAAGCGTCAATAAGAATACTTGGCTAAGCAACAATCGAGTTGCCCACCGTTGCTAGCAATTGTAACTGAAACCCGTGTAATCATATCTGTAAACCACCAACATTTAACGTGACGATTTGCAGCAATGCAGTGATGATAACGGCCGCAGGCATGGACGATCAAGCGCTTTCTGCACACACGTCTTGCTTGTGCACATGTATTGCAAGACGAATATATGGAGCGCATTACGCTAGTGTTTGTCGCGGTCGGGCAAACGGCTAAATGTGACAGTATATTCAGTTTAGATCACCCGATAACTGGCACAATTATCAAGAATTTAGGTGGCCCAGGTAAAATTACTGAGGGAGTTATTACTAAGATATGCGAGTGTCTAAGATTGGCCACGGGGACCTGCGCTCTGGTGAAATTTTCCGGCAAAGGCTGTCATTGGATATACAACGTGGTAACGCCACGGCGGTGCTTGGTACCTTGTCCAGGTGGTCGACACCAGGCCTGGACCTAGGGCTGGTGTAATTTGTCGTCACGTTCGCTGGGGAACAATTGTTTACACTCCGTTATGAGCTAAATAAAATTATGGCATAAAATTATCAAGGATTACACTGGCTGATAGCGTGACTGGCGTGATAGTGATACAATTGGCAGTTACCTTGAAGCCCGATTTCGTGATTACATGTGAGCAATAGGGGTGGATACGCAATGTATGAAGCCCACACAAAAAATGTTTTCTACCATACTTACGAGCATATACATAGGTATAAATCAAGGCGATAACCTACCCGAATACTTTAATGAAAAACGAAAATCATGTATTACCAATTAAAAGCTGGTGATGCGTCTCATCCGCAGCATTGAGCTGCGAGAGCTGTGGAAAATATCACGTTCATTCAATAAGGGTGGAAATGCAAATTTGGGGGGAGGGCGGCGTTTTGTTTCGCATAAATTTAACTCTACCCTGCACAGAAGTCGATGTCTCTGAAAGTCACGTCGGAAATTGTGGCAGTGGATCCACGCGTCTCCAATATAGTTAGATTCGTCTATGCTTGTTTCATCCCAAGCGGACTCTAATTGGAATTAGAGCATCGCACGTGAGATCTCACTGATGATCGTGGACATCTGCTAGTTACTGGCAGAACCTTTGACCTGACTGGCGTTTTGAACCAGCCACATATTAACTAAAGTTCCTGGACGTGCGAGCAATTGCCAACACGATAATAAAGGTGGCATCTGTGATAACTCAGGCCCTTACTTTGATATCCACTCTTTTCGGAAGTCAGCCTTAACTCCTATACCTAAAAAAGGTCCTATGTCAAATGTAGATAATAGTAGGTCTGTAGCAGTATCATCCGTTGCATGTATTATCTATAGAAAAAAAGACTGTTAGTGAACCATATTTTTAAATCTGAAGTTTTGTTGGATGAGAACTAACGTGGCATACTAAAGGCAAATCATGGCAACTCAACTCGTGGTAACACGATTGGACCAATATGATAAATGCTGCTCTTGATTTCTCGAAGGCATTTAATACCAATCACGGGTATAGGCAACGACGCGAAACTCGTACATAAAACTAGGTACGTAAATGTTGACAATCACTCTGTATTATGAATTGCTAGTTGTCGCACATATATAGAGTTCAGCAATTATTTTAGATTTTTTCGAATTTTCGATATTCGAATCGGCGTACGATTGGTGTGGCTTCCAAATAGTGGATAGATAACGAATTGCATGTATCTTGCCGAAATATGCATTATTGTGTTTAAGGGAGGCCCATTACTACAAGCTATATGGGAAGGCTATCCCCAGTTCAAAAAGTGTTAGTGACCTCGAGGTTATTTTGACACCGTAACTGAATTTTCGGCACTCATATTACAAAAGACCTCTTATATGTAAAACCATATTTTTGTTATTCTATAATCAATGATTACAATTTAATTTCTTTATGAAACTTTTCTAGTACCGTTTGTTGTACCGAAATTTGCGCTTTATTGTAAGGTTTGACGGCGCTTATTTAAGCAGACAAATAAAAGCCATTTATAGTGTGTATATATATACTAAAATTATTTGTTCGTCGTGTATCATTTAAGTGAAACATTGTTCGTTATTATATTGTGATAAACCCTGGGACCTGCAGTCGAGAGCAAATATTTTAAACTCATTAAATGTCACCGAATATTCTAACTGAAGCGGTAGCACAATATAGTCTAAACAGATTGCTGATACAGTTTGTGTAAATAAATTTTTTTCGTGGCGGATGGACAGAACACTGAGAACTGAAAATGCTAACTGCGGAAATGTTCAAATGATTAATTAAATACTGTGTATATTACTGATAAATCGCAGTACACATGTAAATTTTCTATATTTGTATGCAACTTGGTAACGTGGTGTTTGGGAAATGTAGATATCCCAATAAGTGTTCTCTTTTGACAAAATAAAAGTACAATTGAGAATTTCTTCAGTGGCGTATTCAACAGGGGATTACGCATTGTCGTAGCATTCCCATTTATAGAATACGTAGGCCCAGCGTATTCAAATAATTGTCACGATGGCAAAAAGAAAATCTCTCCCTATCTCCAAAGGGTGATCTCAAGCTGCTTAGAGAAGCGCGAAATCAGGTATTATTAAAATGTGTTCCAGGCAACAGCTAAAGGGTTCCTTATTCTCTAAATCCTTACTAGCGTTTCCTGGTATGGCATATAGCCTGCAACGGGGTCCTCGAGGCCGAAATGCCTAACGTTGAAACTCTATTAGTTCGAGCTAAAACAGATAGGAAGGCACTCGGATTTTGCGCTAATGAAACGCTCAACGCAGTGTCTGTTTGGATGCGATGTGGTCAACTTAACATTCATTTAGACAGATGCAGCATAACCGTTAAGTGGGGCCCGGTGACGTGGTGCATTCGTCTGCGCCTCGCGACCGGAGGACACACATAGGTGCGCGAATTCGAGCCCCACCGTTGCACATTTGCATTTATGGGAGTCCGTCTATAAAGCAATGCGAAAAGTAGTCCCATAGACGTTAAATCTTGGCTAAGAGTCACCCCAGAGAGTATTTTAGCATAACCGTTAAGCAGAAGCATGCCAGAGCCTAGACGCTATGTTAGACCCTGGTTCTTATAGGTATAACCTATCAGACGTCGGCTGCTAGCAGCGGTAGCCGATTCCATTGTCCTGTACGCTGCCCCTGTTTGGACAAAAGTCTAAAAGAGCTGACGCCAAGCTGACGAATGTCAGGTTGCAGTGGTTACCGAACCTAGAGACCTTTAGCGTTAAGAATATGCTAAGCGTATAGGACGTAAGCGACAGAGACTGCCGCGTATTGCCAGCGTGGTACGATGGGATAATCGCATGGCCGCGGAGAGGAAGAAACGCGACTACACGCAAGCAATACAGGATGCGGCGAAAGTAACCACGCTGTTGAAATAGCAACAAGAGTGGAGAACAGCTACGGAGCCTGCTTGGTGGATTCGGAAGGTTATTCCCGACCTACGGGTGTTGTTCGACCGTAAAAAGGGATTTTAACAGATAGTTGGAGCTTGGGCGGTCTTTCCTTGTCGGATGCATGTCCCATATTGACGTAAGTAGGAGCAAGGAGGATATTGTGCTGTAAATTTGGTAGCTGGTGGACGAAAAACTAAATTAGCCAGTCAGCGTTTGAGTTCACCGTGTGCGGTGCCTCTACTGCTAACGTACCTTGCTGACGAGTTTACGAGAGTTTCTTTAACTACTGTCCCGGACAACGACCTGTAGGTGTGGCACTCATTGCTCTAGGTGCGTGCTCTGCTTTTCACCCAGTAGTGCTATATCTTCTACGAGTACCGAACAACACGCGTTCCCTCACGGTTAAAATTGAAAAAAAAGTTAATCAACTTCTCACAGGATTTGATGTGGGGGCGTCGTATACAAAGGCACTGGAGCCAACATCAGGAATGGTCCTAAAGACGATTCGTGTAAACACGCCGTAGTCAAAATGTTAGAGGGATCTCTCTGCAGCTGCTTGATTCATAGTTTCTCTCGATGCATTTGCGCCCACGCCGGGCAGCGGAAGCTCTGTCGCAGGTAAGACTTCATCGCGCCTTGTATCCTTTAAGATCTCCTGTCTAAAGCCTAGAGTAAATGGACCCTCGACAAGTTAGCGGGTGTAGTAGATAATGTTGTGAATATTATCAGGTGGAGATCACCCACCGATTCCCACCCGCGTATTATATTTTGCGCCGGAGTGTTCGCCCTCACAAACAAAGGCGTCTCTCTTCGTCGGATTACATGCTCGTCTCCGCTTCGAAGGCTGTCGTTGAGAGTATTCATAGCTAACAACGCCGCAATACCATCGACAATTGGTTCTTATCAATCGGATTTTGCAACCACTGGCAAAACTGCAGTATCCATTCACATCTCTTGCCCCGTCACTAATTCCCACAGTAGCCCCACTATCCAGGTTAGGTTAGGTTAAATAATGTTTCTGACAGTGTCGGAGGAAACCACTTGCTCAACTTGGTGAACTCCCACGCCTCACAAGTAATTCACAAAGTGCACCCGGCACTAACATTTGGTCTTGTCGCAGGACGCCATCTTCTCGCAGTTCGACCGTTCTATAGGGGACATTTGAGAGCTATAAAAGCAATCTGACTAAGGCTGAAGATGTCGCGTACAGGACCCTACGAATATTTGCTTTTATAATGTGAAGCTAACGTCAATCAGACCAGGCGGGATGTCAGGATGCGGACTTATTCAATGCCTTGCACCTTTGGTCTGGTCCGACATGTGAGAGTTGTCACGTATACACCAAGGACATAGTTCATAATTATCACTATCTGGGTTGTTCAAACGCCAATTTTCACTGGGAGTAAGGGTTGCCAGTTCTGTCTGCAATTGTATGTCAAGTACCATGCAGTGAATGTGAATGTGCAGAAACTGTTCGTGCAGAAACTGAAGACTGGAACAGAAATTGTTCTTTCGCCAGGAGGTTAAAAACAAATAAAGCTATACGTATAGCTAGATATAGATAGCGAGGACAACCTCGAACCTTGAAATATAACTAGGGAACACCTGCACCAGAGACTACGTCATGTCTTCAGCAGGGTAAGATAGCCTCTGTGCGCGGAACTCTGCAGCTTTAGACAAGACTAAGCCTGGACGATACGTGTTTTTTTGTATTTCTTGTTTTTATGGCCGGGTGCACGATTTTAAGGAAAGACAATTGTTATCTCTAATATGACATTTGGATACGTTGGCATATACACACGCATATATATATATATATATATATATATATATATAGAGAGAGAGAGAGAGAGAGGGGGGGGAGAGAGCTTTTGAATCAGCGACCTAAAGAAAAGAGGGTTTCGGCAGGACGTTCTTGTAGAGATAACCTACGACTCGAATACCATAAGTCGTGGGCTCTATTCCAAGACGACGCACATGAGATGTACGCACATTAGTTATGGTACATTACTTATGCTTTTTCTCTTGATATAGCAGCTGGCTACAAGGAACAACTATCGGTGAGACCCAACCCCGAACCGGGAGCTGTAGTTTTTGTCGCGTTGACACGTTCCGCGTGAGTATATCAATAAATTCTACTACACCACAAGTCGTCAGTTTGCATAGCCTACGATATCATATCCGGGTTGGCGCCGCACATGCACCATATCGCCTCTATAGATTGATCTTTTTTGGTCGGCTTACACTAGTTTACACGGCAGCCTGCTCACATAACGTGTGTGTTTTAAAATGCGTTTTTTTTCGACTAGAGCCAACATTTGTATTGAGCGAATTACGCGCGTGTCTAGTCTAGCTTTTTAACTTCATCAAACCGTCGCGGGTTTCCTGAGCGGGTCGATCCTTTGATGTTGCTTCATTTCTGCAGAGTTTAGCTTGACGCTATGACGATATGCTGTAAATGGCGTGGTCAATTAACTCAAGTTTCGACAACAATAAGCTACACTCTATAGGTTGATAGTTTAGGCAACAGCGTTACGACACACTCTATTCACTCATCAATATAGTTCTAAAGTAAGGCCATAATATCGAACAAACGACATATGAAATCATAATGGGATTGACTTGCGAAATCACGGTTAAACGTCGTTGGTAGACAATTTTCTAGCTAAACGCGATCAGATACGGCAAACAAAGCAAGCAAAGTTGGTCTCAAAACAAGCACTCAGCACACTATTAAGCCCCCTAGCCTTTTCTGTTACTGCTACAGTAACATGCTTTTGACCAGGATGTCGGTTGCAATAAACCACTTTGGGTTGTGTCGGCGTAGTGATCGAAGCACAGTGTAGTACAAAAAAAAGACGGGTAGATTGTCGTAAAATTCTTTAGATTTATTTTCGATGCATGTGCCTATGTTGGCCATAGTTGTTCGTATGGTTACATATATTACGTATGACATAATTAACAGTACATGATTTTTCTCGTACAAAAAAAGAAGGCTTGCCGGAATCTCGGAAAGTGTCAGGGATGGCGACCGTCGCCATTGCGTTTCTGCTTGGCGCCGCTTGTAGATGCATCCGCCGGCGTGTATCTGCCTGTACGCGCGTGCAGATCGCTATAGACGAATATACATATACTTATTTGTGAACATTGTATGTTATACGTTTTATATGCTTGAATAGGCTTTTTTCACAGGACCTGTATTTCTTTGGCCCCAGAACAAGATACTTAGGTATAAGATTTTGACGCGCCAGCTGTTTAAACATGCGGTAATCGGCGCGGAATTGGTATTCGCTAATACTTGGCAATCTCTATATGCTCGTGTGGTAGACAGGAGCAACGAGCAACTCGTTGCACAAATTTATCCTGCACGCTGTGCAAAAGGTCAACAACATCTCTTTTATACAATGCTATTCATACGTGAGAGTAACAAGTTCACGTTGGTTCCACTAAGGTTTGATACAGCCTTAAGTACACATTAGGATCCTGTATAATATAGGACCGAATTATGAGACTGCACGTTTGAGACGCGGTTTTGGCAACCTCGGACTAGTGAGGTCTAAATTTCAGTTCAGTTCAGTTTATTACTTTTAAGCGTTACAGAACACCCGTGTTTCATACATCATTATACTTGTCATTCCAGTTATGTATAATGTTAGTAGTACTTATGGGCACTCAAGTTTAAACAATAATAATAATAATAATAATAATAGAATTAAAAACATTTTTAAGGAGGTTGTTTTTAATTCTAGACTATCCTCCGTCCCCTACGGGCTTGGAACTTAACCTGAGGTATATCTTTAATGCACCGAGGGCCGGACATGTTAAGATATCTAGGGTTTCTTCAACAGTCCTTGTGGCTGCACGGCCGCTGACTCTCAGCGATATGGTTTATCATCTATTCTCAATGAGAAAATTCGATCAACAACAGGGATCGAACCGGCGACACCCCGGTAGATGACAACCACGACTAGCGCACTAGTCCCCTAGACCACGCCGCCACGTGATGATGACCTGCAAATCGTTAAAATGTCATATCGATCGAAGCATTGTTCACTGAGTAATTTACGATGCCATATTTCCATAGTCTCCTTAAAGAACGTAAGTGCCGTACATTACTGTAATTCATTATAGAGAGCGTTCCATATTTTGACCATGGCCATATCAGGTGATTTAAGTCTGTAGTTACCATACGTATTGGGGATTCTCAGAGGTGGGCTATTGCAACTCCTGTTGGCGTTGTATGTAAAATAAACCGATTCGAACGTTAGACCGCCTAATTAGACTTTGTAAAGTGATGGTAGATTAAGTAGTTTGTGAATAGCATAAAGATGAGATACACTTTCACCCCTCCTGTAGCCAAAAATGACCCTTTAAGCATTATTATGTGCAGTCTGTATCTTATATGTACGTGTTGAAAGCGTTGAGCCGAACAATGGCAAACAATATGTTATATAACAGAGGAAAAATGATTCATATACAATCAACATCACATCAGGGCATACGCCAATATTGCTTGTTTTGTCTAATAAAGACATAATCTATTTAAGTTTGGTAAATAAGGTATTCATGTAATTTCGGTACGTCAGCGAGGGGTTATGGGTCATGTATATTCAAATACTTGTTGTATTTTAGTATTATCGAATTTAATTGCATTGCACGGTTGTGCAGACCGATGGTGCAAAGTCGCGTCTATGAGTACAATATAGAGGCTTGCCGATGCCTCTATATTGTACTCATAAATGCCGGGTCGAGAATAGGGCGTCCGTCCGAGCGTCTCAGGCGAAATCTAGCCGAGTTTGAAGAAGCGATTCGCACAATCGCTGTTGTTGTTAGGCGGAACGAAGACACAGCATGTTGAGGGGGGCATCGCGTCCCGACTCGAAGATGTCGACGTTATTTGTTGTAGTTCCTACTGTTGTTGTTGTTGATGGTTTAGCCAGTCACTTTTTGGACTTCGGCGCATTCGTCGTGCCCACCAGGCCGTCTCCAACAAGGGCCATGTTGGAAACGCATCGGGCGCAGGGAGCGGTACTTGGCCACGGTCGTGTCCCGGCGACGGCTTCATCGAGGCTATTGGTCAGTTTAATGACATTTGCCATGGAGTAAAAATTAACATGTTTTTTTTTAAAATACAATCCGTGTTTTGAGTACCATTTGGAGATAAGTTTAAGTTGGCCGTTTGTGTACTCAACATTGCTAGTCCGACTTTGTAAGGTAGTTAGGCACTAGCTTTTCGAAGAGAGTTAATAAATACTAGGAATAGTGTCAGTGAAAGGCTGGTCCCTTGTGGTGTACCGAAGTGTGGGGAGCATGGAGATGACACATTGTCGCCGTCTCTGGTAATTTTGTGTCCTATCGCTTAAGTAAAAATTAAAAAATGCAATCAGACCTTCAGTGAAATGTAGTTGTGTGAGTATATTGATTAGCGGTCGATATGAAAAGAGTAAATGCTTTTTTAATATCGACAAAGATACCAGCAATTATCTGATTGAACTCCCAGCTTTTAGTTATATATTCCTAGAGATGATTAAGAACTTAATTAGTATTAAATTTACGACGGAAACCAAACTGCATCGGACTTTTTTGTTTTGTTTTGGGAGGTTTCGGAAATGCTATTGCACATGCGTCACAAGCAGCTAGCGTGACTAGTTCCTCTGGGTTCAGGGGTGATATGTAGCGACAGAACCGGGGTAGTGCCGGTGCCCAGGTGCAAAAGTCGGTCAACGACCGTTTAGTATACCTGGAGCGCCTGCTCGTCAAAGCCCTGACCCCTGGCCGCAGGATGCCAATCACTAAGTGGCGCTCACAACTTTCTTCGCCGGAATGACCGGAGAAGCTCTCCCATGCTTCACGGGCATGTAGCACTGCCGCTGTTTCGGGCAGCTGTTTCAGCAGCGTCGGCAGGGAGGGGAACTTCGCTGTCAGGGACGCGATGACCGGTGCGTCCGATTTGGCGCTCACTGGCAGTTCCCGCACCGCTCTGGGGGCGGCCATGCCCTCAGGAGATGTAGGTACCCTTTAAAGCGTCTCTGGGGGCCAGCAGAGCTCCGTAAGTGCTTCAACGAGTTTTGCAGGCCGATTACTGACAGCTACAAACTGTTCCTCGAAGTAGGCGTCCCTTTTATCTCGGAGTCTCTTTCTATAATTTGCCTGCCACCGCTGCAGCATCTCCCTGTCATCTACCGTCCGTTTGTGAAGCCACCGACGACACGTCAACCACACGTCTTAGCTCAGCCAATTCATGGCCAAACCAAGGAGCATGATGTACTTGTCTTGGAGCCCTACGCAGCTTCAACGGGAAACTTTCGTCGAACCGGTGTCGAAGCTCCCTATTGTACGATTCGTAAGCCTCATTGGGGTCATCTGAGGCAAAAACTGAGGACCAGTCCACCCTGGAGACACCGTCCTCAAAACGCCCTAGGCCCTCATCATTGAGCTTTCGGTAGGCAGGGCAAGCCTCAGGTTTTGCCACAAACTGTGACAATAGTGTCGTGCTGCCCGCTAACATGATTCCTACTGGGCAGAGATCGGAAAATACCGTATCAACTACGAAAGGAGTAATCTGTTGATATCGTTTACAGTTTGCAATAAAGACGTGATCAATGCAAGAGCCCAAAGAGATAGCATTGGACCTGAGGTTTGGACGTGTTATCATATTGACTGCATACTTAAAACCCTTGCTGGCAAGAGCAGTACAATATTCAACAGAGATCAGATCAGAGAGAGAGAACAGATCCCCTTCTAGTAGGTCAATGTTGGTGTCCCCCATAAAACACAAGGCAAATCCCCAGTCGCTGGCAGAATATCGTCAAGTATCTCCATGAGAGTGTTCGACGATCGTATGTCATTAGAGTACACTCCAACAACATAGCCGTCAAAGCCAAGGCGGCGCAGACGTAGCCTTATGGCCTGTACATTGCCGTTATCGCTAGACTTCACAGCTGTATCCATAAGGTCGAGCGCACAATGCGAATAAATTGTAAGGCCTCCTCCTCCACCCCAGGTCTGCATACAGATATGGAATTGTAGCCCTGTAAATTGTAATGTATAGCCGCAACCATTTAGTAGTACTGCAGTATGTACTTAACCTGTCAGCCAGAAGTTTTGCGTACGTCGTCTTTGATGGCTCATCTGGAAGTATCTGGTGCCGCAGCTTTTAGTACACTCTGGATGAGAGGTGGCTTAGCAGATCCAAAGCACGTTTGGCCACGGAGTACTCGTTGAATTCGATAAATTCACGGAGCCTGCATCGATATGTAGACCATGGCATCTCTTCTTCCACGAATCGTTCGAAGTGTGGTAGTGCTCGTCCGTTTTCCATAATGCATCCGTCTCTTTCCATCGTGGAAAACTCCAGCGAACCAAAGTTGCCTAACCGAAATAGTAGTAATAGTAGTAGAAGTTGTAGCAGTAGCAGGCACGTCCTTCTAACGTAGCAGGAAAACTTGTTGCCGTTTGACGATGGCACTCTGCCGATCTCGACGTGGAAGTAAGGCTTGAAGAAGGATCGGCCAAATCGTCGCCACTGCTGTGTGGTTGAACTTAGACTTACGTGTATGCATTAGTTACGACCATTCCATTTTCGTCGCCACTATTATACTGTACTGGAACTGTACATACACACTGACCTATTGACTTAGTCTATTGAACATAGGCTAGTCGAGTACGTAGGAAACAAGTCGAGTACGTACCCTCTCCACTGCACGTTCGCACGCCAGCACGCTGCGCCTAGCCCCGACAGTCGTGTGTCGACCTGAATTTATTTGCTCAGACACAACGAGATCGATAGTTAATTGCTTCATTTTTATATCCCTGTTTAAATATTGCTGTAACTATTGCATAGCCGCCGGCACACCCCTTGTGTAGGTCATTGGTTGAAGATTGCTGCCAAAATATTTTTTATGTGGGTTATGTATTTCTTAATAAACTTGCCAGGAATATGCGCTTGATAGCCTCTCAAGTTTGCCTTAAGTTTACTTGATTTTAGTATAATTGCCTCAAGGGGTAATTTCATTGAATGTGAATTTTTCAGCGGGGACAGCTTGGTCATGTAGATTTAATTGATTAATTTTATAATTGTATTCAATTAACTTGCCCTATATTTATTGTATACTGTTTTAGAACCCATTGTTGCAACATGTATGTTGAGTACTTCGGCTATTTCAGCAGGGTCAGTTGTAGATGTGTTGTTGTGATTAATCGACATAATTATATTTTCTTACTGTATATTTCTGCCACAAAGCATGTTCATACATTTCCATCTCTCTCGGAATGTAGAGGTGTTACATTTGTCCGCACAGAAATCTGTCTATTTTGAAGCGCAAGTTTTTCTATATAAATTTGAAAGCTCTTTTAGCCTCAACTTATAATATTTACTTTTATACTTTTTAACTTTATTGGCTAGCCCGTCCAGATCAAACCACTGGTCAAAAATCGTGCGTGGTTTGGCTTTGTTGGTTTGAGCTGAATAGGAAAATGTTTTTCGTACAGATTGTTTAGTTTACAACTAAAAGTTTGTCTGTGCAGAGCCACTGTTGATTATGCCAAACCACGGCGTTGTAGCTAGTGCCTGCTGAAATGTTAGGTGAAATTTTTTTTGGAAGTCTCTGCGCGGTTCATTTTTAGTTTGCGTCCTCGCACATGATGTACCACCTAGACAAGTAAATGCCGAAAAAAATTGTCGATGATCGGACATCGTGAGAACATCGACTGCGCCATATAATTTGTTCAATATGGGTTCGCCATTGCGGATTAGAATGTTGTCCAGACAACCACCGTGGTCAGAAGGACGAGTCATGGTTTTCAGGAGTGGGCCGAGACCATGCGGCCCAATGTAAAGATGCAATTCAAAAGTTGTGTAACTTGATTTCAGTATGTTGATATTATAATCTTCTAGGATAATTGTTGAAATGTTTGATGGGCAATTTAGAAGTATTGTGTCTAGCGCTAGTTTAAAATTATTTAAGTTGCCGTCGCTATTATAAAATGTAATTACGACAACACCACGTCTTTGGACTTCAGTTTGGAAACCTATCGTTTGACCGGTTTCAGATACGTTTGTATAACTAGTTATTTTATTAATCAATCAATTGTATGTGGTCGTTTTTCAATTTATATATAGAATAACTCCTTCTAGTCGAGTATTTTTTTTTCGAGATTGAGTTAAGGGTTCATATCCAGTTGCATTGTACATACGTTCTGTATCTTCTGTGTACAAACTCTCAAAAATTGCAACAAAGTCAAGATGGAACGTACGCGATTGAATATTGTGTTTTAGATCATAGAATCTAGTATTGGCGCTAGATATTAGCGCCAGATTAGAGTGACAACAGAGATATGTTTGAAGTGTTTTGGTAAGACATTTATATTAGTTGTACATTGGTTAGGAAACTGGAAAAAATGACTGTTGCTTTCTTCTTGGTATGAGACATTCTTGTCAAACGGATTCATGTGCAGGTAATAATATGAAAAGTAATGATAAGTAAAATTGTTATAATAGAGTACACTTTCTCTTATAGTACTGATAATGACTTTAGCGCCTTGCCTCGAACTATGAACGGTGCTTCATTGTGTATAGTGCTCCCTTCAAAGTGGCTATATGAGCATACATACATATATGTCCATACATCACGTTTATACCGTGGTGAATGTGCATAGTTAGTAGCTAACATATTACAGTTATTAATAGATATCAGTTTTTAATAAATTTAATATTGTGTTTCATCATGTCCTAATGTGCTTTCACTCCAAGTTATAGTGTATACGGTACATATGGAAATAGTCCATACGATTTGGTTTAATTATATGTTACGATTGGTAATTTAAAATCAAATCTCAACGAACCTTGACTGATATTCGTACACTGCAATTCTCTCATGATTGTATCTCTCTCTCTCTCTCTCTCTCTCTTGCTCTATATCACATCACTTTGTGATGAGACTATTCGGTTTAAGTCGAACAGCGTTACACTATTGAAGGTCAGCCATTGCTGTTTTGGCTCCGTCAGCATCAACATCGGCATCAGCAGCTGGTTGTTGATCATCTTTTGAGGTTGCTGTCGGTTGCTACTGACGTTTCCTATTCTTTCTCTTTTTGTCATTTGTAGCAGCTGCTTCGAGTGTGGGCGTCATCTGCTCCTTGTTGGTGGCGTTGTTGACGACACTGTCTGCAGAGCTTTCGAGGGCGGTCACAGCTGCGCTGGTGCGAGTGGTACGGCTCCTCGTAAGTCCTCCTGTTGTTGCTGTTTCCCAGTTCCTAGCGGTTGTGTGTTGCCAGATGCTCCTCCTCCTCCTCCGCATTTCGCGATTCTTTTCCCTGTTCCTATTCCTGTTTCTCGTCTTGTTCTTCTCTTGCGCACTCCTTGGTGTAGATGTTGCTGCTTTTGGAGATCCGTCGTCTGTCCCACAGGCTGCTGTTTCGATCAACCCGATGTCATTTCGATGACGTCCCTGCCATCAGCAGCAGCAGCAGCAGTAGAATTGATAGCAAACGCTGTGGCACTATGAGTTCAATTTCATCAACTTCATTTGGCAGTAGTCGAAAATTACCCCTCTATTACGTCTCTATAAAGTGAGATTTCAATAGCTTAGCCATTTAGCATCTTCCGGAGAGTATCTGCAGCATTGTCTTAAGAACGGCAGACTTGGAAGTAGATAATTGTATGCGGTTTTCCCCTGATCACAAGGATACAGCATCTATCGCCGTCTATAGAACCGCTGTGCTTTTGCCATTATTTGCCCTAACAGAGATTTTTAAATTGTCTGCACACAGCGTATATGTAACACCAATATCTCAATGCATAGCGCTGAGATCCTGTAAAAATATAGTGTTTTTATTAGGGGGACTAGACATGAGCCCTGCGGAACGCCGGATACCCCACAATAACTATCCTCGGCTTTGACGACAAATGTACGGTCTTTTAGGTACGCTCTACACCAGTTTATGATTCTGAGGCCGATACCTAACGCTGACATTTTTGTTAGAAGCAGATAATAATCAACACAATCGAATGCACGTGAAAAATCAAAGTAAACTACATGTAGAGGGATGTTGCGGGTCCGGACCAGCGCCCAATCGTGAGTTGCTTCCAGTAACTGGGTACCTGTTGATCGACCCTTTGTAAAAGCATGTTGCGATGAGTCCAAAAGGTCTTTCGAATCACGAAATGCGTAGAGCTCGGTCACAATTAGCTCCTTCATTATCAGACAAGGAATTGCACACTGAGCAATTCCTTGTGTGATAGTGGAGCACCCGAACACAACGACGACAACATTACACTTCACATTTGACATAAGATTTGAATTAAGTTACCAAGTTTGCACAAATAAAAAAAAAAACAATTGAAATATTGAACCGATTTGTCCCCAATGTTTAAGTGTATTGGGGTAAAACCCTAACTGAACAACACAAAAAAAGATCCGCTGCTTCCACTAGACACTAGATAAACCTCTGCTAAACAAAAATTTATTATTAGGTGCAGCCTGCTGACCGACATCCTGTATATGTGCGTGTCGCAGACAAACAGCCCCGTAATGGACACAGGTGGGCATGATTTGGCCACGAGCTCGCGCGACAGGGTGAAAACCAAAGCCGCCATCACTAATGCCCATGTAAAGCTTGTGCGCTCAGTTTCGAGGATTTTTGGCTGGTTAGTAGTAGTGTACCCCTGGCCGTATACCGTTATCTTTCTTGTTGCTATTGGCGTGGGGTGCGGCTGTTGAGGAAGCTGCTGTCTCTCTGTCGTTTCGGCGCGATAACCTCGCGCAGACGTCGAGACGGTTTCCATTCAAAGTACGCGCCCAGGCACGCGAGCGAGGTATAACACAAACTGTTTCATTTATGCATGTATATATATATATATATATATATATATATATATATATATATATATATATATATATCTATATATATATGTATATATTTATATATATATATGTATATATATATGATATATATATATATATATATATATATATAAATATATATTTGCTGCTTGGATGATTTCGATCAAAGCACCGAACGAGGCACGTGACGCGTACCGGCGCTATGCAACCGCCATCATTCTTGTACATACACACATGTGGCGTCGCATGACGTGCACTGGACTCTGCATCTAGCGCCTATACAAAACTGTGGTCTGGGCTACGCGTGAAGCTTTTTGTTGTGACGACCTTTGGCCGGTTTTTGGCTAAAGGACTGATAAAGACGTAATAAAAAAAAACTGACGGTGGTATTAAACTTGGCGGTATGTAGGGTGTAAGCAGAGATGCAACAATTCGAACCATTTTATGTTGTTTAGCCGGCCAAGTACTATATATATAAACCGAGGGTTGCATAAGTAAAAAGACATTTATACTGCTATATATATATATATATAGTTCAATACCACCGTCAGTTTTTTATTTTATTACGTCTTTATCAGTCCTTTAGCCAAAAACCGGCCAAAGGTCGTCATAAAAAGCTTCACGCGTAGCCAAGACTACAGTTTTGTGTATATATATATATATATATATGCCGGTGTAACTTTGGTGTAATGCAGCTCCGTAGAGGGCGCATATATCCACATACGACTGAGACTCGTTGAGCATGTCAATAGACGTCAATACGATCTCGTACTGCTGCATATGCATATGTTTACATGCGCTCGACAAGTTTCAGTCTAATTCATATATAGCGATTGTGCTCAAGAACCCCTAACCTGCTGCATATCAAGCACCTTCATCGTGAAATGAGACCCAAGCATCGATTCCCGTCGGCGAATGCCGCCTCCCCTATAAGCGCTTTGGGATCTGTAGCCTGACAAATCTCGTCCCAATACGAAAACCATAGCGAATATGGCCCAAATTAGCCAGCTGTTGCGCGCAGTAGACAAATGCGCATATCGGTGTCTCCGCAGACGAAAGTGTACGACATGTAGTATTGTATGTGCGGGAGTTACCTCCCCTCCAGGAACACAAATAACGAGACTACGTCTCGCGGTTTACTATGGACCATAGCATCTGTAATAGCAATAAAAAGCATTCAATACTCCCACTATAAATACAAATTATCACATAAAGTCACGCATGAGGGAGGGATGCGTTAATAGAACGTGTCCGAACTAAACAAAGTACAGTAATTGCCTATAGCATATTTCCGTCACATGTTCGAGCACATGTATGCAGATCTGCATATATATATATATGTATATATATATATATATATATATATATATATATATATATATATATATATATATATATAGAACGTGGTTTATTTGCGAAACTGCAGTACAAATGCTTACATTTTCAGTAAAAAAATATATATATATATAATATTTGCTGGAATATTTGGAAAAGAAACCTTGTATCAGCTGGAGTGACAACTCCTTCTCTCTGTCTGACTGACACTGCAGTACTAGGCACTGTGAATCGCACATTCGCGTGCTAAGCGGCCATCGCAGCGAACAATATGTTGATTTTCGTCGACTTGTACAATCCATTATGTAATTAATTCTGTGTTGTATTTTATTATGAGATATGGCATCTACAAAAATTAGACCCGTATTTGTAAATGATTATATCAGTATTTTTGTGTATTGCCGCGAACGAATAAATGTGACCGCTTCGGCGGTGAATATTTGTACTGTCTATGAGCCTGAATCTGTTTACTGTTGTTCGATGTCTTCTGCAGTGGAGACTTTAGGGTAACAGATCGACCACGGACGAATCAGCCTTCCACGGGATGGATATGGATGACGTAAATTATCTCGTTGATTGTAACGCACATTTGAGAGTCTCCAAGAATGCCCGTAGCTACGTGATACACATGCCGATGTATAAGTGTCATATAGGTTCATTGAAAACGTCGTAACGAACCTCCTTCAACAAGTGCGTTCTTGTACTTGAAAATGACAGAGCATCATTTCCAGAGAGAAGCATTCATTATCTGCAATGAAATATGGATTGCCAACAACGACAGCGTAACGTAGAGACCAGGCGCATGGTCAACGCAAGACATTGGGCAATGCCAACACCGTCGCGAAGGTCTTTACACTACGAAGATCATGCGAAGTGAATATCAGAGACGTATTGAGGTATAAACTGGTGTATCGCATGTAAATGATTGAGATGAAAGGTCTCGGCCCAGTGGCTCGATAGTCCGAAGCAAGCCATTGTCGAACGGTACAATCGTAGATCGTCTCGTTCAGCCATGGCAACGCCTGCCTACGAGCGGGCATCTTGGGACGACACGCCTCAAAAAAAGAGCAGAGAATTATTTCTCACCGGATGGTCTACTGGCCTCACCGTATATAGTAATACCTTGCTATTTCAACTTGTCATCACTTGGACCGGTTACTGTGCAAAGTTCTTCCTGAAAAACAACTTTGGTATCAAAACCAATACGAGCAAAGTTTAGAATCGAAGAAAGGATTACATTTTCTCACCCAACAGAAAACAGATTACATTTTCTTATCAAACAGACAACAGATCACAATTTATGATCGGATAAATTTTCTGAACATTCCGCAATCACTGTCATTGGACTGAAATAGTGAGAACGGTAGGATGCTTCAGATTCGTGGTAGCCGCTTGCTAAACATTCGACGCGGTTATATGCGTACACAAAGAACCGTGTTACTACATGGCGGTTGGTGCGACCGATGTTACTTCAACGCATGAAGGAACCGATCATACCGGCATGTTCGGCAAAATTCTGCATCAGAATGACACCCGCAAGGTAGCGAAACGCCAATAGCGGGATTAATAAAAGTCATAAAACGTCGATATGTTGTAATGCCTTACGTTGAAGCTTTCACGTGCAGAACCGTAAACAAATTTCGACCAAAAATGTACGTCAAAATGACTATTATCAGGCAATGGCAAATTTAGTACTAATTTTCATGCCAAAGTGATAGTGCTGCGTTACGTAGTTGCCGCCATATCGAAAGTGAAGGCATGCATACTTGCTAGCATTTTGGCCAGCTTCAGCAAGGGTGTATCAGAACGTTAGGTGCATATTTTGAGCTTCGGTAGAACTCGACATGAAAATACGTTTTCCCAATGCTAAGAGAAAATATCTTGGCAAAATGTTACGGCTCGGGACGTAAAAGCTTCAACGTAGCACATAACAACAGTGGCTATCAAAAAAACTTAGTTACTTGGAAACTACGTAACGCAGCACCGTCACATGGTACGAAAATAATGAGTAATAAATTTGTTATTGCCTGAGAATAGTCTTTTAGGCCTACATTTTAGTCGTAATGGCAAAACTTTACGGTTCTGCACGTGAAGGTTAAAGGTAAGGCATAACAGCATATCGACTTTTTTTACATTCCTTAATCCTGCTATTTGCCTTTCGCTAGCTTGCGTCGGGGATCATTCAGAATATGCATAACTTTCCGCCAAATATGCCGGTATGATCGGTTCCTTCATGCGTTGACTGGTTCTTCCGCAAAAATGTGCACAACTATGCAGGAGAAAAAAGCAGAAAAACATATTTTGTAAATTTCATCCTCACTTTTAAACAAGACGTTTCCGGCCCCCTCTTTCCATTGAAAACAAATACTTTCTTGCGGAGTTCTATCAATCTTAAAAATAAGTATATATATATATATATATATATATATATATATATATATATATATATATATATATATATATATATATATATAGTTGTTATACATAATCTTATGTATATTTATATAGTATATAATAATAAATAATATCAAAAACTGGACCCCAGTAGAGACTCCTATAGAACTGCAGCCATCCAGTCGTTTTCCAAATCTATTCTTCGACTATTCATCTGTGCTACCGGAAATTTGCATTCCGTGGCGGCGAGCGCGTTTCGGGCAATCTGGAAGTCCTTTGACGAATCGCCTGAATGTTTTTTTTATATCCAAGGGTCTTGCTCACTTCTTTGTCAACGTTACGTCAAGTCAGGTTTTATTAGTGATTGCAAGAATTTGCATGGCTGTTTGAAAGTAATCCACAGATGCTGGCACCAAGCAGCACACGCTCACCGTTCCACCTCATTACATCTCTTCGCTGTCCTTTTTCGTTTTTCCCCTAGCTCTGATTCGTCTATTTCTAGCAGCCGCTATTTCTTCGTTATTCTATCAGAACTTCCGCTAGTGGCGACGCTTTTTTTCGTAGTGCCTAAGCACTATAAACGTAATGTCTCCAACGCGTAGACTACTCGTTAGCTCTCATGACGCTGGTTTGTAACGCGCTCGCGTATCGCAGCCAACGTTCCTATCCTGGGATTTCGCGACGATCTCCATTATTGTCCTTCCGGGGGCATCTTTAACCGTTTCACGTTGCCCACAACAGGCTTCACCGTGCAGACTTCAAGTAGCCGTCGTTTTGGCGTTCTCCTCTGCCTTCATATCATAGACAACGTTGGGGATAGTTGCCATGGTCACTTGCTCTAGAGAGTATCGGTGGGTGAGACTTTAGTGGGTGAGTGGGTCCCACACTGTACCGCTGGTGCATAACGGATTTCCAAGACTTCCCAAATAGAACGGGCTTCTAGGCTGGCGTCAACAGAGACCTTTGTAGTTTCTGTGGCACCAGATCAAGCACAGTTGCCTGCAGCGCTCATATAGCGCCCTTAGTGTAATCTGCAGGCAGATTAGACAAAAACCACACATTCTATCTACATGACAGATTTCCTTGTCCTATGCATTGGGATAGTACTGTTGACATTATTAATACACAGGTTTTGAGTATGCTTAACTTGAATCAAAAAGTCTAACACAATCGGTCAAAAAACAGAATAATAGAGATGTGACGTCATCTCACAGATCCCAACTTTCCTTAGGGGGATAATTAGTTGGTGCGAGCTTACAGACAACTGTAGCGTTAAGTGTGGAAGAGTAGTCATTGTTTTACTAGATAACATACATGCCCAATTTGATCAATCAAACGGCTTTTAGACACCACATCATATTTTAGACCACTGACATCAAACTACCAGGGCAAGTGTTTTTGATACATTTTCCGCTCCGCATTTAAGGAAGTCCATATATCTTGACTGCATCACCAGCGCTCGGCAAAACCAAATTTCTCAGATTGATTTCTATTAGCACGTGTCTGCAAAAGGACCAAGCGAGGACCTGTCCAGCATTTTGAGGCCATCCATGATAACAATTTGGATTACTTCTGTATACGCATTGTGTACTTCTGTACTTCATATAGCGTCAATCACAATTGGAAAAATGCTGGTTTCATGCTGTACAAATTTCCTTTAATCCCTTAATTGTTTTAGAAGTTCACCCCAAACAATGCGTTATGACCATGAACACTACGAGTGCCCTCTTACTTATTAGGAACCTTTTACTAACGTCGATATTTGCCTTTTAGGAAAAATGTTTGTGTCTTAACTAACGTCAAAAAAGTGGCAAGGACTATAATATGTACAGGTTAAACCATGAGTACTTTTTAAGTTACCAAGAAAGCGTGCTACGAGATGTCTAAATCTTTAGGATTAAACCTAAGAGCATTATTCTCTTTATTCAGTATTTTTTTAGAAATAAATAGCATTACCTATTTCTGCAAAGGCATCGATATGCATTCTACAAGCACCGCATAAAAACAGAGGCAAACTACACAATTAAAATATTGTTATTTTATTCTTTCACTGCATTACATATGGGTTAAATGTGCAAGAACTGCACGGTACACTGGTGGCTTCGCGATTTTCTTCTAGCGACCGTTCCAAAAACGGGCCATGCATAGGATAGAATCTTTCTTGGGTAGAATAATTTGGTCCTCTTTGATTAGGAATATGGTTAAGCAGTTTGATTAAGCTTAGAATCCCTCCAGAGGGACTATACAACATGTCCGTCTTAGTACTAAGAGAAGTCACATAGAGGCAGAGGTTGATATGTTTCAGTCGGGTGTAAAGCATAATACAGCATTGTAAGAACCGCATATTTATATAAAGACGCTTGACAATAACAAAAATACGCCTCTTGATTGTGGTGATGTAGGAAAAAAGTTTTATTGCCTTTTACGAAAACCGTTACAACCTCTACCTCTACGCATTTTTTGATGTTTTCTAGCTCTACCCCGATGGTTTCAGGCACTGATTCGGGTGAATTATAACGTATTCCTCTAAGTGCTTTTTAAGTTTTCAGAAAAAAGAGGAAATCACACGGTGCCAAGACGAACGAACAAGCTGGGTACTTTTCCATGGTGAGCCGAACAATGCGAGAAAAGCCATAGTATTTTCGGCCCGTTGGGCGGGCGTTTTGTCGTGATATAAGGATAATCGTTTACGAAACCATTTAGAACTCTTCCTGGTGAGCGAAGACAAAACATTCAGATTCTGTAGTATACTATACTATATTGTACAGTACATCAATTGCTCCTCATTGTTATGTTTGAGTTGTCGTCAATTACAGCCTTCATCCGGGCCACATTTCTATCGCAAGGGACCTTTATTTTATTGCCGTTTTTATCATACATATTGAAATGTTGAGTTCGAAATGTTCTGTACTATCCATGCCGACTCCCCAGGGATAGGGCTTTATCCCCAATGGTGGATCGAAGTATTTGAAAGCGCTTGTGCATGTCTTTTCTCACACATTTTTTGTGTGTGGGAAAATCGACTCTAATATTTTATCCAGACATCAACACAGAAGACGCTACCCAGCCAGTGCATTCTTCTTAACTCAACCTCAAGTACGCGATACATCCAAAAAGGCCTTTCCCAGATACTAAGCATTCTACGACGAGAATGACGAGCATCCTACGAGCTATGCTACTTCTACAGCTAACGAAGTTTGGTTACTACGTGGCTAACTTCGTACCACTGCTGTAACTAACGACCTGTTACGCCGTGCAAACTTAAGCTGCGGAAATGCGCTCTGTTGCTTCGATTGCTGCCGAGAAACACCTGCTTTTGCTCCGACTAAGGAACCACTGCGAGGGAGCTCCCATGCTCATTTTCACAGATCTCTTTTATACGGCGGGCCGTAGTGAAGTGTTGTCTTCGTTAAGTTTGTATGCCACCGTACCCCGGGAGCGTTTGCTAGCGACCGTCCGTCAACAGCAAACGTACTACAAGGATTCAGTCATAGGTCTATGAGTGCATGGACCTGTGTGTTGGGCTGCCACCGTCAAATGGCCACCGTGTCGTATCAACACCGTCAAGTGAGGGGCTGTGTTGTCCTAGGCGGTGGCAAGTGGCGGTCGACGCCTGGGTGGCGACGGCGAGTAAATAAATAGTCGGCTCTTCGGCAAACAGTCGGTTTAACCACCGAGGAAGAAGGAGAAGATGGTGCTCGGGAAGACGTCATCGACATCAAGGAGCTCCATCGGGGTGTACACGTATGCCCATCTAAGTGCTTAAATACGCAAGCATTGCAGATACTAGACTCGAGGGTAATGCGAGAAATCCTGCCGGCAGATGGACAGGAAAAGTAGTCTGTTTCATGGCCAACTTCATGCACGAGCGTGTGAGCGTGCGTCTTGCTTGACCTGGTTTCTCACCGACAAGTACTACTAATGTGCAACTAACCTCGCGTGTAACGTGTGTAACTGAACTCGGTTGAACTACAAGGAAATAAACATGCCGCCACAATTATTGGCGGGAAATTCGTGCCTTTATGCGGAGCCCTAGGCAATTCTCTATGCGAACACGTGTAGACAAACGAAATTACGCTGTCGTCTCATTTTGCTCAATCTGGGAACACAATCTTTTGTTACGCTACTGTGCTTATTATGCTGCTTTCTGCGCAAAAGTGTCCTTACTATGTTACGATCCATAGACAGTCGAAAAACTGTAGGTTACGTATCTAGGCTATCCGTTTTGAAGCTAAACCACGAGAAATTGTCAAACTCAATTTACTTAACATAGGCCGTCCCATGATTCGACTAATTATTCCATTAGCCCAGTTACAGTATAGATTACTGTCGCTGTCTGTGGGTGTAGCTCGTTGCCGTTTGATGCTTGCTTGACGTTTCTCTAGATAACGACATTGCAGATCTTCGCGCCCCCGCGCCCAACTTGTTCTGAAAGTAAGTCGAAGTTCCGGGAATTGTGTGTGCGTGCGGAGATCCGCCAGCCCTGTTGTGCTCGGACACTGTCAGCAAAGCTTCAGCGCAGAACGACGTTTGTTCGACGAAAGCGGTTTGTCGCGGGCTACTTCGTTCGTGTATCTGAAAAATCGCCACCACGTAGCCAATGCGGCCTAGGCGTGGCCCAACGCTAAACGGCCGACACGGAGCAACAACTTAGAATAAGGCGGCGACTACCATGTTTGCTAAGTATATAGATGTGTGTGTGGTACGCCACTGTTTGGTCAGACTGTTTTCCTGCCTTTCCATTTCCCTCTCGCAGCGGTTGGACAGCTGGGGGTAGAAAGCTTGCTCCAGATGCACAGAAGCCGCCTCGTAAATATGTAGCCACAACGAACGCAAACACACACACACACACCCAGATAGCGTGCAGCAGATGGTAGTGTCAGCGTGCCCTTCTTCGCTGGGATCGGGTGTGGGATAGCTTTACAAGCATACGCAGTTGTAAAAGAGGGGAATCCATCTGCGTGGACTATGTGCCTGTGTGTGGAAACATAATGTGGCCGTTTGTAAGAAAACGATTGCAAGCATTTTAACTACGCATACAGGGTGGCTGGCTCGAAGAGAGCGAGGAATGTAAATTTCGCGTCCCTTATGCTGCAGTGCTTTACGAGTCGAATCCTTAAATAAGTGATAGATTGTCCGCCATTATTAACAATGGGCCGCCATTCGACGCAACGATGCATTCTTATCATTAGGCACTATTTCAGAAATAGTGAAACGTTTACTGCCACAATTTGCAAATTGCGTTCCTTTTTGAGTAGCCGAAAATTTTAAAGTGCATGATCTGTGGAGAGAATAATGAAAAAACAACATTTTAGGCTGATCGCCCAATCAAAAACATTACAGCTTTCGGCAGCCTTTTACCGCGAGCCTGGAAACATCTGGTTGGTGGCATGCTTTTTTCTTGAGAGAAGACTAACTGGAAAATGCGGAACGCACACGCGGTCACCACTGCAGGATTATTCTCAACTGCAACTGTGGGCCGGCAGTGTGGGACACCAGCCCACTAAAAACCAGTCATGTACCCCTTCCGTCCCACCCTAGCAGGGAAGTGCTGTTAGCATTACTACCGAGAGGGTGGTGGCATGCTTAAAAATGCAACATTTTATGAAACACTCTAAAGCAACTTCGTGTCTACAAAATCCAGCTGGCTCAACAGTTCTAGCCAACAGACCATGCAGAAGAAATATAATTTGCCAGTTAGGTAGTTAAACAATTTCAAGTGAAAGATGAGTTTTCCAATGAAATTTTCTGTAGTGATACGACCCAATTTCAAGCTGAAGGCATCGGAGGCACACCGACCAGTCCAATTTAGAGTAACGAAAACCCACATAAAGAAAATGCTTTCTAAACATGCCACCGTTTGGTGCGGATTTTGGGCTCGGCATCATGGGACCATTCAGTTCATTCAAAGAAAAGTGTATGCCAACAAACTCTCTATTACCTAAGCCTTGAAGCCTGTATCTCTGAGCTGCCACAGTTATTTTAAACCGTAAACTAAAAGTTTGCGGCAAGAATCAAACGTACCGGCAAAACTAAAAAGGGCCTTCTCAAAATGTGTTGTTTCGTACATAATTCCCATACATCTACTTTATGAAGAACTCAATATTTCGATATTCCATTTGGAATTAAATGATCTGCTTTCTCTCAAAATTTCTCGAAAACATGACAAATTCTGTAAACTTGCAAAGTAATGGCCCATAGTATTAGGTTGATCCATAAGTTCGTTCTAAAAGTTGCGCGCGCCGCACTGCGCAGATCCGGGGCGGACGAAAAGGGGAGAGTTGTTTTGTACATGGCAGTAGGAGCAGACCTGCGTTGTTTTATACCGTGAACTTCGTTTGAATATATCACTCACGCGAACCGTAACGCCCCAATGAAGATGGCTAATCGAGGTAAATGTGCATTTTCGGCATTTAATGCTATTCTTTTTTTGGTAAGAAAAGAATGCAACTCAAGTCGTAACTAAGACACGTAAAGTGTATGACAGTAACAGATACGATAGTTCGAAAGTGTTTGGTGTTGATTTAGGAACGGCGACTCCGACATTAACGACCGAGACCGGCCGGGACGCCCTGTCAGAGTGGACACGGCCGCATTAACGACAGTGGTCGAACGAAACCCACACCTCTCGCCGCGCAAGATAGTGGCCATTGTCGACGTCCCATACACATCCGTCGAAAGGCATCTCAATGCCGAGGGATTCGTTAGCAAGTTGACAAGACAGGGGATAAGAAGTCGATACTCGATAAGAACATTGTCCGCAGAAAGGCGCGCCTTAAAAAAGGGAGTGAGCTCCAAGCAACTGCCAAGACCGGGCCCCATACTAAGAAAGTGATGTTAGGTTTTTGGCGGAATGCGTGGGGTGATCTATTAGAAGCTGTTAAAACTAAACGAAACGATCAATACGATAAAACACTGTCAACAACTGGACAATTTAAAGGAAGGTAATTGACCAGAAGTGGCCGCAATTGGCGATCAGGCGAAGAGTGACTTTCCACCACGACAACGCAAAACCGCACACATCTTTGCTCACCACAAAAAAAGGTAATCAATTTGGATAGGACTTTTTTGTCGCATCCTGCGTGTAGTCCTGTCTTTGATCCATCGGACTATCGGTTTCATACCCTTCAAATTTATCTTAATGACAAAGAATTCGAGTCGTTGAAAAATTTTAATACGTATATAGACCATTACTTCGAAAGCCAGGACGCCACCTTCTGGTGAATAGAATCATGAGCTTACCTAAACGTTAGGCTAAGACAGTTAAACAAGCTGGCAATACAGCATTCAATAAAAGCTTTTTATTGTGATGACATGTGTCTTTAAAAATGGGTGAATAATCGGAACAAACCTGTGGGTCAACCCAATAAAAGCGCCAGTGATATGGTATAGTCGAGCCCGGTGGCGTGGTGGCATGCGCCTGCGCCTCGCAACCGGAGGAGACACATAGGTGCGCGGGTTCGAGCCCCACCGTTGCACATTTGTATTCATGGGGGTCCGTCTATGAAGCAATGTGAAAACAGTTCCGTGGACGGTAAATCTTGGCTGAGGGTCAGCCCGAAAACTTTTTTTTAGTGATAAGGTATAATGCGGGCATATCACACGCCCTTTTGCACTGCACGGAAGCATATTTAGTTCAACGCAATTTTAAACGTGCTTAATTGGCATTACGATACAATAAGTAAATATCTATGGCATACCTGTCAAGGTATCTGCAATCAGCAATGTGCTCTTATGTATTTAGTGTGTGTAATATGCATCGAGCATTTGTAATAGTCCCGATTCCTTCAGAAGAACAAATATATATATATATATATATATATATATATATATATATATATATATATATAACTAGTGTTTCTTGTAATTCACACGAGATGTAGTTCATCACATTTAATAACTAAGTCAAGTTTGTTTAAGGCTACTACGCCTGATGATCCTGTGACATCTCGTGACACCTTTGTAGCGGATTGATGTTACATGTAATCTTTGCAAAGTTTACATTTGCGCGCTAAGGTAATTTCATTAACGTTGTTTTGTTAGCAAATTATTATGTAAAATCGCGTATGGAAAAAAAAAACTAGTTTCAAGGCGCCTATTCCCGTAGTTAGCCTACTTCCAAGTGTTTGTTGTGACGTCTCAGCTTTTATACAACGACAACGGCGAGAGGAATATTAGTGATGACATAACAACTGCATTTGTCAAGTTTTGGCTACATTACCAAAGAAGAATGCCACTCGTCTAAAAGGCCTTCTTGTGCATGAGAATTATGTAGCAACGGGGCGTGGTTAACTGTGCACCCACCCGGTAAGTTTTTGGTTAACTGTGCACCCACCCTAACGGAGCCTGAAAAAGCCTGGAATATACATCACGTCACGACAGCACACAACCAGTACAATGCCTGCCATGCAAGAGTTCTTAACTCGTGAAGGTCGTCACTGAGGAATTAGGTCAAAAGATGCAGCCATTGGTCGACTGTCGGGAAGTTGAGGCTGAAGGTTAAGAGGCTAAGAGGTTAATTAGCCCAAGGCGCATGAAAACCTAGGTTGGCGGAGTTGTGCAACAGCCTTAAGAAGAACGATGCATTTAATGATAAACTTAACTTCCAGCTGGCTAGAGAGACACAAACCCTATCAGATTTTTGACGACTAGCCGGGTTAGCCTGCGACAATGAGACCAGATCACATGGATCCCGTATGCGACCGTTAGCGCAATCTGAAATCACAGAAAAATATTGCCTTTTTGCATTAGATTATTACGAGCCGTGATATGCTTGAAAACAGACTGGAGACTTTTTCAACTTGTATTCTGAATGTTCATAGTGATTCGTTCTTCGTCGAAGATATATGCATACGATTTCATTGACTGTTGATAGTCACACATAGTACTGAACTAAATACATTCTCCGCCCATTATGACTATAAACTTTGAATGCATCTTTTTCTGATATATCACTTGTTTTACATAATGCTCGTCTAGATTTTTCAGTTTTGTACAAACCGCTTTTTGTATGAGATTTATATGCGTATAGGCTTGAATATAGAGGGACTCAGTAGGTCTTAAAGTCAGACAACAGCGCTTAGATCTAAAATGGTCCATTTGTCGTTTGTTAAAAACAGCTCTCGTATCCGATGCTGTATTAACATAGCAGCATGTATGAAGATTTCGTCGCCCAGATATTCGCGACACTCGTGGCCTAGGCAAGCGATTTCTTGTATTTTTGTATGTTCTCGGAGGTCGTCTCCTGTCCTCATGTGGCGGCCTGCACGTCAAATAGGTCCAACGTCAATGTCAAACGCACCACGTTGGTGGTATTGCTGCGTGTGTTTTGAGCCGTACAAAATCTACCATGCTTCGGTGTCTGCGCCCGACAGATCAGACAGGTAAAGGAAAATAAGGTGCTAGCGGTAAGAATATGTAAGGCGCCTCAAGCCTCTCCACATATACGAAGGAAGAGGAATATGACGATTCAAAAGGTCAAGTAGCCTAATTTTACTTTTTTTGTCAAATAGTCACAGCTGCTTTGCTACACTTGTTTTGTCACAGAAACTTTGTAGTCGTACTGTAGACGTGACATAGAATAAACAGAGGGACTACTACTACAAAGAGAACAAAAAATAATAATAATAATAATAATAATAATAATAATAATAATAATAATAATGATGAATGCTTTTGTGATTGAGGCTGGAAGACAAAGAAAGTTCCAGAAGTCGTTGTAGCTCAACAGGACTGATTGAACAGCACAGCTTGGCTTAGCGTCTCTAGCCCCTTCTGAGAAGATTCAAGAACGGCGTCCTTCGCCAGCGCACTACGATACGAATATACGAACACTCTCATGCACTTTATCATAAATTCATAGTGAAGCGCAGAAACCACAGTCCTACAGCAGCAGCTTGCAACTTAGACAGTGCAATTTCTAATCTAAGTAATTAACAGTAGCTAATAAATAAACTATTCACATCCAGTATAATTTAAATTATTTATTAGAAATTTCATTTATTTCACTAGCAGGAATATGATTTTGAATACCGATAAGCCTAGCGAAGGCTACCTGTCAGTTGGCCTATTCATTGTCTAACTTGCGTAGTTCGCATCATGCGGCCTTATGTGGACTGGCACATTGTTCTAATGGCATTGCAGGTAATATTTGCTGTTTTTACGGTTCTTCGCAGCGCGAAGGGCGGTACTGTTCACCGTAATAAAGTATCAGAAATAATTCTTTGTTTATGCTAAAGAGGAACATCTGTGCAGCTGTGGTACGTAGAGCCGTTTCCAGGTGGCACCAAGGCACCATATTTTCTTGTTATCGCAAGATTTACTCACTGTTGGTACATAAACGTCTGCACACACACGCACATATTTATATATATATATATATATATATATATAGAAGAGTATACATCGTCTTCACTCGTAGCTAACCGTTAGCGACGTAGAACAGTATAAGTATCTTTGTTATGTGCACAAAGTTTAAGGGGCGAGAAACAGGATATATATATATATATATATATATATATATATATATATATATATATATATATATATATATATTGTTTTATAACTGCCTCTATTAGGCTTCTACTTCCTTGAAATGATACACTCGTCCATCTTTCGTATAGCATCTGAATAAACGGTTCAGCTTTTACAAGCCACAATAGATAAGTCATGTGTGCGACTATTATACCGTTTTTAGCTGAGAAGTAGTTTTTTTAGTGAACATTATGCTAGCGCTCCAGTATACCATGTGCTAAGTTCCTCTGTTTGTATGCCACTTATTTCGGTGTGCGAAATAGAAGCGTTGCGCATATTTCGAGCAATTTCACTTTGTTTTGCGCTGATGTTGTTCAGTAATTGCCATTAGAATCTAAATTAGCACATATGTGCATAAACCAAATATTGATTGATTAACTATATATTCACTAGAATCTAAATTTTCTCATAAATAACTACTATCTATATTACTCTTATTTTTAGTACTAAGAGCACGCAATCAGCAACGGCGGATACAATTGAGGGACGTCTCTAAATATCCAATAGCCCAAGAAAGTACGCCGAATTTAGCATTTTAACAATCAGTATTTCGGTGTACAAGTCACCGCAAGTTATGTGAAGAATCCTTTTGACATCTATAGAAGCAATTTTTAGAAAATAAATTTTAATAATAGACTGGAAGAGAACAAGTACATGTGTGCGTTAAGAGTTACGTCTCGGTTCGAGGCCGCGGAGATGAGGTGGCGTGGCGGATGGGCTATTAGTCACTATATTCTTGGTCAGAAGACTCTTGTCCGATTGTCGTCTAGGCCAAGGCCGGTTGGCAGGCAGGCCAAGAAACAATCTGCAGCGTTCCGGCTGTTGATGTGATGACCAACACAACCAGCGTTCTGCCTGCTGCTGCTTGCGATGTAGAATTATACTATAGTATAACGCATGCGGCGCTACACTCAATGACAGCATACTGTGTCTTTTCGGCGGTGTCACGGCATGCGATGTTGGTGGCAGGTAGAAGTACAAATTTCTGCTGTCAACCGAATTGTGACTCGCCACTTGTTATATATATATATATATATATATATACAAGGTCTCCCAGAAGCCGTATGACGCACGTTGGGAATTAGTACAACTCGGAGACAAAAACATTTCTAATGGCACAATAGGGCGGAAGTGTCCTCTAAAAATTGGTAATTGAGCGTGAACGCCAAAATATATGTGAATTATCTTCAGTACAACATTTGTTGTGCTTTGAGCTAACATTAAAAAAAATGCATGTTAACTCAATTTAATGATGCAACATTTTTCTACGCAGGTATGATTGGTTTGTCGATAGGACGACTGGGTCTCTTCCAGTCTCGCAGACTTAGTGAAGACATGTCAGGATAAAAAGCTTGATACAGCTACTTTTGAACATTTCGCTCTCACTCCGGAAAAAAGTCATTTTCGTCTCCTTGATCTGTTGGCAAAAAAATATTTTTTTGCCGAGCTGTACTAAGCCCTAAAGTTTGTTGGAATTCTGAGAAACCCTATATAAATATATATGTATATATATATATATATATATATATATATATATGTAATATATATATATATATATATATATATATATATATATATATATATATATATATATATATATATATATATATATATAGAAGAATGAATTTGTGATTTTGCGTTTGGCAACTGAAGTGCGAGGTCAACTAGCGATGAACTAGCATGCCCAGAAGTGGCAGACACCTCGTACGCTTCTGCCAGTGACGTGGATGCACTACTTCTCCACCAGAGCGTAAACTATAGTATTGCGCACTATACACACGCACATGGTGCGTGTATTTAGTGCGCAGCCGTACGGTAGATATGGCTACGATACTGTAATATCGCTCGCTACGATGATTACAGTGTCGCGCCTGGGTTGGGATATCACCTGGGTTGCTCGTTCTACAGAGGGCTGTCGCTCTATTGAGGCTCTCCGTTTTCGGACGACGAAACCAACAGCTGCTACCCACACATGCACACCTGTTCCGAAAATGCATTTCGCTTCCTCTTCTCTCTTTCGCTTGAAGAATGTGGCCAAGTGTGTCGGAGAACATGTTTTGTTTTAACATGGTTGCTTCTTGTTCTAGGTTTTTTTTTGTGCTTAAACACTGACTGTGTCCTTGAGTGATCGCGTCAGTTGTCTAGCAGCGCGTATGGAAGTGTATGTCCTGTTGTCTCGTTGGTGAGCGAGCATGCCGAGTTCCGTACGTGCACCGCCTCCGAGTTTTGTACGCAGGCACGCGGGTGGCTCTTACGAGTATTCGTTTGACTCTAGACAATGTTAGGAAACTGATTAACTTGAATGCTGCGTATACGACGGGATATATGGCCCAAAGTAAGCGACGTTATGCTCTTCGAATCGCTGTGTTTATAGATAAACCGATACATACGATAAACGCTAACTATATATATATATATATATATATATATATATGTATATATATATATATATATATATATATATATATATATATGTATATATATATGTATATATATATATATATATATATATATATATGTATATATTTATATATATATATATATATATATATATATAGGTATATATATATATGTATATATATATATATATATGTATATATACATATATCATGAAAGTGCATCCATGGGTAGCTTTTAGTAGCCTGGCGGCTAGCCAAAAAACTTGTGCGAACAAAAAACTAGTCTATCGTCACTTGCTTTGATGTAGTATGTGCCACAGTAAGTACAGTATGTACTCCACCGACTCAGGCATACCTACATGTATTGCAATGGGGGCAATCCACGATATCCAGAAGACACCACGTACCTTCACTGTCGCTTACCTGCTCTCCTGCCGACGCTTCTAGCGTGTAAGGTCGCCAAATGTGGTTGAGACCACCACTCCATCATTGTAGCCGAAACGGCGGCCTATTTATTCGACTTATTCTTACACTCTTTGCACTGGCGGCACTGGCGCGGTAGCCCCGACCGCATTTAAACGTATAGGGTTGTCAGTGCAGTACATGTTGGCGCTACGAGTGATGAAATGTTACCCTTCGGAGGTCACGTATTGGTCGTCGCGCGTCGGTCGCTCTCTCTCTCTCTCTCTCTCTCTCATATCTCCTTCGGTGCCACAAAATAATCTCGAGTGTTCGAAATCATGGTCGATATGAAAGCATGTGTTCGTTCGCCCAGGTTGTTGCCTGCTGTATGCCTAGATAGCTATACTTTTTAATCAAGTTATCAAGAACGCGATTCATCTGCTGCCTCTGCTCCTGCTGAGCTGCACATGTATCTGTATCTGCGCGCCACCACACCTGTCGTGTTTCCTCGTTCCTGCCGACAGCAGTAGCATGGTAATTCGATTTTAGAGTCGCTGCCCTGCGACTGCGATAGCTCACAGGGTGTCCGCGCGGCATATTTGTAATCGTCGGCATTTAAGTGAAGCGCTCGCCTTGCTCGTCAAAGATAAGTCCTCTGCAGCGTGCACAACGGTGAACATCCTGAATAACAACGAGACACCTTGAATACGTGAGCGGCCGGGTTAGATATGACGCAGAGCAGCAACCGGAACTGTCAAGACCTTGGCTGTTGTAGTGGTAACATTATGGAAATTAATAACGATTGACATCAAACAAAACGACAAAACGACTCGAGGAAAACAGTCGCTGCGCGAAAATTGCAACCAACAAATCAAAGCAAATAAACGTATGTCTGCTACAGGATGATAGATTGTTAATCCTTCTCTCTCTCTCTCTCTCTATATATATATATATACATTTTTTCCCCTTTTTTTTAACTTTCCAACGTGGTTTATTCAACGGAACTGCATTTTACATTGCTTAACTTCTCGGTAAGTAAAAATGGCTACAAAATAAATTAAACACCGAGACAAAAATCACACCCGACAATATTTCAAAGAATGCTTTGAATAAACGCACTTACACAATACGTAATCACAATCCGTATCATTACAATGATGCGTGTCTATATTTTTAAACAGTTCGCTTTGATAAAAGTAGGCGTCGATTTTAATTCGTTTTAATAATATGCACCGTCAATACCTCTAAACGAAAGAGCACATCTTAAAAAGAACAGTAACGTTTTTTAACAAAACATCTGGCGTTGCCTCCTTGTAACAACTACGCCAATTCTTGAAGGGCGTTTTCTGAGAAATCTATATAAATGTAAAACATTCGTTTTGATCGTTTAATTCTCGAAATGTCTATGTGTGTACAAGAGCTGATTGGCAATTGTTTAAAGTTTGAAAATTGAACCAAAACCACCAAGGTCTTCCGGTTTGCTTTGCGTAGATGCGCCATTCATCAGTTATACAGAGGGCACACTTATTCATCAGCTACACACGGGCGTCAATTAGTGGCGGCGTTTGAGTTTGATTCAAAATAGTACAACAGCGAGGTTCGACAATTTTTAAGGAGACAACCCCCGTTGGAGAAAAAAATTAAGAACGAACTTTGCTGCCATAAAACTGAAAATTTGTTGCAAACATTTTGAATTTCCAGCAAATGAACGCCCTTCGGGAAATATCCGGGTGAGAGCAAAAAGCCCCAAATAGCTTCAGAGAATGATTATCGAAGACATGTCATGAGCGTGCTTCCGCGTATCGTTACTGATTTTAGATTATTCGATTATCAATTGAATTCCTGCGGAAATTTCCTATGGATGAAAAAAATTGAAGAGACAACGTTTAGAGACTTAAGAGAAGATAAACAAATTTGCACGAGCAACTCAACTCAATTCCGAGGAACGCGTTTAAAAAATCGGAACTTTTCAATCCTTAAGTCGAATATTATAAATAGGAGAATCAATAATACGTTCAGACCTCACAATTGTAACACTATTTAACATGTAATAAATAATAATAATAATTATAAAAAAAAAAGGAGAATCATTTATATAAGTAAAGCGGTGTATTTTAATTGTCACAAGAATTCCTACTTTCTCGGCGGCTATACATATATACATATATGTACATCTGCGTAGATTTTTTACTCAATGCATGCACAAAAACATCAATATAAGCTTATAAGTATGCACGTGTTTTGTGTATTGGCATGCACAGAAATACGTATAAATTTCACAGCATGCATAGTCTAGCATTGCGTAGTATCGTCATGAAACATTTTGTAATAGCATTATATAACCGGTTATATAATTTTAATGCGTGTTTATGTTTTCTGCTACTGCTATATTTTGCGTTGGTATCTATATATATATATATATATATATATATATATATATATTTATGTATATATACGCGTGTTCTTCCGCGTGATGATGCAACGTTCTGGCAGATAAAAAAAATCGCTGTGGTTAGTGGAATTGAGCCGATGGCGGCGTAAGAGGTCCGTTACTGTGGCGCTCCAGAAAACGAAGATGCTGACGGCTGTTCGAACGGCCCTTGGGGTTACTCCGTGGACACTCACTGATTCTTCAGGGCGGCAAGCTGCCATGATCCATCAATATATATATATATACACGCATGCTACCGCTTCAGAACAGGAAAAAGCAGGCATCCATTTGTCTACCTGGTTGGCAAACATGACCAGCCCCCAGACGAGGCTTTAAGGAGGGACGCTCTGCGAATGATCAAACAATGAAGGAATGGAATGACCACTGACGCACGAACATCTGTCCGCGCTTACGTCACAGTTACACGGATGCGTTATGTTTAGATATTGGATGTATGTTTGCATGTATCAATCATCATATTGGTTACACTTATATTTATATATATATATATATATATATATATATATATATATATATATATATATATATATAATATATATATATATATATATACATATATGCATTTATAAAGGTATGTAGAAATGCATGTATGTGTGCGTGTAAGTTTTTGTATGTATATGTATGTGTAAAGATGTACGTGTGTGTAAGTATGAACATGCCGGTATGTACATATGTGGTGCAACTTGGCCGGCTGGGAAAGTGCTGAACGCGGTGGGCATTCGAGTACGCTACTGGAGACTAAGCTCCAATATATATATATATATATACACATGCACATATTTACACGTATACACAGATGTGTTCAGATACAACCGCTTTGCCGAGGTGTGTTCGCGTCGAGGCAAGCCTCCTCGACCGGAAATGCAAGGCTGAATCGGCAAAATGGATTGAGTTGGCAGGTCATTGTTGCCCGCATAGTCCTCAGTCATTGTTCGCGAAAGGCCTTAGAAAAAGGCTTAGTCCGTACGTCAGCCACCAAGTCGCGCGCACCTATTCGCGCGCAGACTACCGGAGGCTGCTAATCGACGGACGATGTCTTGACCCGACCGGCCGTCTGGTGGCAGGGCAGTGGCCCGAGGCGCGGGGTGCGGAAAGAGGGAATGACGTCGCGAGGGAGCCGCACCCCCTTAATCGCCGCGGGACGAGGGAGCCGCACCCCCTTAATCGCCGCGGGACGAGGGAGTCGCACCCCCTTAATCGCCGAGCACTCACTCATTAAAACATTGATGACATTTGGCCTTGGGCTTGGCCGTGTGGCGGGGGTGGTCGAATCCCCGACTTCTTCTGTTCATCAAAGCAGCAGTAAAGCAGTCGCGGTATTGCTCATCGTAATAGAAGTACTCCGTAGTGGTAGCAGTAGTAGTAAGAGTAGTAGTAGTATTAGTATTATTTTTTTCGTAGTAGTATTAAGTAGTGTCAGCAACAGCTGCAGGTGCTCACCGCGTTTCACTGACATTGCAAGCCTGCTAATACTGGCTCATACTGAAGCATGAGGACGAACGCAATATGCATGATGCGCGCTGACGCTTTTCTTGGCACGGCCATCTAACGCACAAAGTACCGCGTTGGCCCAGTACAGAAAGTCTTGCTAATTACTGTGTGCTGTACCACCTGTTGGATGATGGAATTGCGTTTTATGGTTCTTCTTGGTGTACTCGTATATACGGATACACATGCGTGTGCATAAATATACGCGTATGGTATACATGTGTTACTGCATCTATCAATTAACATAAATATATGTATATATATATATATATATATATATATATATATACATCTATCAATTAACATAAATATATGTATATGTATATATATATATATATATATATATATATATATATGTATATATATATATATATATATATATCAGGTTACTCAGAAAGTAGCAGGCCTTTTTAAATGTGTTTTTAAAAGCTCGCTACGCTTCAGAAACGTCTGTAGCAGAGGTACTCAAGGCTCAAGTCGGCGAGACTTAAAGGCTCTAAGACCGGGCGGCATCCCTTCCTTGCAGTCAAAAAACTATTATTAGGGAGTATCAGATCTGGTTAGATAGAGTGATACGAAGTGGGTCTATAATGCGACATTTCGTTAAGACCAGAAATTGTTTGGCTCTATTGAAATGCATGAAATGCTGCGCCTTGTATAAAACACAGCATTAAGAATTGTATCAACGTGTTGTCGTTGTACTATTGTGGATGTTAACAATTATTTTCTTAATCACACAAAAATAGAGAAATTAATTTAGCAGTGGTTACTATTGAGACTTTCAGATCGTTTTAAATTCAGTACTACCTATCACAAAGTGATCAGCCTGTGAAGTTTGCGAAGTAGTTTGTCCTTAAAATTCGTAAAAGTTGTTCAGTAACAGTAAGTGTTTTAAAGTAACAGTTTTCTGCCGGATCGAACATATATTAGGAGTCCGGCTGTTCATATATACGAAGAAACGCAGCATCTAGTGTGGGACTCACAAACCCACTAACACCGTACTCCTCTTCACCCTCCAGGCTCGGAATTGCGTGACATTCCGTCGACAAGGTAACGTACTTCCGTATCGGGGTGGATCTAAATGATCCCTTAACACGAAGTTACGTGCTGCATTTCGTTAGCCAAGAATGTTTGCCTGTAGAGCGCTACAAAGCGCCGCGTTGGACATTGTCTTGCATATATATATATATATATATATATATATATGCAAAGAATTTGCTAAGCATGAACAGCTAAGCGCGCTGCAGTGTCGGAAAAGTTTGACGATAGAAGAGAAGAGGATTATTAGATACGTGACACAGTCGACCCCTTACAAAAACATTTAAACGTCGGATCACACAATATAGAAATCAAGAAATAATTGGCATTACTTCAACCAGGTGTCGCATGTGTCAAGTCGTGCACGTTTTGTCATACACACATAATGTCGTGTTTTGCATCTGCGCAGTAGCGAGACTCGGTAGTCGGAGCGCGCCGCTTGACTAGCCGCTTAAGATCTGCGGTTTCTGCATCAGCAGCACACGGACGTCAGGCCGGAATAACGTCGTGCCGATAAACATGAGGCGGGAGATACCTAATGGAGTTTCTGTATGTATCTCAGTCGCTGCGCATGTGAAGAGATGTTTGGTCTTCCAACTCTCAAACCTCTACTCCACGTTCATTGTACAGCAACAACAACACCAGCAACAACAACCGCAACAACAGCAGCAACAACAACAACAACAGCCCAGCAGCACTAAAAGAAGTCAGTTTGTTGACGCTCTGCGTCATTTCAGACCAATTTAGTTTACTGTATGCGAACACTTTAAAGAGAGTTCAAGAGATATAGGCAGCTATACGGAAGCGAGATTAGTTGTTGAATCTTGACGACCCCGGGCAACTTGGGTCAATATCGCAGCGATGTGTCGTGTGTACACACTTCGACTGGTTTACATACATCAACCTGAACACACTTGATACATAGTACGGGTCAATTTGGCGATATCGTGTGTCGCTCGAAACCCTACGTGTCACGACGACGATCGAAGTGTCAGATCACACCGGTAGAGCTGGACATATATATATATATATATATATATATATAAATAAATAAATAAATAAATAATAAATAAATAAATAAATAAATAATAAATAAATAAATAAATAAATAAATAAATAAATAAATAAATAAATAAATAAATAAATACATAAATAAATATATATTTAAATACGTTTACAAAATCCACGATTGTAAAAGAACGCATACCTTACTCGATAAACCGAGCATGCCGGCACATTTAAGAGTTCGAAAATTCTCCATTGCTTAACTTATACCCGCCTTAGCTAGCGCAGACTATTCTGATATTAAAAAGAGTTCGCAAAATTATAATTTTACGTTTGCATGTTTGCAATTTAACGCCCAGGTTCATCTTTTTTTTTATTACGCGTGTACAACGAATACGTTTAGACGAATGTACATTTAAGGTAAATCTTGTCGGATGTAAGTGCATATATACAGCTACCACTACTATTAACTACTACTACTACTAACCATTCGGCAGACACCTGTTATCTTGGAACGCGCGCAACGATAGCTTTGTCATCGCTACTGAATGTGCTTATTGGCTGACAGACATTCGTTCGAGCAAGGTTTGAACTAAAGTAAATATTTTTCTATGCTTCTACAGACTTGACGACTGACTCGATTGACAAAGAAAGCGAACATAGTAGCTGCACGTATGCACTCACATCCGACATGACCGTCGGGAGAGTTGAGTTACTTTGCAATCACAGACGCCAGCTCTATCAATTTGGTATCAGAATGATTCACTTAAGATGTGTATTCGTCTGAACGTATTGGCTGTGCCCGCGTAATAGAAACATTTGGAGAACCTGGGCGTGAAAGTTCGAACATGCAAAAGCAAAGCTATAATTTTGCGAACTCTTCTTAATATCACAATAGTTCCTGCTCTAGCTAAGGCCAGATATCGTTCAGACAATGTAGAATTGTCTTCTGGTTCGCCGGTTTGTTGCTCGTGTTGTTTAATTGAAGAACGGGTTCTTGCACAATCGTGCATGTTGTAAACGTAACTCGGAATGGCTACCCCTTAAATCACAACTTAGAAAAATGCATTAAAAAAACTCCTGACTCCTATCCGAAGCACTTCTGCTTCCCTTTTCCATTGGCAAAAATAATTTTCTCACCGAGCTTGACCATACCCCAGAGTTTTAAACAATGAATTCCAGTCACCCTGTAAATATATATATATATATATATATATATATGCGTATATATCTGTATACATACATGTACATCCATCTGGCAGAAAACAATCCGTTTCCGATCATAAACGCTACACCTATCACCCAGTCTCGTATCATTGTTAACAAAATACATGCTATACCCGTACTTTAAGTGACGTAGTCCATTGCTTGTACGCGCTTTTACATCCAAACTTCTTTTATTGATAGCAGGAATCTTAGAGTACAGTCTACACAGTTTGAGAGCGTCGCACAACCGGACCAAAAGAAGACACGCTTGCAGGTCGGGTAGATAAACTTAAGCAATGCTTCTGCAACTTTTCAGGATACGGCTTCAATGAGTGTAATCAATACTCGACTCGGCTTTGGATACACCTTGTGTTCAGAACTCCCTTTATGTAGAGGCCTCATCAAAGTGCAAAGTTTTTCCGGACAGAGTCCATCTCCTGTGCTCCCTTCCTGCGCAACCTTTACTCTAAGCGGAGGGGGGGGGGGGAACAGCGTACAAAAACGCCGACTATGTCGATTATCGTTGATGATTTCTCTGGCCCTAGGACTAAGTTGGCTTTTCATTCAGACTAAATCGTCATCAGGAGTTTGCACCCTCACAAACTACGTTGATTTGGGCCTACTGGTTGGGGCGCTCGTAAAACATTCCATAACTAAAGCATCGGCGTGCTCTATATGTGTTCAGTACAGTGCTCACCTAGAACCCGTATAAAATAGCATACTCGGTACAATGTTCACCGACTCCGTCATATTGTTGTTGTCAATCGTAAACGTTGTGATTTTTATAGTCAGTGGGCTAATCTCAATGGATAACACTTCTGCTTGTCACATGGTAACTGGCCGCCGCAGCGTAAATCATAGCGTATCTCCATTTTTATATTCGGACTCTGAAAGTTGATATCGCGCACATGTAGAGCTGGTGAAACTGTTATATTATATTATTAAGTTCGGTTTGCATAATTGCAGAGTTACGTGTCACTGAGAGTCATCCGTTCTAGCCGTCCAGGTCACGCTTGAGACCTCACATATAAGCAACTCCAACAAGAGCTTGCCAAGCCGATGGTATTTTTCCATAATGAAGTGTCTTTTTCAGGATTGTCATATTGTTTGTCACTCGACGTAGCACTTAAAAAAATAACAATTTTGAGGAGGTTGTTTTTAACTCTAGACCATCCTCCGCTCCCTAAGGGCTTGGAATTGCCGTCAGGTATCTTCAATGCACCAAGGACCACACATGTCTGAGATGATTCGTGATTCGAACGAGACGGTCGGGTCAAGCGGCGCTCCAGAAAAAGATTGAAAAATCTTTGTACAAAGTCACCGTCAGCCAGTTCTCTTGTATCAGTTCGACGCGTCTTGCTCAGGTGCACCTTTGTTTAACTAACGTGTCCTTAGAAGTGACTTATTTAACGGCAAAACATTACCCAACGTTCTTTCTACTGTCCTTAGACAAGTTGCGTGAAAAACAGCTGTAGATGCATTCTCGGCATATGACAACAAACCTGTTTGTGTATGTGAATGCGTGCGTGGCATTATCACGTTAGCTGGCAGATAGATCTGCATTGTTCCAACAGTGATTTGTCGACGCTGTCACTACAGTATCGTCATTTTGTGCTACTTTGCCATTGTCATCTTGGTCATCACCATCGTTAACATCACCTGGGGTTGGCCAATGACTCTACTTAGTGCTTCCGATCTGACACAGAGGGCGTAGCCGAGCGGTTAGCGCCATTGCCTGTCAAGCGGACGCGCTACAGGAGGTCCCGAGCTCAAAACCAGAACCGGTTTTTTTTTTACAAGTAGGAAATCTAGCTTCTTTTAATTATTAAAAAAAATTCTGAGATATCTAGCATTTCACCAACAGGCCTTGTGCCAGTTGGCTGCTGATTTTTCAGCGCTATGGTTTATTATCTATTCTTAACGAGAATCGCTCAAATAAAATTTAATCCATCAACAACGGGGATCAAACCGGCGACACCCGGTAGATAACAACTATGACAAAAACACGAGTCTCCTAGACCACGCCGCCACTTCGACGTAACACCTGTCGACTATTCATTTCCTGTGCTTGTATTCCCAACCGAGTGTGTTCCCAATAAGGTACAATATGTATATATAAATATATATATATATATATATATATATATATATATATATATATATAAGGTTAGTCTGATAATCCTTTGTCACTCTTCACCTTTCCGGCGAAAGAACATTGCAACAATATGTGCCCTAGTGCAGCGCATTCCAGTGCACGCTAGTGAGCGGAGTACACCTCTGCAAGAGCACAACTTGCTTTCCTTAACAACGTGAAAACAAAAACAGCATTAGAAAACCATAACATGAGTAAGCTAGTACAATTGTTTAGTACAAACGTTGTTTATTTACCAGAATTTTACAACATTTAAGTTCTGGGTAAAAAATGGTTAATGCGCTTCACCCAAAAGTAATCGCAATAAGTATTAATCATCACGAGGACTTCTATACAACATTTATGGCGTTCCTTAGGAAGAGCTCGTGAGATAACATGCTCGCAAATCTACACGCAAACAAAGTAGCCCACTCATGCAGCATCTTCAAAATACGCAACAACTTTAAACAAATGGTTAGAACACGTGGATAATTATAAATATCTAATCTGAATAGGTGTCTCCCTATACAAAGTGCATTATTCTTAAATCGGGATATACCTAGACTCTAGACAAAACATATAAGGAATACATAAAAGGCATTAAAACAAAACAATATATATAAAATAAACGGTATAAAGTGTTATTCGTCAATTAAAATTGTGTATTTTTATAATGGTCTAATTTAATATTTAGTATAAGTAAGAACTAGTGCTTTATTTCGCGAACGAAGAGGTGCTTTGTAGTGAGGCATCTAATGTTTTTGAGAATGTAGGTCCAGGTTTCAGAGAATGTAGGTTCAGGTTCAACATACCCAGTCAAGTGTATGTTGACTACACTCCAAGGATCCTCACGGCACGGCTAAGTTGTGGTATATATATATATATATATATATATATATATATATATATGAGTGTTATAGGTGCTCGAGATGCTTAGGCCATTGTGATAGATACCACGTCGCAGCATGTCTAGCAGTGCAGTCAATAGCTGAACTCGCAAAATGAGGGAAGATTCGGTGGCGCAGAAAAAGCCACTAATTGAGACTTAAAATTTACCTAACCTGGGTGTTAACAAATCATAATATATATACATATATACAGGGTGTATCGTAAAAAGTTGTACTTCTTTCGAGGTTTGATAGAGCTCGGCAAGAAAATAATTTTTCCCAATGGGCGGAAGCCAAGAAAACGTTTTGTTTAGGAGTGAGGATGAAATTTAGAAAAGTCGTTATTCTGCCTTATTTTCTCCTACATAGTTGTACAAAATCTACGTTTGCGGGAGAACCAACTCTGCTACGGTTCGAGAATACCTAAACGAAGCATTCAAGAATCGGTGGATCGGCCGAGGCGGGTCTATAGCTTGGCCACCTCGCTCCCCCGATTTAACAAGCCTCGACTTTTTTTTGTGGGGCTACCTAAAGAGTGTTGTCTACGAAACCCCCGTTGAATCGCGTGAAGATCTGGTTGACCGTATATTCAACGCTGCTGACGCCGTTAGGGCAATGCCTAACATATTTACACGAGTGCAAGAGAGCCTGTGCAATCGCTACAGAACGTGTTTAGTGGTAGGCGGACGGAACTTCGAGCACTTCTTATAATAAATAAATGCTGGTGTGTTTCTGGACGTGCGCAAGTGGTTTCTGTGGTAAAGCAGGTCAAGATGCTAGGAAGTATGCATGCCTTTGCTTTTGATATGGCTGTCGAAAAAGCCTAGTTTCTCAGCAACTACGTAACGCAGCACCATCACTTTGGTACGAAAATGACGGGCATTAAATCTGCTATCGTCAGAGAATGTTCGTCATTTGTGCGCAATGGCAAAATTTTTAGATTTTGCACGTGAAAGCTTTAACGTAAGTTATAACAACAAATCGACTTTTTATGATTTTTTTTATTCCACCTATTTGCTTTTTGCTAGCTTGCGTTAGGTGTCATTTAGGTTATGCAAAATTTTTCGCCGAACACACTGGTATGATCGGTTACTTCATGCGTTGACTGGTTCTCCCGCAAACGTAGATTTTGTACAACTATGTAGGAGAAAATAAGGCAGAATAACGACTTTTCTAAATTTCATCCTCACTCCTAAACAAAACGTTTTCTTGGCTTCCGCCCATTGGGAAAAATTATTTTCTTGCCGAGCTCTATCAAACCTCGAAAGAAGTACAACTTTTTACGATACACCCTGTATATAGCGTGCAGCATGATAACTACGCTAGCACGCACTAATTGGAGTATATTTTTCGGACTGTTTTCGAATGTGGTAGTCTACTAGAATAACGTAAATCAATATACTATTCATTAAAAGGTGAATCGGTCATTCAATCCGGTCGAGCTAATTGATTTTTTTAATGCTGATGCGGATACGGCAAATCTATAAGAAGTCCCGTGTTACCAAAAAAGCTGCTGATAGTACCGCAAGACCTCTTATATTGGACCTTGCAGGGACGTCTGGCCCCTCTCAAGACAAACATTACCTTATGGACGTTCCGTGCTAAGTTGCTAAAGCCGTCGCGGAGTATTGGATTTTCTCCACCCCGAGAAACCTTTTAACCAGATGTCAACCCTCACAATACACATACGTTTGCTATCTGTACCAGACTTCATCGTGGCATTGAAAAATGTTTGTAATTTAGTTACTATTGTTATTTCTGCACAAAGTTGTATTCCTAATTTAAACACAACGTTGCGGGATGTGGTTATTAATTCAAAGTAGGCATACTGTGCGTATGTTAAACACATTTCTATCCGAAGGAGTAGAAATCTGCTCGGAGGCGGGTAAAACTGGTTTATTAACGGCACGAAAAGAAGTGTGTGCGGAAGTGTGGTTTACTACTCCCCAGGCGACCATATTCCCACCAACAACGCTAAGCCTTTTGAAATCATTTATAATCTCATATTGAAGATTAAGGTTTTATAGTGATATAAATAAAATATAATTGCGATAAGAGACGTACCATTTACAAACGTGATCAACCACTAAGCCGCGTGACTGCTCAACCGGGAGAGTTCTAGCTACAGCTGGAACTGACAATATGAATAGCATGGCCAGTAGTATATTTATGTTGACGCAAGCATTAATAGGATATGACATGAAGAACAGTACGACATTTTAAAACAAATGGAATGTTCTACTATATTGCATATATTAAAGCGCCTCGGAGTTAAGCGTACACGTCAAGACAATGATTGGAACATATTACGATGGTAACATATATATAAATATATATATATATATTTAGCGTAGCAAAAAGCGAATAGCCAGATTAAGGAAAGTCATAAAAAGTCGAAATGTTACGTTAACGCTTTTTTGTGCAACATCGTAATTTTTTCCATTACGACCGAAAATGTACGTTCAAAAGACTACTCTCAGGCAATAGCAAATTTAATGCCCACTACATTCGTACCAAAGTGATGGTGCTGCGTTACGTAGTTGCCAAGTAACTAAGCTTTTTCGACAGTCATATCGAAAGCGAAGGCATGCATACTTGCATAGGGTGTATGAGAAAGTTAGGTACGTATTTTGAGGTTTGGAAGAACTCAGCAAGAGAATAATTTTTTCTAATGGAAAGAGGGGGCGGAAACGTCTTGGCAAAATGCTACGGTTCTGAACGTGAAAACTCCAACGTGAAACATAACAACTATGACTAAAAGCTCAGTCACTTGGCAAATACGTAACGCAGCACCATCACTTTGGTACGAATGTAGTGGGCATTAAATCTGCTATTGCCTGACAGTAGTCTTTTGGACGTGCATTTTTGGTCGTAATGGAAAAAATTACGATGTTGCACAAAAAAGCGTTAACGTAATATTTCGACTTTTTATGACTTTCCTTAATCTGGCTATTCGCTTTTTGCTACGCAAGCTAGTAATGTATACTTTATTGTGCAGAATTTTCCGCCAAACACGCCGGTATGATCGGTTCCTTTGTGCGTTGACTGGTTCTCCCGCAAACGTAGATTTTGCACAACTATGTAGAAGAAAAAAGGCAGAATAACTGCTTTTATAAATTTCATCCTCACTCCTAAACAAAACGTTTTCCCGGCTTCCACCCATTGGCAAAAATGATTTTCTCATCGAGTTTGACCATACCCTAGCGTTTTGGACACACAAATAGGAACACCCTGTATATATGCATATATATATATATATATATATATATATATATATATATATATATATATATATATATATATATATATATATGTATATATATTTTAATAATATTTTTTATATTTATAAAGACACACTTGTCTTCGAGGAGATATATTATGTAGGACTATATTGCAAATAATTGAATGACGTCTAATCAATTTGCTGTGCAATAACAAGTTTGCACTAAATCAATGAGACCAGCCCGCAGTCATGAGTTGATTTACGTTTGTACATATACACCAAATGTGTCGTCTGTCAGTCTGTCGGACATCAAAAACAGTTCGCACCAAATCAATTTGCCAATCGTTCGATCTGTTCGATGCAGCATACATGCTTGCATGGAGTCGTGCAACGTAACGCGCAACGTGGCAGCATGAAAACGAAATTAGTGAGTAGGCGAAACCGAATTCTGTGTTCGCTGCGGGTGGCAAAAGGAGGGCTGACTAGCGGCCAGCCTCGAATTCAATTCTACTGGGTTGAACGTAGGACTACTGCGCTGAAAGGTCGGTCTGCGCGAACGACGCATGCACACGAAAAGCATATGTACAGAGCGGGGTCAATAAATTGTGCCGAGTGGTTTGTGCTTGTGTGTGTGTTCGAGTGTCCAGGTGATGATGATTTGTGGCGCTAACAAATGGCTATGGCATTGTTTGGCAGAGCACGATCATCGGTTTGTTTCACCGGTCGGTCGGTTTGTTTGTCCTTCCATCGTTTAAGTGCAATAGGCTAATAGTGGATTTCGTTGTACATTACCGATACGGCTTTTACTACTACAACGACGTTTACTACCATCACTAAGCAGTTACACACCGGGTTGAGACCACCCAGCATGGGCCCCTAAAAGATGTGAGTGTGTCCGGTATATCAACAAAGGCCATTTTTTTAAGGATTGTTTTTTGAAGGGTGGAGGGTTAGGTATAATCGGGAGACCCTACTTCTCCCGAGTGTTCCTGAGTCACGACTCCTAGGAGAATGTTATATGGCAAAATTTCATCTTTACTTTTTTTCTGCCACCATTAGCGTGCTCGCGCTGGACCTATTTGCTTGGCTTTCCCCCAAACCAAAAAATGTAACTGTAGCGCAATGCTCAATCCGATTTACCAATCAAAACCAAAAAGAATAAGAAGACGAAGAAGAAACAAGTCTACCCAAGCTGGATTTGATGCTACGCCTCGGGTAACGCCTTCGTTTTTTCTCGCCAGAACCGAGCATTATCCATGTCCAAACCACGACTGCTACTTCTAGTGCTAGTCCCAGCAGACTATAACTACAAACAGTAAGATTTTCAGTACTACAACGCGGCTTGGGTTGCCATCGACGCCTCTGCGTGTGATGTCGCGCCACGCCAACGGCAATTCGCATGGCTGGCTGTGGTGTGCAAACCCCACGGCGCGATTCGGAACCCGCCTGGGCCGTGTGTTGTTGCCACTGCTGCTGTGGTAGGCTGCGATAAACGCCAGCCATTGACCGATCGACTGCATACATATACCGGCTAGTTTACGCTGAGCGTGAGAAGCGTCAGAAGTTACTTACGACTGATGCCGACGACGTCTATGAGACGGAGGAACCCCGCCATGAATGGACAAGAAGTGTCAACGGCTGCTGTTTGTCGCCAGTTTCAGCCGGCGACAGGGAGGCAACTCCCAGGGAGGCAAAGGGAGAGAAGAGCCAAAGAGCGAGAGAGAGAGAGAGAGAGAGAGTAAAAGGGGTGAAGAGAAAGAGAGAGGGAGATGTAAAGAGATTATCTTCTAGGAGGTCTGATGCAGGTCTAAGCAACACGTACAAATAAATACCTGTTGAAGTCACACAAAGGTTGAAGGCTTAGCCAGCCAGAAATAACGCGACAGCAAAAGCAGCAGCAATCCGGGCAAAGACAACTACAACAACAGAAACAACAACAACAACAACAACCGCAAAAACAACAACAACAACAACTGAAATAACGGAAGCAAGAGCATCTAACAACAACATAGCAGTTACAGTAGCGACAACACTGCGATAGCGACAATAACAACAACAATAACAACAACAGTGACTATATCACCATTAACCACACCGACAGAGACAACAAGAATTTAACGATCGAAACAGCCTTAGTCCCATATATCATAGCATTTCGTACGTAGTAAAAGTCGTAGTTCAGGCAGAAAATGGTGCTTGTGACACCGCCAGCCCCGGCGCCAGGACTGCTGTGCGCGTTGGGAGTGTCCTTAAAGAGGCGAACCGATAATACTCGTATACCGAATACACGTATAAGCGTGTGCATGCAGAAATACACAGAAAAAAAAGTCCTCTTCTGTTACCATCAGAACAGCAACTACAAAAGCTATTTTCGCTGATGTTTGTCCTACAGCTACTAAAAACACGATAAGTCAGCTACTAGAACCACTACTGTTACTACTACTTCGTGTACTATGGGAACTATGGGAACTACATCTATGCCAATCGCATACGACTTACTAATATTCCCGTGCAATGCTCCCATGATCGATGTGGTTCAGCTAGTCCGTTCGCTACTCACTGTCAGATCGGTAGAAGTTCTGCCTCTGCGTGTGTGTTTGTTCGTTTGCTCTACATCGAATGCTCGAATGCATTGATCGAGTGACAAACACAGTGGGCTGGGAACAACAGATCGTTGTAAATGTTTTTGTTGTTTTTGTGTTGTTGTTGTTGCTTTTGCCGGGAATTTGTTTTAAATATATATATATATATATATATATATATATATATATATATATATATATATATATATATATATATATAAATATATATATATATATATACGAGTATATATATATATATATATATTGTTGTTATTGTTGTTGTCGTCGACACCAAGATTGGCGGCAGCCGCTGCATCAGCGACGACAACAAAAATAACAACAATATATGTATTTAAAAAAAAACAATTTACGGCAAAAGCAACAACCACTCCTGAATTCACCTCCTGACAAACAAAAAAAAGCAAAAAAAAGCTTCTTCAGTATCTAGAAGAAGCTGTGTTCGTTGTTAAAGCTTGGTTTACCTTCGAGCGGCTTTGAATGGACGTATGCGTGTAGATCTGCGTCCTCGTCTAAGGAGGCTGCCATCTCGTATTCTCCTGGCGAACGAGCTCCAGGCACCTACTGGCCTGCGAAAGCGCAATGTTCCGTAGTTTGAGTAGCAAAATGTCAGGTAAGACCAGTGGGCTCGGCAGTAGCCTCGGATGTTGTCAACAATTAGAAGCAACTGCTGCAAGTCCGAATCAACATTGAAATGATTTACTCCAAACTGTAGCGTCGTACTATCAAACGCTATAGTAGATTTAGCACCTGGACTCTTAATAGGATAAAGAAAAATTACAAACATAAAGGTCCGAATCCCAAGCTTGAAAATTTATCGAAATTAACCTGCTGCTTTTTTTTCTTTTTTTTTGGGAGGTTTTGGGAATGCATGATGCACATGCGCCACTAGCAGCCTGCGTGACTAGTGTGAGACTCGCAAACCCACTAAACCCGGATTTCTCCCCCCACTCCCAGGCTCGGTATTACTTTGGCATTACATCGAAACCTGCTGCTGCGAGGGCTCTATCCTACTTGGACCTACCCCTGCAAAAGCCGAGCTGGTTAGGCATAAGGACATTGATCGACTCGATGTCATTTACTCTGATTAATACCGCTTTCTCAATAGCCGCGATTGGCCCATTTTTGGTTGTGCAGATTTGTTCACCCTGTTTTTCAAATAAAGAGAACAACACCGTAGTCTTTAATCGTTATGGGAAGTTGTCATAATCAAATGAACGATTCATAATAATGGTAGCCGGTACGGTTTATAAAAATAGTATATATATATATATATATATATATACAGGGTTTTTAACAATATGTACATACTTCAATATTACATAAAACATAGCAACTATGGCTGTCCAAAAAGTTTAGTTACTTGGCAACTACGTAACGCAGCACCATCACTTTGGTACGATGGTGGGCATTAAATTTACAATTGGCTGAGAGTAGTATTTTAGACGTACATTTTTGTCGTACTGGCATAATTTCATGATTTTGCACGTAAAAGCGTTTACGTAAACATAACAACACATCGACTTTTTATGACTTTCCTAAATCTGGCTATTTGCCTTTCGCTATGTAGGCTAGCGAAGCATCTTCCATTGGGCGAGGCGTTACGCAAAGCTAATGCGCAGAGATCCGTCTACCAATAGGCTCACGCCGTGATCATTAAACGATCGTATTTTTCGATTGATTATCTCCTCTCATAGTATGCTTTATTCACCTCGTTATATGCTCGTTTAACCTTTACTTACCCATGTTGCCAATGGTTTCATCAAAGGAAAGTTGCTAGCGTACTACGTTGCAAATCGTATTTCGCACAAAAAATCTTTGCTACTCTACATTGTTTGCTGCCTGCATTAAACCAAAATCTACTTTTGCTTCTACTAAACTACACTACTTCCACTACTGAGCAGGTCTACTAACTGACACTCGTATTAATCCAGAAAAGGCGTGTCGGGCACTGGCAGCGCGTTACCGGAAAAGGCTAAGAGAAGTTTCTTTGTTTATTTGTTCACCATATGACTGGTAGAAAATTAATTGAGATTTGATCACGCTGATGATGTGTACATTGCTTTTCTTACGGGCATCGTCACCGAGTAGATGTTTATTTCCAGGCAGTTCAAACAATGACTATATTATGCGTATGCCTTTATAATACTTACAACTACATACATCAAGATTGAAGCTCTAGCCCCTCAGGCAGATATCTGGGTGGTACCCTTGCCAAGTTGCCCAAAAAATATTCGTGTGTTTTGAAGGCGTTGTGTTGCTGTGTAACCTTATTTATTTTTAATAAAAAGTGCAACTTCATGTACTGGAGCTTCGAATAAAGTGTACTTCTTTTACGGCTGGAGTTCAAATGTGGTGAAAGCAGTTCGCAAAATTTTATGTCTGAAAGGATCATGACGGTTTGTAGGTCAAACTTCCTCAAATAATGGCATAATTGCCGTTGGAGCCCTTTCCTGCTTCTCCTCTAAGTGCCGTACGAACAATAGTCGGGGTGTCAGTGTTAGGATATGTCATGCGATTGACTAGTTGCCTAGGAGGATGTCGATTACGTAGCGGTGTAGTAGGAAAGAAAATAGCATTTATTTACCTCTACCATTGCTAGTCTAGGAAGTTGCTTCTACCAATTTGGACCATTCGTTAACAACAGCCCACTTAGGCTTGTCCCGGTTCTCAGGCTTTACAACTGGTCTGTGGCATTATATATTTTACGGGATGCGAGCACAATAATCGTAGGAGCAGCGGCCAAAAATGCAGAAGTGCACCCGAAACACCATGTCATTCCGGTCAAATTATTTTGTGCCACTGTCTTAAACAAGTGCTTGCAGACCTTCAACGTTCCATAAAATACATTTATAATATACTATATAATAGTGTATAATAAGATATCTACAATAATAATTCTATTTCCAGTTACGTCTCGGTTCCGGGATTGCCTACTTTGGCAAGGCCATAGTATATTTAAGTTATAGCGTTGCGCGTCGCTGTCGTCTACTTGGAGTCTTTTACTGCTTTTCTAGTCTCAAACGGGTCTCTTCGGGCCATACTGTGAGGTCTAAAATAGAGGTTAAATCTTCTTCATTTTTTCTGTATGAAAACGATTATAATATACGATTGGCGTTTGCTACGAGTTTTGTCGTCACCTTAACATCTGTGTTTGTGCCTATAATTTTGATGACATATGCAGTGATCTCTGTTTCCATGTGTGAGGTCTCACAACGACGACCTGCAACGGGTGCTGTGTGACGGAGGTCGCTAAGGAACGTCATACTTTTGCACTACTTTCAGATGCAGAGATTTTTCCTGTGTTCGTTGTACTTGAACACACACACACACACAGACACACGTCTCCTTCTATGCTGCGTCTTTTGCATTGCCTCTGATCTCCGAGATTTTGTCGGCGGCGTGCAAATAGGCTTGCTTGTCGTGTCGTGTCAGGTGATACGTCGCGGTGTGGGTTGTTTCCGCTTCGGCACTGTGCCACAGCACACAGTTACTGCGGTTGGCGTTAAATAGCTGACATAGCTAGGTATTGTGGCGGTTTCTGCTTTGCATTGCTGTTCTTCTCTGCTCTCGTTTTTTTGTTGCCAGTGTTCACTGTTCGCGCGGTGCAGGCACACAAAGCGTTTGACTGTTTGTACGCGTTCAAAAAACAAGATTTGCAGTAGGTAGCTGTTGTCTAGTCGGATATTTGATAGCCAGGCGGTGTACATGCTTGCGTATGCAATTCTCACAAACAGTTCTACCACGAGCTTGTTGGATCTGCCCGCCACTTGTTACACAGTTGAAATCTGGACTTGTGGTCTCGATGCTTTCTCCGAGGAGAACCACCAGCAGAAGCGCGAAAGCGCTGGATTATAATGGCCGGGCTCGGGCGAAGGCCACTTACGGAATGCCTTCATATGTAAGCTAACTGCATTAATAGCGTTGTTCAGGTTTGCATTGCGGCACTCGGCTATCTCTGGCTGTCACACTCACCGGAAGGAGAATTTCAGCATTGAGTTTTATTGCACTTGCGACTGTTGCTTGACGAGCTTTGCTTGCCCGAACAAATCTTGCTATCACCATCGGTATGTGTTTCCTTAATCCCGCCTCTTCAGTAAGAGGTGACTTTTGTCCTCAAAACAAAACATCTGTTATATTTGTGTCCGTGCAACCAAGTCTGCTACTGATGATCCTGTTCACTATCCAACAACCGATTTAAATTAGGGTACCCATCAACGCCTCGGGTAGAGACTCAACCTCCCCTTGACTGGTCTTGCGTTAAAATCTCCCGCCAGGGTCAACGGAGCTTTTCTTGGTAGTGCCTTTACCCCTGACATAACATGCTTATTCATAATGTCTGTGGATTCCACTCTGCACCTTACCTCGCTCTGCACCTTACCATTTTCATTCATTTATTAATCACCTTTCTTAGGTATATAGTCAAATATTATACATAAAAACACGGTCACTGAGCCAGCCTGGCCAGTGATTCAACTCTGGGGCACTCCCCCGCATGATATCTTCCACAAGCTATCCCACACCTGTTACAGATACATTCTTCTGTCGGCTCATGGTACCCTTGAGTTTTACAGAGAACATGGTGGAAGCCATGCACTGCATAGCGTACTACCACACTTCGGTTGGTGCGATGCAGTCCCTTCCACGCATTGTTTGTCATTGCACCCGTACTAAAGAAGTCGGGGTCCACGTCTGACAATCTCACCTCCCACTGACAGATAAAGTCCCTGTAGGCCTGTGTTTCCGGCAACCGGAACTGGCGTTGCAGGTCCTCTATGAAGAGCGGGGTACCGGCGAGTAAATAGACCAGACGATTGCGGCATGACGTGTGGAGGCCGAGCACTCGCTTGAGAAAGGCGGGTTTCACTCGATCAAGCCTTACCATTTTAAAACCTAAATTCTCCCACCACTTTCGTCCGTCTACTATTTCCCTCCTATACTCATAACGGTTTTCGCATTCTTCTCCCTTTCCCCCGTAACTTGTTTTGTACATATTCTGTAGATATTCTCGGAAAATCATTTTTCAATCAAGACTGCGATTGTTCGACGTGTACTTTACAGAAACTCCGGCCGCCAGTCAAGTAGAAGCAGTACAATTTTAATTGTTTTTTGTTTCTCTATCGTCCCTTGAGTAGGAGCTTCAAGACTTTCTAGTCTTGACGCTTTTAACGATTTCCACGGCCCATCTTTGAAGGCTTTTTTTATAACCTTCGTTCGCCTTGCTATCTCCTTTGACTCAGCTTTTCTCTTATAATTTTCAGTAAGCAGAACGCAGCAACAACCCGTTTACCAAATATTATTTTTGTGAACCTATGCGGCATTTATACGTTTTTACGGTTTATGGAGACACGGCTAGTTAGGTACAAATAAATTAATTTACTGCCGTGCTGACAGGATACGGCCGCCTGGACAAACATGCGAACTCGCTGAAAGCATTCCCAGTGATGATGGCGACAATACCGCTGAGCCTCTAGGCTGATTGACTCGTTTGCGTCAAAAAGGAGCATCAAATTAAAGCACGTTTGAGTTTGGCCTGTCTCTCCGGTTTCTAATTATCGTCGGATGAACGTGTGGTCAAACGGAATAGAGTTTATTTAGGCCGGAAAATAAAAATAGAAAGTCCGCGGAGGATGGGCAGCCTTGGAAGGGTTCTAGCGGACGTTAGCGCCCGATATTCCCAAGGTCAGAACTTGGTTTATCCTCGTGGATTAAGTCTCAGGTTCAACGCATCGCGATTTGACTCGAACATCGGGTTGCACGACATGACAGCGCCTATGCTCCTAGAAATGAACTTTCTTTTGCCGTCCGGTTACGTTCGAAGTTTAAAATTGTACTATGGCATCCACATGTGTGCCGCGCAGTCGGCAGGTGTGACTCAATGTTTTAAGTGCATCTACGCATTTAAGCTGAGCTGCGTGGATCACGTCACGTGTTAGCGGTGGAACAGAATGGCGTGTAGTCGAGCTGGACGGAATTTTCTTATTGCGTTAAGGCCATGCGACTCGACTTTTACCTTATCTGCGAGGCGCAGGAACGTAAACGCTTAGGCCCGCCTATATCGATTGGTCGACTCACACATATTTTGGCTTATTCGTTTTTCATTAGGTCACGCTCTGCACGTTTTTGTATACCGGCTTTTCTTCACCTCGCCGGCCAATTGATTGCGATGAGTGCAAATACGAAACGCCAAGCATTTTTACGGCAACCACTTCGTTGCCCTTAATCGCACATATGCTGCTATTAATCCAGCCGCGTTTCGCATTGCAAGACATTAATCTGCGTTGAAAATAAACAGTTGTGGAAGATTATTTTGTGTCGGCCAGTGTGTCGACTCGTCGTTTAACAAAGTTAGTCGCCCTCATCCACGCCTTCGTCGATGACGCTTCACAAGTAGTCGCGCCATCTCGCGCGGGCATCGGCAATGCGCCCGAGAATTCGATCAAAAACGTCTCAATAGTTGTAGATGGTTCCGCTCGGAGCCAAAATGGCTTGGCCGGGTGCCGCAGCGACTTGCTAACTTGGAGGAGGTGTCTCACTCCTCAAGACTAGCTTGTTGCGGCTCGCAACGAAACGCAGAGAGACGTCGGCCCAGGCGAAACTCGTAAGTGTTTCGAACCGACACCCGCGGTTTCTCGATATATAGCCGGCGAATCGACGCGGTTTATTCGGCAAGGACAGAATGGCGATGACCCTTGCGAAGATAGAGGCGAGGCTTTTGTGATCGTGTTTGAAATCGCAAACTATGGGGTAGAATCCGATTGAACAGCCGACGCATGAAAACGCCGACCGGCTTATCGGCAGTTTGAAACGAACGGTGGTAGCTCGATATTTATACATATATGTATATATATATATAAAATTGCCGCCGTGAGTCCCGGTGCACCGAGACAACCCGAGACTACTCAACCCAGGAGAGCAATATTTTTAAGCTAACATTTGTTTCCAATAAAAGAGGCTGCCCCACCTCCGTCAATAGCTGCGTCTAAAGCCGCCTAAACAATACGCACCAAGCGCAAAGCATAAGGATCCCGCGGACCTGGCATGGTGGTCATAGACGCATCGTGACGCCCAATAAACTCCACAAAATCGCAGATTCAGTTTCGGGCAATTCTCGACATGGCCTTGGAGGATCCATACACACATCTATTTTCATCGAACACTTGATTTAGCCCACTAGCCTCCGACGAAATAAAAGCATAGCAACAGCGCGCACGTTGTAATGCACCGTTGACACGCTCTCGTTCGGCCCTTTGGGGATCAACAAAACCAACAGATTGCTACGGTCAGAGCTCGTCAGATGAGTCCAGAGACCTAAAGGCATCAGCAGTAGCATCTGCACGCCAGCGGGTGACAAGTTGACGTGTCCAAGAGTGAGGCCACGTATCAGTGAAAACCCTATCAGACACGTCTCCATCTTCATTGAGTTTATATATATATATATATATATGGCACTTGGCGCACTTCGCCGCAAACGTAAGTGCAAACAGCTCCTCTCGGCAAGACGTTGGCTATTGCGGGCATCAAAAAATGCCAAGATGCCAAATACTCTTTGGCATCTTCGTCCCCACATACGGCATCGCCGTATGTGTGGGCGGCCGCTGAGCGCCATTTTTGTTAAAAAGACACTTGTTGGGCTCGGAAGACGCATCGGGGGTGTCATATGGATGAAGTACCAGCGCACGGAATTGGGCTGGTTACACTTTCCCCATACGCCGGGCGATGGTGGTGTTTTTCTCTCAAGCCCCTAGTCGTTGTACTCGCAAAATGAGAGCTTGACCAAGCATCCCATTTACCAACTTACTGACCTCCGAGTTTGTAATCAATGTCTCAATTGCTATCGTGCACTTGCTGAAGTGACCGCATTCCTCATTACTACCATCGTCGTCGCTCGTTGCCGCGATGCGGCAGCTCAATGTGGAGTTTAGACGCGTTTGCGTTCAAGTGACTAACGATGGAAGTGATGTCTCGATGCTTTTGCCGCGAGCTCTTCACGAAACCGACTCTGGAGAATTGCTCTTATACACAGGACTTACTGCATTAATCGCAAGCGGGTTTTAAGAAGGTCATTGCACATCCCTTTCGAGTTGGCGTTAACGTCACGCCGGGGAACTCGACCCCACACATGCTGCAACTCGCCTTCACTCTCATCGGAGGAGGTTTAGGCGACTACAAAGTCGAAAGCGACTACTAGCACAAATAGCTCGTTCGGGTTATCTTAAAGACTATTCCTAAATATGCTAGGTACGACCCAGACATTATAAGTGAAGTGAACGCACATAAAGATCTGTGTATTTGTATATGTGGCGTATTTTTTTGTATTAAACATCAAAGGTAAAATTAAGGCATCTCAGGTTTTCGATCTTTGCAAACTGTTTTCATTACAGCTAGCCAACATTGGATTCTTGTAAGTCGAAGCAGAATTTTCTTCAACATATAGAATTGCGCTGATGTGTATTCTATATATTCACTTTTTTGTTAAACAACTCTATATATACAGGGTGTGACTGAAAGAATTTTATAGCGATACATAAAATTGTAGAGCTCGTTAAAACGAATATTTTTTCCAATGGAACATGTGCTCTGAGAAGTCTTGTTTCGGAGTTACAGTGAAATTACTACAATTTGTGACACTGGTGTTTTTGCCCGACATAGGAGCACAAAATGTGCTGTTGCGAGACAACCAGTCTTCCTAGACTAAGCACACCGTCGTGTTCGTGATAAAATTCTGCTCCATCTGATGAATATGCAAGGCCGGTCAGAAGACGCGACATGGTCGCTTAGAAGAAAATTCGCCAAAAATGAAGTTCTTCATTGGCGTTCACGCCAAATACTTTAGAATCATAACCCTACGACCACCCACGTGTTCAAAGTTAACATATACAGCAAATGCGCATTTCATGACGATCATTTTGGTACCAAACATATGTCAATGCGAGCTGTGGTTGCGAAGTAATTACGATTTTTCGGCGGGATGTCCAGATTAAGTGCATGGACCAACAGGTGGGTGGTCGTAGGGTTATGATTCTAAAGTATTTGGCGTGAACGCTAATAAAGAACTTTATTTTTGGCGAATTCTCTTCTAAGCGACCATGTCGCATCTTCTGACCGGCCATGCATATTCTTCAGATTGAGCAGAATTTTATCACGAACACGACGGTGTGCTTAGTTTCTGTCTAGGAAGACTGGTTGTCTCGCAACAGCACATTTTGTGCTCCTATGTCGGGCAAAAACACCAGTGTCACAAATTGTAGTAATTTCACTGTAACTCCGAAACAAGACTTCTCAGAGCACATGTACCATTGGAAAAAATATTCGTTTTAACGAGCTCTACAATTTTATGTATCGCTATAAAATTCTTTCAGTTACACCCTGTACATATATATATATATATATATATATATATATATATACAGGTAGTTCAATAAGTTCTTAGAATGAGCTTTTTAGAATTCGAATTTTGGCACGCTTTCACCGCTAATAGGAACTGCAACTTTTCGGCTGCTAGCACTCAATATATTATGGCGATTGGCCGTTGCGATTTCGTTTGATAGCTTTTCCCGTGCAACGTATCGGCGTGATTTTTAAAAATGGAGAAAAAAGAGTTTCGAGTGGTTATCAAGCATTTTTATTTCAAAGGTTGGAATGCGACCCAAGTAAAAATTGAGTTAGACGAGACGTACAGTGACTCTGCGCCATGTTTTGCCACTGTTTCCAACTGGATTAATGTGTTAAAAAGAGGTCGCAGGAGCACCGAGGATGAACTACGTCCAGGAGGCCAAAAAACGGCAACTGATGAGGAAAACGTAGAGAAAGTGCGAAAAATTCTTGGCACAGATAAGCGAATGAACATTAAGGAAATAGCGGAGGCATTAGGGATTAGTTTAGGCAGTGTGCATTTTATCCTACACGAAAACTTGAAGATGAAAGAGCTTAGAGCAAAATGGCTGCCGCATTTGCTCAACCAAGGCCAAAAAGACGCGCCTGTTTTGGCTTTACAGCGAAATTTGGCCAAGATGTCAAACAATCTGTCGGATTTTTGGTGCAGATTCATGACCGTCGATGAAGGCCGGGTTCATCACTACACTCCCGAGACCCAAGAAGCATCTTGCCAATGGTGTGCACCTGATGAAGGACCTCCGAAGAGGGTGCGGACAACGGCATTGACCGGAAAGGTGATGGCTACAGTGTTTTAAGACCAACGTAGAATAATGCTGATCGACTACCTTGAGAGCTGTAAAACGATCACAGGAGAATATTTTGCAAGACTGTTGGACTGCCGTTAGCAAGAACTCATCGTGAAACGGCCCGCTTTGCAGAAGAAGGTTGTCCCGTTTCACCAGGGCAATGCTCCTGCACACAAGTCCCGGCAAGCATCGGCAAAACTGGCCCAACTGAGGTTCGAACTTATTGAACAACCCTCCTATTCTCCAGACCTGGCCCCCTCTGATTATTCCCTCTTCGGACATTTGAAGAATAGTCTCGGTGGAAAGCGTTTTTCCAGCAATGAAGAGGTTAAGGCTGCTGTCAATGCCTATTTTTAGTCTAACGACGCGGAATTCTACTCAAGAGGTATGAAAGCTTTAAAATCTCGGTGGGAAAAGTGTATTGAGCTTCTCGGGGAGTATATCGAATAAGAAAAATTTAAAAACATGATTTGGAAAATTCTCGGTTTTCATTCTAAGAACTTATTGAACTACCTGTATATATATATATATATACTCAGCCATTTTGTCGTCTAAAATGTATTATTTTTATAGCACAACATTATTTTTGCCGCAGTGTATAGAGCCTACAAATAGGCGTTGTATCTTTGAAGGAGGATATCGGGGCAGTATTACTGATAACCGGTTTCTGTATATATATATATATATATATATATATATATATATATATATATATAGTTGCAGTACCTAATTTTGACGTTATCGGGTAAAGGGTGTGCGTTCTCAACAGCTGCCGTTGACACAATCCCAAAATGCCTTCACAGAGCTTATTATAATGATTTTGCCCTCGTCCTAAAACATCTAGCCTATTATAGTTATAAAAATTAATATACAGTAATTAAAAAGAAACAAACAAGAGCTGGACACAACGATGACAAATAACGCTGAACCGTCAAATAGAGCGCCAAAACCTAATGACGTATCATCTAACATCATCGAACCTTTATGCTGTACATATATCATGAAAGTCATGAAGTTTTTTAGTCATAACAATGGAGAGGCTTCTGATTCAGATTCATACCACCCACCTTCATATAGCACACGAGCGCAGTGCAACGAACATTGACCTTATTGACTGGAGACCGTTGCCTTTTTTGGGTGAGAAAATTAATTTGCGCTTTCTTGCTCCTGCATTTCACTGACCCCAAAATCATATTGTTGATACTATCTCAACGTCTTCACTGCGCTTGCCGGTCGGACTCTGACAGAGAAAAAGCCTCGAGAAAAGACGGATTAGCTCAGCATTTAGCTTTTGTTGGTGAGTTTACTTTAAAGGTTTCCAGCATTGTGGGCCTAAATCCATGCACAAAACCAGACTGGCACATATCAGAAGGGGTTGCAGAAGCAAATATCTTAAACGACCCTTTGATATGCACCACTGTGACTCATGCGTATACGTCTCTTACACAAGCCTGCTCAGTGAATTATCGGCAAGCGACTCATACCACGTATACTAACGGCCGCGGTTTGTACAGGGTTCCCAGATTATCCCAATAAGTGGCGGCGTGGTCTAGAGGACTAGTGGGGCGCTAGTCATGGTTGTCATCTACTAGGCGTTGCCGGTTCGGTCCACTATGTTGATCAAATTTTCTTTGAGCGATGCTCATAGCGAATGGTTATACAATGGATTAAGCGCTATATGCCGCCGAGCGTCAGCTGCAATGCCGCCGCAAGAACTGATGGGGAAATCCTAGATATCTCATCATGTACGGTCATGCCGGTGGTACGATTGACGCTTGTTCACGTGGTTAGTCTTGATTCGTCATAAACCAGCGCCTCGGAAAAAAAAAGTTGGAATCTTTGTACACACAATATGTATCGTCAACTCAGTTCTTTTTGTAACAGAATGTCCGTTGTGATCATTAATCACCGTTGAGTTACTGTTTTGTCGCGCAAATATGCATGACTATATATTCAGTGCGTATACTAAGTGTTTGTGCCTGAATCTTCTGTGCAATTGTCAGGCAACAATATCTAGCGGCAAACGACGATCGTTTTACAATCATTCCAAATGTATATTTTCATCAAGCCAGGTTTTGCAAACTGTCGCGCCCGGTGGCGTGGTGGCAAGCGTCTGCGCCTCGCGACCGGAGGAGACACATAGGTGCGCCCTCGGCCAAGATTTAATGCCCACGGGACTGCCTTTCGCATTGTTTCATAGACGGACCCCCATAAATACAAACGTGCAACGGTGGGGCTCGAACCCGCGAACCTATGTGCCTCCTCCGGTCTCGAGGGGCCGACGAATGCACCATGTATTCGTCGGCACATAGGTGCGCGGGTTCGAGCCCCACCGTTGCACATTTGTATTTATGGGGGTCCGTCTATGAAACCGGTCTCGAGGTGCCGACGAATGCACCATGCCACCGGGTTCGACATATAAATATAAATATATATATAGAAACGCTCATTCTGAGTGTCAGCATTGTCAAGTACACAACCGTCAACCAATATATATATATATATATATATATATATATATATATATATATATATATATATATATATATATATATATATGTGTGTTCTGCTGAAACAAACTGACAAAAAAGGGCAAGACGTGGACCACAGCGCGAACGTGACATGGCATCCTGCTGCTGCTGCAGCAGCTTGAGAACGGACGTGCGAAAAGGCAGCCAAGCCAGATGACTCTAGAGGCCCTAGAGAGAGAGAGAGAGGCAGCGATTAAGATAGGGGGATTAGGAAAAACCTGCATTTCCCCTGCCCTGGACACCGACTTACGGTGTTCAATGGTCCGAGTTGCATCCATATATGTTCCGATGAGTGCTTGCTAAAGGCCAACCAAAAGAAAAGCCTGAACCAAGATTTGCATGAAAGGAGAAAATAAATGCACGCAAAAGGTTATTCTTGGGGTCGTCCTCATCGTCTTTCTTTTCCGTCCGAGAGTGGACGGACAGGGAAACCCGACTCTAGATAAAAGCTTGCATATAGGCCAGTGTCTGTTTTTTTTTAAATGCGTGTTTAGGCCCTGTGTAGCGCATACAGCGGGCATTCGATCGATCAGCGCCACAAAGCTGGTCCCGCCCTTCTGAAAAATCGTTCGTATACTCGTCGTTTCACGTGATGGTGGGCCAGCAATCACCCTATAGTTAGCTAACGATTGTAATGCAATTTGGCAGATAACTGAGTGCTAGACCAATTTTGGAGAAGCTACCTAAATAAGTAAAGTCCTGTATGAGAATAAATTCGATTATGGCATTGACTGCCGGCATAACGTGTCCTAACTATGTCAAAGGCGTCATCGTTGATATTGTTCAAACATTACGACGTCTGTGGGAGGTATGTGCATATTGTCGTCAGAACCTGAAGGTACTAACTAAGCAGAAGTTACAGATCTTCTACCTGGGCTCATTTGTTACCGCAAGGAACACAAACAAGGAAAAAGTTGTACGTGCAATAGCGCCTGCCACCGGATCGCACGCCACACACTTTGCGACACAACCTTTGTTGCAGCTCTAGGGACCCTATTTCTTAGTCGGCATTGTTGTCATTCTGCTCAGTCAGTCCGTAAATAAGTTATGTTCTAGCAAACTTGGCATAAACAAACTTTTGTTGCCGTCTCGCAGTGTCGGGAGACGTTGTGGACTCGCTCGTCGTGTATCTTTGTATTTTTGCGAAACAAGTTATAGGCAGTAGCAACCGTTGCCAGTGAGCGTGGCGTCATTGATAGATTTTTGAAGCTGATATACACAATTCAGGCTGAGCATTTTTTAGCCTATTTCTAACGCTATTTAGCCCAAGTCTCTGGCTCAGCTAAAACGTGTGGTATTCGATGTAGCTGTTTTTTTGTTCGCTCTATGGTTCGGACATGTGTATGGTCGGCAGCGTAACCGTTCAGAGCCCGTTCAATCGTGCCTTCTAACGGACAACGCGTCAGCAGTCCTTTGTACTGTTTTACAATTATATGAATGTGTGCGCTAAACTGGTTTAGTAGAGATTCGGGAGTGTATATATATAAATATATATATATATATATATATATATATATAACAATCACGTCCTATTTTGTATCCATTCGAATAAATTCAATATTCTTGTTATCATTTATACATCTATATATACTTACATGCAGACACGGGCGATAGCCTTTTCGGCAAAATGCTCTGAATGGTTACAATTGTTTGAATTTGTGAAATTATGGAAATTTCATATATATGTATATTAATTTATTTATTTATTTTTTAATATGTTATTTTTGACAAAATATTTAGTAGAGGCAATACGGTGAAATCGGGCTACAACAGGAGGCGCGTTGGTAAGCACAGAAAACCAGAGGGTAAGTAAATATTTTATCTAAAAACGGAATTAAAATTGTCTAGCTTATTTTAAGCAAACGTAAATAAACTAATCTTCAACGGGCTAATATAGCAAAGATATAAAAATACATATGGCATACATATTACAAAAACTACGCAACCTTATACTAATACTGAATGTTGAAAGCGAGAGTTGCTAGTGCTATTTATACAAAATGGTATTGGCTTTTATCAAATAATCATAAAATAAATATGTAAGAAGACAACAAATCCAAATGATGATTAATAATAATAATAATAATAATAATAATAATAATAATAATAATAATAATAATAATAATAATAATAATAATAATAATAATAATAAGAGATAATTAATAAATAACAAGATATATTTTTGTGCCTATTGCCATGGAGACACTAGGACCAGTCAGCAAGGGAACCGAAGCATTTCTTAAAGATTTGAGTAAGCGAATTCAGGAAGTCACGAACGACCGAAGAGAGGGTCAATTCTTGAGGCAAGCGTTGTCCTTGGCCGTTTGCAGAGGAAACGCGGCATCTATTTTAGGCGCCATGGAGTGAACTAATTATTTAAAAAACTTTGCAATAATACCTTCAGACCTCTCAACTGTAACATCGTTTAACATGTAATAAATAATAATAATAATAATAACCATTATTATTGTGATTATTAATAACAACATATTAGTATGATTGTTACCGTCGTCCTCGGCGTGGTCTGTTGCTGCTTTAATTCTTGCCGTTTGTATTTGTTTAGCAGGAGCCGTTCTGTAGGCTACCAACAGAGGCTTATTATTTCCGGAAGCAGGTCTCAACCGGATACAAACGGATGAGCGGCAGCTTTCACAGTCGTATCCCTCGATCACCGCTTAGACTCTAAGCGTAGCCTGCTGTGGCCAACGTTGGCAGGCCTGCGTCTGGTTTACCACAAACGGCGTTTCTCTGGCGGATCGAGAGAGAGCCCCGGCTGTACGCAGTATCTCAAAACCGCGGCGCACTCCGCCGACAATTCCGAAAATTGATCAACAAAAACGCCCATCGAGCGCTTTGTATCATATTAGCTCTAGTGATAATGAAATAGCAGAGATGTAGGCAACACTAGGGACAATTGGCAAACTACAACTCTCGCAAGAAGCCTCATATATAGGACATGTATCGGTTCGGTGCAGTCAACACAACATTGCAGTCATGTTTGAAGTATTTAATAAATAGTTGTGGTTGTCCTCTTTTTAGCTTTTTTGTTCTAAGCTAAGGTGGAGTCTGAGCTAAGTAGCTACTAAGTATAGGCATTTACCTGGAAAGCACACACACAATAATCTATTTGCTCTCCTGAGGCACCTGAGCGAGGTGAAATTTAATTACCTTAGGGTGTGCTTTATACTAAATACGACGCGGGGCTACTGTGTCTTTCCAACAGGGCTAGATAGGATACTTTGGAATAGGGCTAGACGGTACATATACGTCCCGCCGAGATATATACGGCCAGTCATATACAGATGCCTGTATGTATGTACGTTGGCACAAGCACGAGCACTGTTTCCAGTAAGTGTTTGTTTGGTTAGCCCGTGTGGGCCATTGCGCCTGAGAGAGTAATGTAGGGGTAGGAGACGGGGGACACAACCAACGACGATGACGACGACGACTACTACGATGACAACAACGACGCGCCGAGGTAGACGGAAACTACATACCGAGGCGCCGGCGTTCATTCTACAGTTAGCCGAAGTCAGCTAGTCAACGTACTCGAACCCGGGGGCGTGGTGGTGGCATGCGTCTGCGCCTCGCAACCGGACGGGGACACATAGATAGGTGCGCGGGTTCGAACCCCACCGTTGCACATTTGTATTTATGGGGGTCCGTCTGTGAAGCAATGCGCAAAGCAGCCCCATGGACGTTAAATCTTGACTGAGAGCCAGCCCCGAAAGGATTTTAGCTAGTTAACGTAGGAAACCGCCATAGGTGGTGCTGCCCGCTACAACAGCACTATCTACAGCGGCAGTGGCGGAGTCCACTTTCCCCCCCACCCACCCAACGGTCACGGGTGGGGGTCACTCACGACCAGTGCAACCAAGTGCGCGCGGACGGCTCTTCCCGTACCTGCTGTTGCGACAACCCCTATGATTGGAGTTCTTCTCTCGGTCTCATCGTCACGTCTGAGCCGCGCCGTAGCTCTCTCTCTCTCTCCGTGTGCAAGAGAGAAGGAAAGAGGGGAACGAGTGCGATAAAAAACGAGCAAAAAATGAACATATATGGAAAAATATAAAAAACATGGAAACAATTTGAAAAAGGGAGAGATAGAATACGACGAAAATTCAACGAAAGATGTCAAAGAAGCGACTGATAAGCAAACAGTCCATAAGAACTTGTTTGTTGTTATATTTCTTTCGTTCTCTAAGTATCATCTTTATATTATTGACACTTTGCCCTTAAGTTTTTTGACTATATGTATTACAAATACATACATATAGAGATAAGGAAAGAAGGGATCGAGAAAAAAACAAGCAAAAAATGAAAATACTGTATATGGATACTGCTGCGAGTAAGGATTGAGAAGGGCCAGATCTCCAGCCATCAGGAGTAGTAAGCAGTACCTTTATCATTCAAAATCACGTTATGTTCTAGTGCAGCAGGCGGAAGTCTAGCTCTCCTTAATCTTTTCAAAGCTTTTTTTAGTACCTCCTTAGCCATAGCTGCTCCCAGCTTCCGCCCAGAAGTCGTGCCGCAACTCGAAAATCTGCACGTGGCTTTGGTCTATAATTTTTGTGAAGATATATGAAAGATCTTCCTAAGTCACTGATCACAGTATATTTATATATATATATATTTCAACATTCTGAAACTCAAACGTTTTAGTACAGTTCCTGTTATAAAGCAACCTGGTTACGTCATATGTATATGTATATATATATATATATATATATATATATATATATATATATATATATATATCGCAATTCAAAATTTACGTATCTACGCCCGACTAAAGAAGAGGTGCGCTGCTCTATCTTTTTATTTGTTGTATCTATTTTTCAACAACGCACTTGGTCTACTGATAGAACGTTTCGTTTGTAAGAGAAGAAGAGAGTAAGTAAGCGGGAGACAAAGTTAGCATGGCAATATATATGATCTGAATTTGCAATTTTGATAGACACAGGTGGCGCCAGAAGCAACAACAACAACAACAATATTAGCAGACTTCCCCAATCGGAAATGCTTTCGCGAATGTGATCGTTGGGTATGCCGGGCACGTCAACAGACGAAAACACGTCAAGCAGACGGACACGTCAAGAAGGCCTCTGTTTGACGAATGATGATTGAGCGCATCTCATTTAAACCAGCTCTCGCTCTGTAAGATCTCTTACAGCGGCGATGAACTTGACTTGAACAGTTCGATTCGTTCATTGCTCACGTTTAGTCGGTCGATTGTCGTGCGATGCAGGCAGGATAAGAGAACGAAAAACATCTTTTCTTTGTTTGTTGCTGCTCCTCGTCGAAGTCGCGTAACAGATGAACCCTCCCCTCGGATCGGACCCATGGTTAGTAGACAAGCGGCCTGCCCCAGAGCACTGTGTCACGAAATTCCGATTCCACTCAATGTGGGTGGAATACCTGGTGCGTGAAGGCCACGCTTTCCGGCATGCTGTAGACGTTGGCTGCTCTTAGTAACCATAAACCACCGACCACGGTGTGGTTAGACCGGGTAGATACTCAAGAAGACGCACGACCATGATTAACACAGTAAAATCTATGAATCGAAGTATACTCTTCGTGATATACTCTGCTATGCGACACGCCTATCGATCTTTTATCCGGTAGGATTTTCGTCTGCAACCTCTTGGTCGTCTGGCTTCCAACCTATACGGACGATGATGCTATTGTATATGAATGTGTTTGTTGCAATCTGTTGGACCAAATCTGTTGCAATCTGTTGGTGTATCTGTTGGATTGTTTAGTGCTGACTCCAAATCGAAGTTGCCATATACTTAGAGATCTGCTTTGTTTCCTTGCTAGTCAGCACTCCTACTAAGCATATAAAGAAAAAAATATATAGTACATATTTTCGCTTAGTTTCCGTTCGCAGTCTGCTTTACGCCGTTAGCGGTGCACACGTTTCTACATAACATTTGCAAATATCTATCTGGTAAGGCTACGTACAGATTGACGTTAACAGGTATGCTTAATATCTGCTGCGGCTGCTACACCTAATTCGAAAGCGCACATTGCACCGTGGTGCAGATATGGCCTCTGTCTGCCGTCTATAGTATTAAGTTATTGCGTTTCTCCTCTATGGTTGTCTTTGCTTAATTAAAATAACCCATTAGAGGAATCATGTTGCTTCTGCCGCTGCCAGCTGCTGTCTAAGTTTCTCAATTTTCAACTTCTCTGTAGATAGCTCAAACTGAGTATCACTCCAAATGAGATGTTGTGTCAGGAAATTAGTAATTCGAGTTTTTGAACTCTCCTGACAGACAATCCACGATAGGCTGTTTTGAAAGACGGGTGCCTATCTATAACGTAATGCGATGCTAATAATTAGTTTTTAGCTAAGTGGACTTGCCTTGCGCAATCTGACTGGTGTGTGTCGGGCTATATATATATATATATATATATATATGTCTGCTCTTTTGAAATGACGACAAGTCATTTTTCTGCAAATCAAGCCGACGATTTATGCCACACTCCGTTGCGTTGGAATTTATGTCACATCGTATCGCGACCAGTGAGAGCCGACAGCCAGTGACCGTCAGCCTAGCACTGCTACCAGTTCTAACTGGCTCGTAGATTAATTATGATTTAGTATTACTCGTTAGTGTACGCTTAAATCTACGTATCGAGGACACACATGCCGATTCTGCACTTGTTACGGCAGAGAGGGTCTTATTTTTAATATTATTATTATTATTGTTGTTGCCTTGTACACCTACGAGCCTGCTTAGCACACAGCGACGATTTGCAACATTCCATACCGGCAACAGACAAATCAACGAACAAAGCAAATCGAGTGCAATAGTGTGAGGCATTCGTTTCGGCTCATTTAAATATCAGTACTGACTAATTCCTTGCATTGTGGCGCCTATTTTCCGTCGTGGCCTTATAACAAACTTAGCAGCCCAAACATTAAAAAACCTTCTTATTTGTAGATATGTGACCATGAAATCAGAGCAACTCAATTGTACATCGTGTCCACCGAGTCAAATACAGATAAACAGGGCAACGCGGCACCCCACCATTCAGCACGGTGAAACGTCGGGGCCCGCTGAGGTATTAAGTCGACATCTGGATTCGGTGCTCATCAGCAGCATCAAGAGCTCCACGGCTGTACAATAGAAGACTGCGCCTCTATATGCACAAAGGCGGTTGCTTTACAGTATACAAAACTGTAGACGAAGTAGATCAATGACACGAGTTTAGCAGGAACCCAGGTTGGAAACCTTTCTCGTTCTATCCACCTTGACATACGTGAACCTCCTAATACGTGCGTGAATCATGCGGGTAAGCACAGGTATGCAGGCAGGTGCCTATTGCACCTACCTCGCTGGCAGATCATCTGCGAGCTGATGGCAGTCTTTATTAATTACAGAGCTGATGTTGTACGGCTGGTGGTGGTGGAAATAATGGTGGTATTGTTGTGGTGTTGTGGGTAATGCGTAGCACAAGCGAAACCAAACCGACACACAGCGCGGGAGGGCCAATAAGACTACAGAAGGGATTATTCATACAGATATGCCGTAATCGTAATCATATGCCGAACACGGGATCGGCATATGATCATCGAATACGAAGCGGCGCATTGTATATACTGTCGGTCAGGTTTCGGAATCGGATCAGACCGTGATTTGCGCTGTAATCATCAACAACAACAATATATATATATATATATATATATATATATATATATACAGATTAGCTTCTACTAATAATCAACAACAACAATATATATATATATATATATATATATATATATATACAGATTAGCTTCTACTGGCTTCTACCTACAGACGCGCAATGTTATAGATGAACGCGAGGAGCTGCTGGATCAGTCCCACCACGGTATGGGTAGGCAATGGCTAGCTAATTATCTGTATACAATTTTCAGACATTCGCTAATCGGTTTCTGGTGGAGGAAGAGATGCGGACAACGACGACGACGACCAGCACTGAAATAACAGAGTCGCAGTCTCCCGAGTCTCGAGGGCAGGATTTCGGGGCAAGCATCATGTATCTTCTGAATGCGGGCGGACGGGTGAGCCGGTATGGTAGGCATGGTGGCAGACTTATCTCGGCGCTATATCTGATCATTCCAATGATCGAACCCACAGTCACCCACGATCATTGGTGGCGATAGTCTTAGACGCCGCGGCTGCACGCGACGAGACGCCGCATACGAAACTATCTGACTGCGTGGACCCATTTAGTAAGAAAGTCGAAAGTTACGGTAAATCAATTTAGCAGATCACGCTCGCATCACGACCGTGATGCGTCAGCACGTTATGGCAGCAGTCCCACACAGAGACACGCAGAAGTGCATCACTGGGTGCAGACACACAAAGTGTCGTTACAAGCAGTTTGTTAGAATTGTTAGAAATGAGCAAAGCAACAATTGCACTGGCTAGAAATGAGCAAAACAACGATTGCCACGATTAGACTTCGTGTTGACCTACTACTCTAATCAATAGAATAGTTGTGGGGCTTATCTTTAGGTCGATGTGGATAGCGTACGCCAGACGGGTTTTCTGGAAGCGGCCCCCCGGTGGTAAATAATTATACGGTTGATCAAAGACCTTAACGCTTTCAGTGCAGCGCTTATTAGGATTGAATTAAATAAAATAATAGAATAAAATTGATAACGGATTCAGAAAACGTGCAAGCTGAATATTGATATTAAACCGTTTGCTCGCGACGCGTCGAGCCCGGTGGCGTGCTGGGTGCATGCGTCTGCGCCTCGCGATAGGAGGAGACACATAGGTGCGCAGGTTCGAGCCACTGTAGCTATCGTTTGTGTAAAGTGTATATACAAAGCACTTCTTGGATTTTGTCGGCCGCTCTTTTCCGCTTTGTTGTTTGACTCATCTCTTTTTACCAATTTTTTATTTACCGAGAACTCGAGCGTTCTGAAATGCAGTTCCGTGAATAAAAACACGTTTAAAATTGAAAAAACAGACAACAATGCAACAAAATGCAATGCAATGACAGCTAAACGCTACCACAGAAGCACTGCCATTTTTGTCGCGACCTATATGGCCATGGTCACGGCCGAACGTAGGTGACCTCCTACAAAGGCTATCAACAAACAATAAAAAGCTAGTGTTTTGATGGTTTCCCACTTGCTTGGGGCAGCCATTTTACTTTAGCCGCACAAAATGACACAAGAGATATATGCAAATCTACGTGCATGCGAAGTCACAAATCGTAACACATACAGACCAGGTCCAGTCTAATCTCTGCGCGGCTAAATATGGCGCTGGTTGGTGGAGGAGCTGCAAATCACACCCCCAAATATATAGATGTTTCGTTCAATGACCTCTGTGAGTGTGGCGGTAGGGTCTTGTGTTGGGCACCGACTTCTTCACAGCCGATCAAGATAGGAATACGTACCAGCGGCAGCACAGGCTTGTACGTATTCCTATCTTGATCGGCTAGAGATAGCTCCCACCAAGTCACCGACTTTGTCAGCGGTGGTCTAGGATCGGACGTGATCGAACGTGCTCCTTCGTACGCTGTGTGGTGGACTCGGTTAGTATTCTACGACAATACAAACGACCTCAAACCAAGCGACAGTGTCCTTAGTGGACACACTCGGCACAAAAATGACAAACGTGTTCTAGCTCCACTTGTGGAAGCGAGCCTTATTGTTCGGTTCCTTTTTTTTAAGGGCAGCCGAACAATCGCAGAGGCCATATAGCGTATGTGCCCAGATGCGTTACAGGAACAGAGCACATCAATAATATGTGCGCCTGGCGAGTGGCCAGAAATATTCACAACAGGACAACTGCGCAGGGCTCTGCAGCGGCTCTATTTCTCTCTCTCTGCGGCCTGCGCGTCTTTCCTTACCCTGTATTACGTGAATAAAGGAGTTTCTACTCTAAGTAATGAAACACCGGCACATTCGGCGATTCAGCATTCATGCAGGCGGCCGGGAAGCGGTGATATGGTTTGCTTCGGTTCTATATCTGTATGACAAAATTGTCATTGGAACACATCATCACATCTGCCGTGCCGAGTCTACCGAGACCACATTTGACTCTTACTAGACGACTGTTACTACTTTATGGCTTGTGTGTACCCGAACGAGGAACAGATAATCATTGCTACGCAGGAGTGAGACAACAAACACAAACAGTTTGATATATTACGATTGATATATTCAGACACAATGATATTTGCCGTTTCTGCATTTCTGCCTTTTCGGACTACGTTTGACATCATGCACTATGTGTATGTATAACAATAATAACATATATATATGTGAATAATATATTTGCCGCCCGCAATGGAAAATGGTCGATCGCCAACAAAATGGACACACATCACCTTTGCATCACATGAAACGCCGGCCAAACAAAATAAACTTCAGTGTCAATCATTAAGCCAGCGAGGTCTGAAGTAAGCGCTGGCACACTGTATGCGCGGGGGTTGTTGTTGTTGTTGCTGTTGTTGTAGTAACATTATTGTTGCTGTTATTGCTATTACTACCGTTGGCTCGATTCCACGTATCTATGCGGATGAATAATCGATGATCAACATTACCCCCCCCCCCTCCCTCAAAATATAGATGACGACCCCTCGATTCAAGTTCTTCTTCGTCTTGTTAAGCTTCCGTCTTCTTTTTCCCCGTATCCGCTGTGTCGAACCTTTTAGAATTGGGAAATAATGTTGGTGTGGTCAGAGCATGAACGAGAGATTTCTATTTACATTCTGGCACAGATGGACGGACAAAGTGGCAGACGGACAAATAGTTGTCATTCATTCATAAACAAGACCATCATTACTAGAGCAAAATAACTTAATGCTATTCGAGAACATTCGAATCAAATACTTATTGTATCAAAACGTCCTGGATTCTTTTTTTACAATGTTCAACAGCATATATCTTACAAATCGTATATTTGCACCGATCGCATTAGAAATACTTTTTAAGCTGACATTTTTAAATGTGTCTTTTTTTCGGGTTATGTACCGTAAGAAGGTGGTATTTATTATTAATGGCTCAAATAAATTATTATTATAAAAGTATAAAAAAATACCTATTACATTAATTATTAAAAATTAACAAACATTTTTATTTTGTAATTACATTCGTTAGACAAACAGCTACTTATACGAGTACTTGAGGACGTACGCAAGTAAATATATGCATACAAGAATATATGGACATATGCTTCGCACCTAGATAATATGCCTTTTAGAACTGAATTCAAAATAGGTCGAAGCAATGAACGTCATCAGGTAGTCTTCGAGCCTATTTCGCAAAATGCTCTCGCGTCGTGTTATTTTCGTTTCGCCGTGTCGTTTAGTGATTGGGGTAATACTGATGATTGATATTATGCGTCATATTAGTAAGATGCTATGTTATATCACAAGGTTCATGACCACGGCATATACGTGGCGAGTGAGGCACGCTCAGACGACCGACGTGGCAAATCAGCATTTAAACCAACAATTTGAATGGAGCGTGTTTTGATTTTGTTCATAGACGCCTTTCAATGCAGCGGCGTGGTCTCGGAAGGGAAGGAGGAGTAGAGCGCTTGTCATGGTTGTCATCTACTGGGGTGTTGTCGGTTCGTTTGATTCCTGTTGGCTATGCGGCTGCTATAATGGCCGTTCGGGAAACCCTAGATGTTTCAACGTATTCGAGACCCAGTGCACCGAATGTATGCCTTGCGGCGATCCCAATTCCAAGTAGGCAACGAGGGATAGTCTGAATTTAGAAACAACCTTTGTAAAAATTCGAGACGCCTCTCAATATATGTCGATTTAGCCTTCCAAGACTTGCGATGTTAACCACATATGGACGCTAAACAAACAACGTAGAACAACCGGAACAGAATGAGGACGAAAATAGAAAACCAGGTGAATAGAGTGTTTTTCTACCACATTTCTAGACGCCTTCTGCATACAAGCGTTACAAAACAAGTGTCAGTTACCTGGAGGGATGGCAATGTATCCATTGTATGCACTGGAGGCGGTGAAGGGCATATAACAACAAATATAAAAGCGAAGTGACGGTTTATTAATGGCCTACCTATTCCGTGAAGACGCAAACACAGTTTTAGCCTCTTGAGCTGAACACAATTAGGCGAGTAGTGTTTCCGTCGCTAGTTAGTTTCGCAAAACGCTATGCACGTCTAATTTTCATGCGACTGCCGCCTTGTTTACTTGCGTTTCGTCATTCTTGGTCACTGATATCCATATTTATTTCAACTTTATGACACCTATAGTTGGATTTGGTTGATTAATTTAGAAGTCATTGTGCTTCTGTTAGACTAAGAGGTTACGCAAGCAGGATATACGGAGGGAGACGGTGAGCGATATATAGATAGATAGATAGAATGAGATATAAATAGAATAAGATATACATAGATCGAATACGATATAGATAGATAGATAGAAAACGACCGGTAAACATACACAGCAGCAGGTGCAAGCACAAGGCAAGTACAGCGATGCAACCAAGAACTTCAACAAGCCGGATGAAATCGAATGAAGTTTTCCGAAGCTGCCGGGGCCGTCATGAAGTCGAACGAGTCGAATTGAGGCAGCAGCAACAACAGCGGCGGCAGCAGCAGCGGCAACAACAACAGCGTCAGTACAAAGGTCATAATCACAGACGTTATCACAGTCGACAGCAGTCGATTTGTGCGTGCAGCCACACTAGCCACTACCATTGGAAATATACAACCGCAACCCAATTGAATGATCATGGCTAGTCCACGTAGCAGAAGTGCTAGCAATTCCTAGAAATGCCAGCAGCAACTAGTAGTATGAGCTGCTAGAGCCAGCCGCTTGTAGTCTGCTTGCGCAAATGACCCTTAATTAAGCAACTGCTCTCTCATGAATGCCCCCATCGATGCGTCATCACTTGCTGTCATCGTCATCACCATCATCATCAGTTGCTGTTGTTGTTGTTGTTGTTGTTGTTGTTGTTGTTGTTGCTGCTTCTAATGCTGTAGTTGTCGTTGCTGCTGTTGTTGTTGTCGTTTTTGCCGTTGCTTTTTTTTCTGCTACCATTGTTGTTGTTGTTGGTACTGCCGTTGTTGTTGTTATTGTTATTGCTGTGCTGCCGTTGTTGTTGTTGTTTATGTTGCTGCCCCTATTGTTGCCGCGTTGTTGCTGCCGTTGTTGTTGTTGTTGTTGTTGCTACTACCGCCATTGTTGTTGTTGTCGTGGTGGTGGCGGTCTTCTTGTTGTTGTTGCTGTTGTTTCTGCTGCCATTGTTGTTGTTGGTACTGCCGTTGTTGTTGTTGCTGCTGCCGTTGTTGGTACTGCCGTTGTTGTTGTTGCTGCTGCCGTTGTTGGTACTGCCGTTGTTGTTGTTGCTGCTGCCGTTGTTGTTGCTGCCCCTATTGTTGTTGTTGTTGTTGATGTTGCTGCCGTTGTCGTTGTTGTTGTGGTGGTTGCGGTGTTGTTGTTGTATTGGTGGTGGTGGTGTTGTTATTGTTGTTGTCGCTACTGCCGCCATAGTTGTTGTTGCTACTGCCGCCATTGTTGTTGTTTTTGCTGTTGTTGTTGTTCTTGATGTTATTGTTGTCTTGTTGTTGCTACCGTTGTTATTGTTGCCTTGTTGTTGCTACCGTTGTTATTGTTGCCCTGTTGTTGCTACCGTTGTTATTGTTGCCCTGTTGTTGCTACCGTTGTTATTGTTGCCTTGTTGTTGCTACCGTTGTTATTGTTGTTCATTGTCGTCACATGATCATTCTCACCATCACCACCACCACCACCACTACCATCGTCATTACCACCACGATTGTGCTTGTCTTCGTTGTTGCCCGCTCATGTTCGTAATGACCAAAGCCCTTATACCGTTGGCAGTGCCGTTAGTGATATAGTGTACAAGTTATAGGGCATAATCCTATAGAACAGTATATTAGGATCAGAAGTCGTCGTCGTCGTCATTGCATTATTGCTGGTGATATCAGTGTAAGATGATGTAATTAATATACGTCTTCAGCAAATCGGTGGTATCCAGCAGTGTGGAAGTAAGACGTAGAACACGCTGAATAATGAGACGAACAAAACAATGAAGAAGAAGAAGAAGAAGAAGAACAACAACAACAACAACCACAACCACAATAACAACAAGGGGAATAATTCATGAGGTCGAAAAATAATAAGATGAAGCAGTAGTCGAAAGAAAGTCTAAGAAAACGTAGCTCGACCAGCATCACTTTAGCAGTTCAGATGAAAACTGCGTCGTTTGTCGTCGCGGCTCCAGCCACAGTAGTGTGGTGGGGTAGCGGAGGCGGCGGGGGTGCACCCCCCGGGACCCACAGGAACGACAACGGCGACAACCGCGCCAAAGGCCAACGGTCGATGGTCGGGCCACAACCACAGCAGCAGCAGTAGCAGCGGCAGCAGCAGCACCCCCAGTTTAATCATTATTGGGTGTCGTCGCCGCCGTCAGCCGCAGCGGCGATGGTGGCTCTGGCTTCTGCGTACGTCCCGTCGTATGCATCGTATGACCTCATCATCACCATAAACAACAACATCATTATTATCATCAACATCATTATCATCAACATCATTATCATCATCATCATGTAAGAGGTCGACGGCCAACCTAGCTTGACGACAACGATAAAGATGAGCGGCACCGCCATCGACGACGAAGACAACGAAGACCTGGCGAGGTCGGCCAACCCCAGGCGTAATTAGAAAGCCACCAAGGCGGCGTCGGCGACTGACTGACTTCAGGGGCGGCTGCGGTGCGGGTCGTCCCGCAGTTGCTTACGGCGTTACCATCGGCGCGGTGGTCGCGCCGTAACACTGCCGGCCGCTAAGCGAATCTTGGGTCTCGGCGCTCGGTGAACAGCTCGGGTGGGTGAACAAAACGTCAAGGAGAAATAAGTAAAGGCAGCTTCATCGAATCATCGCACAGTGTTTTGTTGCTGGGCCAAGATGGCGATCCGGGCTAGCCAACAAGAAAGAGAAAAAGCAGCGAGAGAGAGGAAGAGATAGAGAAAGCGAGAGAAGGTGGGGGGGGGCAAGGAAACGTAACGTAATTAGGCAGAGGCAAGGCAACATTTTGAAGAGAGGATATGCGTTGTCGTGGTTGTAATTTTGGTGGCCGTAGTTGTTGTTGCCATTATCAATGCTGTTAATTATATATAAATATATATATATATATATATATATATATATATATATATATATATATATATTTATATATTTTCTATATATATATATATATATTTATATATTTTCTATATATATGTATATATATATACATCGCGTAATATTATCAGTCGGATTATTCTTGTCGCATATCCAATGCGACGTACTTTGGCTTTTACAGTGCGACCATTGTTATTGGCTTCTTAGCAACAACAACAACAACAACAACAAAAACCGCAAACATTTTTAAGTTCCACCACAAGTATCGAGCACATATCAACAACTACAGCACCGATTAATGCATTTAGTTATTATTGCCGGCCAGTAAGACCAACCCCCGGCAACAGCATAGTAGATGTTGTACTATCTACAAGCCGCCAGCCAGGAACAATAATACGCAATTTTAGGTCCATTGCCTCAGCACATCGCAAGCACTGCGAAGTGACATTCGACCTATTACGCCCCGAACCTCACAATACAATTAAAGATCAACAACAGCTTACTCGAATACTGAACACAAGCGCACTAGAACAGGCCCTTAAATCGCTACAATATACATGTGATATCAACAACGCAGAATATAATCTTAGATGGGCAATTTTCCAAGCAGCCAGACCCAGAAAGGAAATGAAACCACGGTTACACAAACCCTGGTTTGATGAAGAATGCAAGTACATGAAACATATTATATGTACACATAATGACATGAGCCAATTAGGTTTATAAGTGTTAGCTCACCTAAAAAGAGTATTTAAGGCCATTAAGAAAGCAAAGAGGCTCCGATACGAAGAAAAACAGAGATTGCGTCCCATACAAGACAGCGTATACAGGCCGTGGCTTCTCCTCCCGACACGTCCGGCCACAGGTAATCCACTAATTAATGATATCCAATGGACGACACATTTCACAAATCTTCTCAGCGGTGAGACGATTCTCCCAATGAGAGACCCCGGATCTGAGTTCATCCCTTTTACGGAAGCCGAAGTAAGACTAGCAGTTACATCAAAGCAAAACAACAGGTCAGCGGGGCCAGACCAAATCGTGTACGAACACTTAAAGCGCAACATAAGTATGTTATAATCACTATGAAACGCACTTCTAGTTCCAATTAGATTTATTTCACTCAGATTGAGTATAATATACAGTTCACGATGTTTCTTCATAATACTCTATCTTCTTCACGCTTTCGGCGAGAGAAGTAGTGTAACGATGTTTTGTTCAGCGCTGTGCATCCCACTGCATGGTACTTGGCACACCTCTTCAGGCAGAACCGGCAGGTGCACAACTCGTACTCCTCGTGAAAGGCTGCGTTTGAACATACCAGGTAGTGATAACCATGCACTATGTACCTGGTGTATACGTGGCGACTGTCACATGCAGGACCAGACCAAAGGTGCACGGCATTGAAAACGTCCAAACCACCGACCTCCCGTCTGGCCTGTTCGACTTTAGCTTCCCATTCAGAAATGAAACATTCGTATGGTACTGTACGCGGCATCTTCAGCCTTAGTCGGATTGTTTCAGTAGCCGGTGGACAACCTGACATGAGATACACAAAGCGGCTCCTTGCTCGAATAGACAAGCAAAGCACTCGCTTCATATATAATGAGAAACACCTCTCAAGCTGGTTAAAATTCGCCAGTGTGAGGTGGTTCCACACCCTGTCAAGGCCATACATCAGCCCCGGAACAATCTTAAGCATGAAGAGCCTCACTGCTGAGAAAACGGACAGTCTTCGGACATTGCCTACTTCCCCGTAAAGAGAGACAAGTGCCTTCCGTACTGTTTCGTTTATATGCGCTGTGAACGTCGTTCCCGTATAATGAACCCGAAGGCCAAGATACTGGAAAGAGTTAACAAACTCCAATGGTTGGCCGCAGCAACGTATAACGTCTCTGGCAGCCAATCGACCTCCACGCCTGAATTTCATGGCTTTGGTTTTCCTGGTGTTTATCTCAAGTCCCTTCGAGACAAGGAACGCCTCTACCATAGAGGTAATGCGCTTGATGGCACCTAGGTCGCGATGAGCGACCACGATATCATCTGCATACATCACCACCACGGCTTTTTGGTACTCCTGTCGGACGTAACCGACGAGGTCAGCAAGGAGAAGTGTAAACGAGACGCAGCTCAGCGGGTCTCCTTGCGGAGTTCCCACATTTTGCTTAATCTCCAATACACCCTGCTCACCGTCTACCAACAAGGTGTCCTCCTCAAAGAAACTTGCTATTACACTCAGGAGAGAGCCACCCACTCCTGCTCGTTGGAATGCTTCAACCAGCAGATAGCGAGGGGCTTTGTCAAAGGCCTTGACGCAGTCAATAAAGACTGCATACAGATGACCTCTGGGTTGTGCCACAGCTCGCTCGATTTCTGACTGGAGAACGTGGATTGCATCACGGGTGCCTCGGCCTCTCCTAAAACCGAATTGCTCCGGTGGAAGTGCCTCTTCAGCCACGTGCTCAATCCGCCGAATCACCAACTTACAGAAAATCTTCTTCAATGTGCGTTCTGACGCCACTCCACGGTAGAGATTTGGATCCTGATGGTCATCACCATGCCTACCCTTGAACAGGAGAGAAAGCCTGGCGACATGCCAGACTTTAGGCATCCGCCCCCTCTTTATAATTTCATTAAAGAAATCACAAAGAGTTTCTGCCAAGAGAGGGAGTGACTGGATCCAATGCTCATAGCAGACCTGATCGGGCCCTGAGCTCTTTCTCTTCGGGAGTGACCGTAGGACCTGGCACACCTCCTCCACCCCGAAAGGCAGATTCATGTTGTGCTGCTCCAATGTAAGCGGATGCTGTACGATTGGAGATACGGCCGCAACGTCACGATTGAATAAAAGATTAGTTAGGTGGCTCTTTACCTGTCCGTCACTAAGCGGATTCCCCGCCCTACGAGGTCGCACGATGTAAGCTGAGGGCTCTCGTTCTGCTCTTTCAAGCAGCCGTCGTTCCTCCCGCCTCGCGTGTTCCCTTTTATGATCATAGCAGAGTCTTATATAGGCCTTTCTACGCTCAAAATAGTCCTGCCTGGCTTGCAGTGATGATGTTGCTTTGGCTCTTGCTTGGCGCAGGAGTTCAAGCACTTCAACGTGGGCTAGGTAGCAGGCTCGAGAGTACCACGGGCGTGATCTCTTCTGCCATAACCTTTTCCACTTCACTGCACTTCTCATCGTCCTCTCCAGCTGGTCACAGGTTGTATCGATGTCAGGGCTAACCTCAAGACCGCCCACCGCTCTGTCCAAAAGAGATAGATTAATCCGTCTCATTGCAGACCAGCGCGGCGGATTATGTCGGTCTCGCCAAATACCGGGAACATCGACAACGGCCAACACTGGTTGGTGTTTTCGAGCCGCTTCATCGAGAACATCGAAGCTTTCAATTTCACGGCTGACAAGGTTGTGAAACAACAGGTCGATGGTGCTGCTTCCATTGTGACTTAAATATGTATAGTCTTCACGCGCGTTGGCACATTTTAGACCAATATTTTCCATCACCTGAAGCAGCACCTCGCCTTTATCATCGTTGGCCCCACAATCGATTCTGGCATTGAAATCACCGCCGACGATAGTTGGCATGGTCAGATTTAACTCTGAAAGTCCAAAGCTCACCGTCTCAGCAACCTCCGCAGAATCGAATGTGGGTGGGAAATAGAATACAGCGACGTTTACCCTCCCAGAGGAGAGCACCACGCAGTATTCATCTTTCCTGACGCATTGCATCGGTGGTAAGCGTTTATGTAGGTAGATAGATAACCCACCCACAGGTCTTCCCCGACCTCCCGCAGGTAAGACAGCCAGCTGGTGAAAGCCCCGCATATCATTGATATGCAGTTCGTCCCGCTGAAATGTCTCCGTGAGGAGTGCAATGTCAACCAACTTAAACATGTCATCACGTGCAAGATCCATTGCCCCCTTAAGTCCCTCACAATTCCAGAGAAGCACTCGTAGAGGTATGTTTGCCACTACGCTCGCAGTTCTAGAACTGGTCAGTCACTTACGGGGGCTTGGACCGCCAGGCGCACTAAAACTCTCCTTAACCATCCTCTCGTAGGGGACGTCCCCAACCCAGCGACGGAACAGGCTTCCCTTTGGCCAGAATTCATTTCTGCAACAGTTTGCGTAATCTTCGTCACGCACCACCACACAGAACACAGCATCACTACCATGTGTATGTAGCTTCCAAACTGCTTTCACAGTTATGCCCTTGCCAGTAAGCCAGGCTTGCAGCCCGATCGCCGATGTCTTCTGCGCCAATCGTGCCACTCTCAAGGCGCAGATCTTCGCTGGTCTAGCATAGACTTCCAATCCGCCTATGCCATCTGTTGCACTACCGCGCTGCATTCGATGTTTTGTTTTGTTGTCTCGTCGCTTACGAACCACAACAAAACCATCGTCGTCTGCCTTCTCCTCCGGACGTGGGTCAGCTGGATCTGCTGTCGGCGTTGTTGTTGCCGCAGCTGGTGACGCCGCTGTACCACCACCAGGTGGTTCCATCTCCACAACAGCGCCGTTCAAGTTGCCACTGTCGTTACTCAACTCTGCATAAGTATGTTATGCTCCCCATTAACAAAACTATACAATATGTGCCTACGCGAGGGTAAAATACCAGATGAGTGGAGAAAAAGCTACCTGGAACCTATATATAAGGGCAAAGGAGATGCTACAGACCCAAAATCATACCGAGGCATCTTCTTAACAAGCGTGATATTTAAAGTGCTCATTTCGCTCATCGCCTCGAGGCTCTACGAGCGCACAATCGATGAACTCCCAACAGAACAACACGGATTTCTTCGAAAACGCTCAACTGCAGACGCTTTGAAGTTTGTACTGTACCATGTAGAAGAACGGAAGGCTCAAGGGGAAATGACTTACGCAGCATTTGTTGGCTTTAAAACCGCCTTTGACTGCGAACCCAGGGATCGCCTTTTGCAAGTCATTCACAGCAGATACGCAATTACGGGCCCCATGTACAACCTCTTACATGACATGTTAGCTTATAACCGCATCTTTATTAAAAACGGCGACCATTACGTCAGGGACCCAATCATACAGAGAACCGGTGTCGCTCAGGGAGACTCTATAAGTCCGTTCCTATTCATCCTATACGTGACAGGTCTGACGGAAATTCTACGAAAAGTAGAAGCACCACATGCATTCTATGCTGATGATCTGGTCGTTCTCGCAAAATCCCGAGACCACTTACAGTTTTACCTCAGCGAATCGGCAAAGTGGTGCAATGAGAACAGACTGACAATAAATAAATAAGACCAACCCTGTTGTTTCAATTGCAACGAGGGAAAAACACGCAGAACTAAATAATATTACTAATAATACGAAACAAGGAAAACCACTGAGTTCTAGTCATCTCTGGCTATCTACCAGAAGGCTTTTGCGATCCTCCTGCGACTTCTTGAAAACAGGTTTAGCCGCCACCGTTGGTCTGTCTTCGCAGAGTTTCGTTTTCCATCAAAAATGTGAAGAGCCTCCGCAGTGTATTAAGGATTTGCATATTGTTTCCTGCTGACCATCAGGACGTTCAATTCCCTGGCGCAGTTTCAAATGTACATATATAAAAAAAAAACTCATAATAACATTTACAATCATTACTTTCAAGGGGCGTGATACGCCTTGAATTCCATAATCGCCTATGAGCGTGTGCTTAGCTAACGTTAAGCATGTGTTCGGTGTTAAGTGACCGCCGTCCTCCAGGACTCGTCGTCGTCGTCGACGCGAGTAAAACTGCTTTTGTGTATGCAATTATGGTTAAATCGGTTCTATCGCTTTATCGGCTCTCGTGTCCGACGCCTTCAGCTTTAGAGAGAGAGAGAGAGGGGCGTTGAAGTACGACTTTAAGACGATACTTCAGTCGTGACCTTCCGAAGCTGCAGTGTCGCGCATTTTCCACCACTCTGACCACAGACGCACCTAACAAGCGTTTTTCCGATAAGTGGATATGAACGTAGTCAATGATGTCAAAGCCCGCCAGCTCATAAGAACGGAAACTCTAGCTCAAAGCGCGTCGTAATTAGATCACTGTGTAAACGTGGCCGGCGACACGCAAATAGATTGCTTTTCACAATTAGGACGACCAAGTGTCAATAGCCGTATTAAAATGGTGATTAATTATGGTCTGACAAACATCCAACATTGATGTCATATAATAATCACATTGTTTAAGCCGTCATTATATAATGACTTGTTTTCACTATATATATATATATATATATATATATATATATATATGTATACTCTGAACGTTTTTAGAGTTAAATGGTTCGGATCGTATGATGGGGTACAGAGTCAAGTCGAACTTAACCAAATAGTCTATTGCAGCTTAAATCGGCGAAAGCTAGCCAGCCTTGCCATCTTCGCAAAGGTACAGCAAGCAACAGCCGAATAGTATCGCTTTCAACAACGCAGCAGCACGTTGACAACGCTCTCAACGTCATGCTCGATCATTTCTTGCCTTCGTACTCGCCGATTAACAAGATAAGCGCCGTGTACAGCAGTCGAGGTCAGTATCATCGTGCACGGCCGGCTAGCTACACTAGAATCAAATACAGCTAAGACTTAACGATGGCAATGTCGCCTAGTATCAACGGGTCGTGCTTCTACGAAGAAGCGTAACTCTCGAACGAGGTAGTCTGCCTTCAGGATGCACGACGCACTCCTGCCACACGACGTCTGTCTACCTGAGAGGAAGGAGTTTATCACGCGGGCCAACCATAATCGCCAACAACAACAAGAACAACAACACCAACAACAACAACAATAACAACAACAACAACAACAACAACAACAACAACAACAACAACAACAACAACAACAACAACAACAACAACAACAACAACAACAACAACAACAACAACGACGACGACGACGGCAGTGGCAACGGGCAGCTTCCCCTACGCGTCATTGGACAGTTTGACAATTGATGTGAAATCGCGGGTAATTAACGTGGCTGTCAGGTCGTCTGTCTGTCTGTCTGTCTCTTTGTCTGACTGACTGACTAACTGACGGACTGGTTGCTCGAGTCTGCGGGCCCTTATTAGTTCGACTTCTTCTTTTTTGCTTTTGTTGTTGCTACTGTTGTTGCCATTCTTGCTGCTACCGTTTTTTAGTACTACTGCAGCAACAATTAGCTGTGGGCCTCTACCGCCACTTAAGTGGTCTAATGAAATGCGTCTTCGGACGTCTTCTCGTCAAACCGTAGCTGACCGACAACAGCTGGAATCGCTAACGACAGCGACAACAACAACAATAACAACAACTTGAACAGCACAGACAACAACAACAACAGCAACAGCAACAACAACAATAATAAGGCGACCGTCGATCAACAAGCCATCGCTACCATCGAGGCTGTGGCAACTGCCCGAACCCACATTCGTAACTCCCCGACTCTGTTTCCACCAGCTAAACTAGCTTTAACAGCGGCCAGCCTCAGTAACAGTAATTACAGTTACTTTGAGAACTTTGCTGTTATGGACATTCGGTACAAAGCAGGCGCATAGCTTTAAATAAATACACTGCACTGGACAGCTAAACGTAAAAACGCGCAAAAGAGAGAGAGAGAGAGATAAGAACAGCAATGCGGTCAACATGCGGGACACTTGTTGGTAGTGATGGCTTGCTATAGTGTGGTTGTGTGCCAGCTTGCTTCAGCTCTGAAAGGGTTGTGATTTGCCGTGTGAATGAAGATATAATTCCCCTGACATGCATACGTAAATATGCTTTCCACCCGTTTATGTTAGGGACGTTTAGAGTGGCAGAATACACGGCTGTTGCTGCTGTGAACACTCAGCTATATAAATTATTAGTATCTGCTGTAAGGTAACATCCCTCAAAAAAAAATCAATAACGGGGACCAAATCCGTGGCGACCCTGTAGACGAAAGTTATTGTCTAGCGAACTAACCCCCTAGACCACGTCGTTATTTTTGTGTGACTTTGTCAGCGCCGTCGCTGGTGTGGCTCTTGTTAACGCCTACGCTTATCGTTTTATGGCTGTAGCAACTAAAGCCTATAAATAGAGCTTGGATTGGTATTAATAATATAACGTAAAATTTAACGCAACTCAACGACAGAATGGTTGCACCCATAGATGTTGCAGTGAGTCGCCATTGACTAGACAAGCTATGCTAATAATCTTTGTAATCAGAATAATGATCTTTATAATATTTATAATCTTGTCATAATTTCTGTCATCATGCTGCCACGTCCCCAGCACCGCCGCTCAACTTAAGCAAACTAAACTTCATTTTGAATCTTGTATCTGCCTATCTTGAAATACCACGAGATAAGCCGATAATTGAAGTAGAGGTCTAGCCGATTAAAGTATGCAGTCATTCGCGGAAGGTATGCATACGTTCGTCTCAGTCTAAAGCCTCAAGAACTCTGGCGTTGAGCTTAATGGATTAATTATTCGGTCACTTTTCAGTTTCATTATAAACTCCGAAACCAATTGCAAAAAAAAACATGCATTTGAAGGGGTAGGTTTACTATAAAAGCCGACACTTCTAGAGATGCCATCATTCGACGGGGTTGCTAGACCGTTACCGGGCGCGCCTACAGGTGGCCTATAGGGAAAGATTTTTCAAAAAAAGTGTATTTCCTATGGGCCACCTCCCGAAGGAAACTAAGCGCGGACTGAAACCAGCACGCCTGATTGTAGCGAAGATATCCTTTAAAGCTTCTATAGAAGCAAAACTGGACAGAGAAGTAGAAAATGTGTGGGAAATGGCACATAGGTTTATGTACTGGGCAGCACTGGAAGGCCAGGGAAGAGGGTACAGTTTTAAGCTGGTTGGCACACCAAGCCAATGAGTAGCATATGTGGTTCCCGGGGGTCCCTAACCAGCTCGTCCTGGCTGACCTACCACGCAGCTTCTAATCGAGGCGTATTGCCGAAACCACGTTATCACGGTCCCAGACGGAAAACTATTACTAAATAACTTGCAGAAAACCATGAAAGACTACTTATATATTATATATAAAAGAGCCTAGAATGGATGAAGCAGCGCATATAGCTCGGAACTAAAGCCCAATGCTCAGAAGGTTTGAAGTAAAACATAGGTAGTGCTGGGCATTTAAAAAGAACACGGGGGAGTGATTGATTTTGAAAGGGCTGACCACTTAGAAGATGTTGAGTACCACACTGTCTATTAGATATGCAGATGTTTGTAAATCTACAGTTACACACTACATAGTCACTGCTGGCTGCCTGTACCGCGTAAATTGCGTCCAGCTCCCCTTGGCCATCCCAGATGTAACTTTTGCCCATTTTTCCCGCCATCTGAGACACCTATTCCTTACCCTAAGAGGAGATACAGATTTGTCTCCAGAAATATCGTATCTTTCTCGCGCTAGTAAATTGTTTGTTGTTGATATTGATCTTAATGTTGATGTTGTTGTTGTTGTCCCCCGTTGACATTATTGTGAGTTTAATCCTCCCTCGTTTGTCACTTGGTGGTAGTAACGTGTTAAGTCACGACAAAAGGCTACGTGCGGCGACACGGCAGTCGATAGATATGAACGTACAGGCTTGCGTGTATGCGCACGTCCAAACAGATGGGCAGGAGCGATCACGTATTTGTACGTGGGAGGGAGGGAGGGGAGATGGCAGGAGCGGGAGCGGGAGGGGAGACGCTGGCCTGATGTCCGCGGAGTGGCGCAATGTACACTGACTGCTTTGCCAGAAGAGTCGCTCGCCAAGCGGCGTCATCACGTGTGCCGGCTCAGGCGGGGACAGACGATTGGCGGGCATATTACCACACGACTAATACATCTGTAGTGTCATATGAGATTATGAAGCATGCAGCGGCAGCAGAAGCAGAATGCGCGGCGGACGATTAACAGTAAAAAAGCGAGTATGAGATTACAAGCATCATCTGAAAGTATCAGAAGCCCAGTAGACGGTCGATAGTGTAATAAAGGTCACCCAGTCGCCGGCTCTGTGCCGCCAACTGTAGCCGCCCACAACGGCAGAAGGCCGCTGAAGATTTCACTGGCGTTGCTTCGTTTACTCTGTCTCTCTCTCTCGCGCCTCTTCTTCTAGTATTTCTGTTTTGTGCTGCTTGGAGCTTCCTCTCTCTCTCTCTCTCTCTCTCTTTCTGGGGTCCCTGTCGACCGCATGGCTGACGCTAAATGGGCCCTTCTACTTGTACACACCACCGCTACCAGTAATAGTAAAAACAACTACCCACACATTATTATTATTAATATTATTATTATTATTTGGATTTGTGTTATCAGCATGTGGCTCGAACGTGTCGCGTCAATTTAAGCAAGTGCTATTTAACTGCTCATCCCATGGCGCCGATTATAGAAGTGGCATTGCCTCTACTCGCCGCGGGACATAGAAGCTATCTCAGATATTCTCCCCCCCATCCGGGGGTATCGCACCATCAGTACGGCGGCCTCGCTTGTGCTGGCAGAGACAGTGCCCTGGGACCTAAAGGCAGCCGAACGTCGACACCTTTGGAATGACCCAGCTAAGGAACTCGAACAAGAACGCGAGGTAACACTCGACCGGTGGCAGGAGGAGTGGGACAGTATCCCGGACGGACAACCAGGAGGAGCCTGTGAGGAACCTTATTCCGAACATCCGCCAATGGATGAATCGTCCCGGGGGTCGTCTTACTTACCATTTGACCCAGGTTTTCACGGGTCATGGCGATTTACAGGTGTATCTAAACCGGATAAGAAAGGTTGACTCAACGCAATGTTTGTATTGCGACGAGGTGGACTCTCCGGAACTTACGGTTTTGAGATGCGCCGCATGGACCGAAACCAGACAGGGCGGGTATACTTTTGCTCAGTCGTGCGTAAATGTATTTTAAATCCTCAACCCCCTCAAAAAAAATATATATATATATTCTCCCCCGCGCTGATCCCCCGTCGTTAGCACAATTTTTCTGGCCAGATTCCAAATCAGTTTTACTGTCTCACTGATGATGATGATGATTATTATTATTATACATGTAAGTAGAAAATATAGTCGGGGTAGTGCAAACGGTTTATATTATTATTATTATTATTATTTATTCAATTCGTAATTGTGTTATCAGAGTACAGTTGTGAGGTTCGAACGCGTTGCGTCGATTCAAGCACGTATTTAGCTGCTCATCCCATGGCGCCGATTATAGAAGCGGCATTGCCTCTACACACCGCGAGAGACAGAAGCTGTCTCCGATATTCGCCTTCGCGCTGGTCCCCCGTTGTTGCTGTCATTCTCCTGGCCAGATCCCGAATGAATTTTGCTGTTCCACTGCTGATGGGTCCTAATGTTTCCATAGCCACCGGTACAAAGTAAAGACTGTTTTCAAGGTCTGCGTATTTGCGTCTCTTTTCCTGTTCGGCGTGCTCTGCTACCCATCCTGTGCTAATAGAGCTATGGCTGAGATACGATGGAGCTACTGTGCAGGACACTGTAGCATCCCAGGCCAAGCACTTGCCATGAGACCATAATGGTATGGTCACGCCGTCAGGTCTCTTGTCGTTGTCTTGTCCAAGGCCCCGTGCTTCTAGTTTTGCTGGCAACTTTGTTTTCCTAAGAACTCTTTTGATGATTTAATTTAACTTCATGTGCCGAGAAATCCTTCCAGAGCTTCTTGGACAGCTCAGTGGGTGTAGACCGTAGGCATCGACCTCATTTCCGCATGCTGCGCAAGGAAAGGATTTGCAAATTGGAGCTCCTATCCTGATAGCAGCAGCCATGCGGAAAGTGGTTGGGTCCAGCATGGTGCCTAAATGCCTTTCACTTGGAACCGCAAGGCATTAGAAGTGGACAGCCGCAGCAAAGCCAGCAACTGCTCTGTTTCAAAGGAGAAGCAACAGCAATGGCTAATGAGTTTCAATGTCCGTGGTGTTCGATGTGCTTTCCTACAAAGAGGGGTGTGCAGATTCACGCAGGAAGGACTCATAAGAAAAAGATAGCCGAGTCTAGTGGGCCAGCAGTGCTTCAACAGGCCGCTGCCACTCTTAGCAGCGTCTCACAGCCGCTGCCTTCTCCGCACGCTTTACTAGTAGAACCCTCTCCTCACCCCGCCAGCCAGTCTCCAGTGAACGGAGGCCCGACACCTGATGATCACCTGCCGCCCTCTTCTCCCCTTTCTCTTCACAAGCTACTCGCCAACGCCAAGATGACACGCAAGGTGCTGCGCAGGATCCCAAAGGGAGCGAGAATACCCTTGCGCGGACTCTTCCACCGTCTGCTTAAAGACGTCGTGAAAAAGAATGACGAAGCGAGCTGGACCGCGCTGCTCACCCTCGCCCCAAAAGTCCTCCACGTCGAAAAAGAAACCCAGGGAGGTCATAGCTTGGCCAGCGTAGTCAAAGAAAAGGTGGCCCTTTTCGGGGATGCCGCTCTCACTTGCGTGGAAGCTGAGGCTCGAGGCAAACGTATATTGACGGATAAAGCTCGCGCTCAGATCGCTGCTCACAAGCTTTCCATGGATTTTAATGTGCGGAGCGCTATTAGGATCTTGTCTTCCGATGACACGATTGCGCCCGTAACGGAGAAGTCGATTAAGGAGATGGTGGCAAAACATCCTCCTGCTCCTGCAGGAGACGTGGTGCCACCGTCCCCTTTCGGCTTGCCAGCGGTCGGGTCGTGCTCAGGCGAGGATGTTGCCAAGGCACTTCGCTCCTTTCCATCCGGCGCGGCGGGAGGCCTCGACGGCCTCACGCCTAACCATCTAAAATGCCTTCTCCCTGCTAACGGAGACCACAACGATGTACTGGAAACACTTGCCAAAGTATGCGACATCATACGGAATAGAAATGCCGGAAAAAATGTTGTAGGCCTAGAAAGATGAGAGCATCTTTCCAGGCCTACGACAATGTGGCACAAACTTAGTGATAAGACAGCTGCAATAAACAAGTGGTAGAAACAAATATCAAAGTAAAACGATCCCTGCTCGTCTTTTGCAGAGAAAAGCTACATGTTTCCTCTGGAATGGTACGCAAAACACATATATTCTGACTCCCGCTAATCAAAGTTACGAATAATAGAGGGGTTCTGACTGTTGCATAGAGCAGGACTGTTTCTAAACTTATGAAACATGTACTGAACTGGGTCTGAACGCTTTTAAATCTAGTTAAGTATTTATGTAATGCTTTAATTAGTAACATATATATATATATATATATATATATATATATATATATATATATATATATATATATATATATATATATATATATATATATATCGGTATAATGTATTGTGTTTATTGTGTTATTAACCATGCATTGACGCCACTATGTGTACGCCGCTGCTGGAAGTAAAAAATGACCCAAAGATCTCGCAAACAAATCTAAGCCATTCCACTGCACTATACGAATATTACAATGCAATTCGTTGTCAATGAATGATTAATAATACAATAAATACAATACAATAAAGAGAAACCTACGGTCTATCCGAGTCATTATATGTATTTGTGTGTCTGTGTGTACGTATGCTGGCTATCACATCGAAATTGTCATATATATGCACAATGCTTATATTTCGTATTCAGATGATTCCTGCCTGCGGTACCATTCGATTGTAACACTGATATACATACAGCTGTACCATTTAGTAGCTCTCCTACCAGTCTCATTCCTGACGTAAGGAAGTGAGGCCTAAATGACGGCCTAAACGCGTAGATGACTTCCAGTTACTTCGTAAAAGCCACACCATCGCTGCTTGCAGCCACAACTGCAACATGTGATTCAGCATAAAACGCGCAATGCTAATCTGACGCTAAGCCTAAATGGAACGATAAGTGCATATGGATGGTACTGAAGTTCGCAGTCGTTGCGTGCCGCAGTGTCCATTGCAGGGTACGCATCAATAAGTGATAACATTGGCCATAATAAAACTAGCAACAATTAACATACAAATATATTTAGTAAAATTCTAGGAGCAACAACAATAACAGCAGCAATAACAACAACGGCAAAAGCAACAGCAGTAGCAGCAGCAACAACGACAACAACAATAATGGTAATAGCAACAATGACAACAATAATAGCAAAAACAACTGCAATAGACAAGACTCGGAGCAACAACCATAATAAGTAGAGATAACAACGGTAGCAGTGCAAGAAATAGCCGTAGAAACAACAGCTGTAGCAATGAAAGGAATAGCAAATATAATAATAATAATAATAATAATAATAATAATAATAATAATAATAATAATAATAATAATAATAATAATAATAATAATAATAATAATAACACAAACCAAACGCAACCGTAACAATCGCAGCAACAACAACAATAACAACAGCAACAAGAACAACAACAACAACAGCAGCAACATTCTACGTGCTGAGGAGGAGAATCTTTTCGACCCTGATGCAACATGACATAAAGCCAACGGTGCTCGCCGGTAAAACGGGAGACGCGGTAAAGCAAGACCGATGGCCATCGGTCGAGGCCATCGAAAACGAAAGGTCAATTCCCGACTGAAGCTGCCGCGGGCTGCAATGGACTCGAGACATAGACATGTGATGTTGTCGTCGACGAGACTGTCGTCGACCTTCCAACTCCTCGCCCCCTTCGTCCGTCGTTACGAGACGCTTTGTCTCTGGGTTGCGCGCCACGACCTCATTGCTACCTACCGGCACCCCGGGTCGCCTTGCTTCCTATCGGCATCCCCGGTCGCCTTGCTTCCTATCGGCACCCCCCGCCTCCTTGTTACCTATCGGCACCCCCCGGGCTTCAGCCATCTACGCTCCTTCCACCCGTTCGCCGTTATCAGGCGGACAGAAGCATTTTCTTTCTTTCGACGACTCCAATGTTCGAGTGGTCGATGTCCACTGTGGGGCTGGCAGACGTTAGCTTCCTCAGACGTCCGATGTCCAATTTGTTGTTTTTGTTGTTGTTGTCGTTGCTGTTGTTGTGGTTGTTGTTGTCGTTGTTGCTGTTGTTGTTGTCGTCGTTGCTGTTGTTGTGGTTGTTGTTTTCGTTGTTGCTGTTGTTATTGCTGTTGTTGTGGCGGTGGATTCCGCGGCATTACGGCCTGATGGTATTTGTCGCAGAGCGCTGAAGTATCCTCTACTTTCTCTCACCTTTCCTCATTCTTCGTCCTGTCCGTCCCTCTGGATTCTCTGTTTCCCTCTCTCTCTCTCGGGAGCTGTCGTACAGAAGACATGTGCGGTTCGTATAGGTAATAGCTCGGCTGGCTGAGGACCTTGATCCAAACAAAAACTCCGGAAGAAGCAGGACACACGAACAGATAACAACAACAACAAAGACTAGAATTGACCCTGACACCAGCAACGACGGTTGCACCCGACGAAAATAACAAGACACACCGTCGTCGAAAACAACGACAAAAAGCGATGACTGGAAAGACCTTCGTATGTCGGGTCGGGCGCACAACGCGACGCGGGCGACCTTTACTGTGATCTGCAGCTGCTGGAATCGCTCCAAAGGAGGCTACCGTGACATAACACTGGCATTTCCTTCTTGGAGGCGCAGTATTGTTATTATTGTTATTATTATTGTTATTATTATTATTATTATTATTATTATTATTATTATTGTTATTGTAATCATCATCACGGTTGTTATTGCTCTGTTATGCACCTCGCATGCGTCGTCACCGGTGCTGTTTTAGGTGCTTTGATGTTGTTGAGACACTATTATTCCATGGCATGGCTTCCATCACCACAGCAGGGGAGCAGTACAATAGCTTGCTGCTGATATCCAGTGCTTCCTATAATCGATTATACGCGTCTCTTATCGCTGGGCACCTAAACATTGTACTGTTACTAAAACCACGCAATTTTCGCAACGTGCGCACAATAGGAGCACTGTAATTGTGATCGGTTGTAGACACCTGGACACCCAGACCAGACCCCGTACAGCGGTGACGAGGCAAGCGCGTCAGCGTAGATAAGATAACCAGATCCACAGTTGCCACGTTTTATAACAACACAGCTTTTATGTGTATTGGAGGTGCCCACCTCAGGTGGCACGTAACGGCGGCAAGGTACTAGGCGGATAAAGGCCTGCTGAAGTGGCTATCAACTCAAACCCGGAAAAATCAACTATAAAGATTAGAACGACACCATTTGAAGGTCTGACTGGGAGTGACCAACTGAGTGATTGAACAGTGTAAGAGTATTGTGTGGTTTCTGTGAGTAAAGGAACATGACCCGCTCTTGGGTCATTTCAAGCAACTTCCTGCAGGTAGGCCGGTTCGGCACAAACCCACGTTGCGTGTAGGAAATGAATTGATTGATTTTGCTTGATTATGCTTTTCCTAAAATGTTGTGGGACACGGTTTTCGCTGTAGGATATCTCGAAAAGCTTTTTCTAAAGGTTTTGCTATAAAGGTGGCCTTAACTATTATTGTAACAAATCGGGAGGATCTCGTCTGGTGTAGAATTACCCCCTTGGATTCAAGTCGAATAATATCTTAAAAGCCGATTTTCCTAAGAGGGATAACGTCTGGTCACGGGCCTCTGGAGTGGAATTGAAGGCGGAACTCACGTTCATGGGTAGAGTCACTTGCACAGTTGCCAAACCGAAATGAAAAACGGTCGGCGAGGAGATCAGCTGTATCCTGACTGCTCGTAACTCCACGAGAGCCCTACACGAGGACTGGTAGAGAGTCGGGACCTCTTCACCGCTTGTTAGCATAACGGAAAAGTGTCAGCATCTTTAAATTCGAAGTCGGGTTCGCCAAGTATTGTATATGTCTCTTCGCAACCATAGCTCTGCACCGTTCAATAGGAATAGCTGACAAGAGTCTCCTTCAGCTGCATCTTTAAGCAGAGCAATATTTGAGAAGATGTTGTGTGAGTGGGCTTTGAAGTCGTAACAGAGGGAATACATATTTTTAAGTAACAGCAGTTTTTACATTTTATATACATATCGTTTCCACTGACGCAGTAGCGAAACAATACCAGTCTATTTATTTGAAATTCGGGGGAACTAATTAAAAGTAATTTTTCTAGTCCAATCGATTATCTGTATACAATACATCAAAATTTTCGAACTGCTTTTTCTGCTTTAACAACGGAAACAGTTAACAAGAAGGCGCATTGCAGTGAGTTTGATAGTGTTGACGTGACTAAGAAGAGTTATGTAAAATACTCTCGTTATGAATGTATGTAGGACGCAACAAATAGCTATTGAGTCCCGTTTTACAATTAAGGAATTGTATGCACGGAAAGTAGGTCTGATTATTTCAGACAAGCATTTGTATGTGCCTGATTTAGCACCTGGAGACAACTGTCTGTTCCCTAAATAAAAATCCAAATTTAGAGGTCCAGTCTTCGACCTCGTGTTAATCACCCGTAACATCGACTGTAAATTTCAGCCGGGCGTGACATGCATACTAAGGACGACTCCAAAACTGTACTTTCGCGAAGCCGTTCGAAAACCGTGCAAATAAATGGAAGAGTTTATATGATATGTAAATTCAATTTCAATAATTGAATTTACATATCATATAAACTCTTCCATTTATTTGCACGGTTTCGAACGGGTTTTATACATATATATATGTGTGTGTATGTAAATACCCTTTGCGCATTTTAGGAAACATATAAAATTTACAATTTGTATCGCTAAATGCGGGATTATTCCGTAAAGGTTCGCACCCAAAGAATGGTTCGGGCAAGGCTCGAGCTAAAAATAATCAGGATAACCACATTTTAATGAACATTTGTGAAATTGCCGATCTACTGCGTTTAAGGCAACAGCTTCGCTGTACTCTCCTTGTGGTCGTTGTTGATGCTGTGTAGTACTGGGACACAAAGACTAAGAGAGTTATGCCCCGCAGACCCGGCCGTATAGTACGTCCAAAATTGGCCACAGCCCACCAACAGACACGATATTGGTCTGCGCGAACTCACGAAAATTGCACTTATGATTAATGGCACGACGTTCTACTCTCGGAAGAGACAAGGATGTCTCTCCACACAACGTTAGACGGGAAAAAGTGTTGGGTCGACACTTAGGACAATTTCTTTCGCAACCTTGCATTGTGGAGCATGTCACGGTTACTGTAGTGGTTTACCTATGGCCTGTGTTGTAGAAACTGGTACAATTTAGGCAGTTTTTTTAGTATCTGTACTACAGGCACAGTTTAGTATATTGAGGCAGAAGGCTAAACCAAACGTGTGAATGTCCCTTAAGCCTACGGTTCTTACACAAAAAAAAGTTTAATTGCCCAGCGACATGTTGATGGCATTCTGGCACCTCACTTGCGGTCGTAACTTCATCTTCATGCACGACAAAACCAAGCCACACACTCCTTGCACTTGTCCGGGCCTACTTCGCATAAGTTGGAACCAAACTAATGGAGCGCCCAGCGCGTTGCTCCGATTAAGTCTCATTTAACCTCAGTGGGGTAAACTGAAACGATGAGTTAAAGCCAGAACTCCAGTTGTAGTAACACTTTCATATGAATGCTGCTTTATTTAAATTTGTATTAAGTACATGTGTCAGGGATTATCATTATCAAGGAATATCGTTTCACTCCTAATTAGTGACTCCTAACCTAGTGAAATATTATTCCACAGCATTGCATTGATTAGTTGATCCGGTGAATGCCAAGTCGCATGGCGGCGGTTATTAGGGCACACGGAGGTAATAATTAATTTTACCGTTAAAATTCCAAACTATTCAACGATTAATTTGCGTTAGAACGAAAAATGTTCAACTCAATTGTGATATACGTATATTTTATTTAACCTCAAAGGTGGGATACGATATTTGGGAGAAGGGGGGTTCGATGTATAGGCCAGCCATCTCCGGAGGGTTCTCTAGACCGGCGTCGCATTGCCCCGTTGTACATCCACCGACTTGCACTGTTCTTCCTTCGGAAGTAACGATTTGTTTATACTAATTGCTTAAATATTTCAAATATTAAGACAAAAAACGCTACATTCTAGTTGCGTTTTAAAGCTGTTTTAATTGTATTTCAAAATATGTAGTCACTTTTCTTTATTGCGTACAAAATATGCCTAAAGTCAAATGTGTTAAATAATTATTTTTTTTTGTCTCGAGGGATATATATATATATACTGTTCTCCTGTGAATAACGATTTTATTTAACTCGTAACGGGGTTAACAATTGTCCCCTAGCGAACGTGACGACAAACTACATCAGCCCTAGGTCCAGGCCTGGTGTAGACTACCTGGACAAGGTGCCAAGCACCGCCGTGGCGTTTCCACGTTGTATATCCAATGATAGCCTTTGCCGAAAAAAATCACCAGCGCGTGGGTCTCCCGTAGCCAATCTGAGACACTTGCATATATTAGTAATAACTCCCTCAGTAATTTTACCTGGGCCCCCTAAGGTCTCAAAGGCAAAAGGTCGAAAGTCCATAGAGTCTCCAATATGTGCATACTTCCGACACTTATTTCTTTCCGCATGCAAAACAGCATAACCAGCCTGGGTAGCGCCGTGACTGACCATTGAAGGTGCTAAAGAGTCAGTCACGATAGCGTCCCAGACAAGTGTCTTCCCACCTTCAAAAGCTGTTAGGGTCATCCCATCAGGTCGACGAGAGTCGTCTGTGTACAAGCCTGCGGGTTCGAGAACACAAGGGTAGCCGGAAGACCTTAGAGCACGGGCTAGGGTATCATTTAACGCAGCATGTCTCGTCCTACGGCCTAAACTGCGGATGCAAGATAAGCCATGGTGACCAAGAGGTGAGACCTTTTCGCCACAGCTGCACACATGTTCCTCGACTAGAGGGACTCCAAGGCGGAGGCCAACGCAGATCCTGACGACAAAGTCATCTAAGAGAGTTCCAACGGGAGCACTCGGTAGGGCATTGAGCCATGCACCAGCACCACTAGATGAAACTGCTCGGAGCCGTGCTTTTTCCACCTCGTCTTCTGTTGAATTAAAAAGATTGGCGATTTGTATATCCTCCAACGGCGCGGTCCAGCTTGCCTGGGAAGTAGGTTCTTCTGGAGGGGGTGCTTCAGTGCGTGCCAAGAGACACTTCTTAGAATCTTCTAGTAGACAACGTAACCGCTCGACGGCTGGGAAGTCTAGTATCTTTGACGCCCTATGCCAGGTACTAGACATTGAAGCGACTACCGCGGGACCTGCGACCAAGACAGCGTCTGGAATGCCTAGGCCTCCTTTTGCTACTGGCAGAAGGGCTTGTCTGCGGGCTGTCTCTGGTAAACTTAGGTTAAGTAAGGAAGTCAGGGAGTTCAACGTGTGGGTGTTCAACTGTTCTAGAATATTTAAATCTTGCGTTAGGTCAATCCCACGAAGCAGGTGGTTTACCCGTGCTGTCGAGAAGCAAGACCTTAGTAAGAACAATCCCCTGTGTGCACCCAAAAGACCCAGGCGGCTTGAGGAGGATTTTAACTTATCCACCCAGCCAGATAACTGTTCTTCCTTCCCGTCGTCAAGAAGTGGCACGCCTAATAAGGTAAGGTTGGCCTTATTTGTCCTGATACATTCTGGAAGAAGGTCGGTTATCAGTCTGATCGAGGAGTCGGATATTGATGATCCCGACACAAAGAGTTCGCATTTTTGTAGGTTAAGGCATAACCCGCTTTTTGTTGCAAAATCCAGTATTTTCTGAATATCGCGGGCCACTGTTACAGGGTCGCCGGCTAACACGCCATCATCTAAGTACCATACATTAAATGGGGACTCGAGAGAGTCTATTAGCTCCTTGATGGCGAGGCAGAACAGTGGAGGCCCTAATGGGTCGCCCTGCTGCAGGCCCGACTGTGAGAGTATGACGTGGTCCATCAACAGCAGTTGAGTTGGATTTCTGTATGCCTGCACAAAGTAGTGGTATAAATCAGGCGCATGGGATACAACAGCTTTTAAAAGATGGTCACGTCGAACGCTGTTAAAAGCATTCTGAAAATCTAGTTTGACCATGACTATGTCTTCTGACCTAGATTCAAGATAGGCTCGTGCGGCATGGATCGCCACTTCTGTTCCACTTCTAGCAGCAAAGCCAAGCTGGTCGAATTTTTCCAGCAGGCGATCTTTGCTGCTATCCTGCGGAGTGTAGATGAGCATGCAATAGGGCGGGTTGTGCCGTCCTTCTTTTTCAGAGCAAATAACCTCGCTCCAAATATGATTGGTATGAGATCTCTTGGCGGCTCTCCTCGAAGTAAAATTTCAATGAGTTTGGCAAGTGCATCGGCGAAAGCCTCCGCTCGTTTACCCATTGCTCGAGAAAGTAAATCTTGCAGAAGCCTTGGTCGAATGAAGTCAAGACTTGCAGCGGAGCCTCTAGGAAAGCTTCTTACTGCGCGGTAAATATCTTCCCTTGATACGTGAAAGCTTTCCGCGGGGGACGCTTCGGCAGGAGGATCTGTCCACCTCAAGTCCGTTGGTGCGCAGGGATGCTTGTCACGTAGAGCTTCTACGTGGTCGGACTCGACACCGAACGTGTCGCATGAGCTTATGAGTCTTGCAGCGCCCGACACATCACCATCGGTTAACTTTGCAACCACTCTTCTTTTTAGGTCTTCTTCAGAAGTGCCAATTTTTCTGTGTTTCTGGTGGCCGACTCGACCGGCCAATCCGTCGAGTCTGAGTCCATTCTCAAAGTCTCTAAGGTTTGAGCGTATAATGTCTGCCAGCGAACACGACCCATTCTTGACGTTAGGAAGGCGAAGTATAACAGGGCCAAACGATAGTAAAGACAACCATGCTGAAGCATGATTGTAGGTTACTACATCGTTGACGACCTTCACAAGGCATTCTAGCACAATCCTTCTTGCTGTTTTGGGTATTATACGTATAATCCTTACATTTTTAAAAACAAACTGAATATGAGATGTCATGTATGAAAGTTGTACACGCGTGTCTTCTGTAGCAGGCTGCCTATAGGCGTTTGATCCTGGATGCATAGAATTTATGTGTCTCCGTAAGCCCCTTGAAGTAAATGTCTTTCGACATATTGGGCAATCGGATTTATGGCTAGCTGAAGAGGACGAAGGAACTGCGGGATCTTGCGATGATAAGGTATTGTCTGGCATTATGAGCATTTTCTGAGTTTTTTCGCCAGTGGTAACAGAGCTAACAAGGGCTGTAGTACCTCTGTCACCACTTTAATAGCTTCTGCCAAATCAGGGCTCACAGTTTTCAACACATCTGCAACCGAGCCTAAATTTCCAAGGGTGGCTCTAGCTGTCTGAGTAGACTTGCGGCTCGACTTGAGAGCCAGTCCCCGGTAACGTCGAACGCGTGGACGGCCATAACTTCTCATATATTGACTCGACTTCTTAGCAGCTTTGCGTGGAGGAACCGTGGGCTTCGGGAGAATTAACTGAGGCGTTCGGTCGTCAGCTGCTGACGAGATACCTCTGACAACTGAAGCGTAACTTGGGCCTGGCGTTACGGCTTTCGTGGTTGCAGCAACCTGAGGAGGTATTTTCGGCATTTCCAGCTTGTCTCCAATGATGGCTGTAGGATGTACAATCCTCACCTGTTAAAGAGTTCGAGCTTCTAATAGGATACGATTGCGTTCCCTCTGGTAGAACAATCTCGGACAATTAGGTGATCCTGCTGCGTGAGCACCTTTGCAGTTTACACACTTGGGGGTATTGGTGCACTCAGCCGCCAGGTGATCTGCTCCCCCGCATTTACGGCATGCGCGTTGCAACGTACAGCTACTCGCTATATGACCCGTCCGTTGGCACTTAAAACATAAAATTGGCTGGTCGGCTTCCAAAACCACATTGTGCATCTTATACCCTAAAAATAGCGAAGCGGGTGGCTGCTGATCAAAAGTTAGAATCACTTTCGTTAGCGGCTTTTTTGTGCCCCGTTTGCTAGTGTGTAGACGACGAACTTCAATCACACTATAACCAGACAGTTCCGAAAGAATTTCACTCTCTGTAAATATCGTGGGTACGCCGTGGATGCGTGCGCGGAATCTTGAAATTGATGCACAAGTTGCCGTCACTGGTATATCGCCTATTATTGACACTGCGAGTATTTGCTTGGTTGTGTCAATAGTTGGGGCCCATAATACAATGCCTTCACTACCACCAGAAATTCTGCATGAAGGAAACATCTCATGGATGCACTTAAACATCTTCAATAGAGATCCCTCTGCAAATTCAGACTTCTCCTGCACATTTGTTTGTTTCTTCCGTATGATCATCTTGAAAGTCCCCATTGAGCCAGCTTGGATGCGCTCTTTCAGGTTGTCCAGCTGTTTCTGCTCGCGCGAAGCAATCCGACGAGTTGATTTTTTCTGCACCGTCACGAATCCCTGGTCATCTTCACTATCACTGTGGTTTGAATGTTTTCTCCGTTTTGCCCCCGGGACACAGTCATTCTTTGCAGTGGAAGCTGAATTCGTTGTTAAAGTCCCCTCAATGCCATTAGCACCACGGTTATCGTCGGTGTTAATAGCGCTTCGAAGCCTATTTATATCTAGACTAGGGGGGGGAGGTTGCTCTTCAGGGTCCGCTGGCATGATGCCGTATAAAACGACACGCTATTAGAATTTCACAATTACAATCGATTAAAAACGTTAAAACTATTTAAACAAAGATTTGACACAGTCTCGGGTTGAACCCGGGACTTCTAGATGGAAATCGGGGTCTTCCCGCTTCTTCCACGGAGTCAGCTGGCGATGCGCCGTTGCTTCCACGCTAAGATAGCAAAGCAGCGCAAAACTTAAACAAACTCCTTCTACGGTGACGTTGTAGATCGAACGCTACCGCCTGTCAGGCTAAACGGAGTCAAAGCCCCGACAGCACTAGCTTCTGCACTTTTAAGTGTGTTTTGCACCACACTCGAAGCCTAACAGTTTGCACTGTCACTGTAGCAAGTTTCCTTGCGATGTCTCACTTTAGCTAGATAAACGAATCACATAATCAGGAGCAGATGTAGAACACGTCCGCCCACCGTCGCATCGAACACCACACTATATATATATATATATATATATATATATACAGGGTGCGTCAGTTAAATCCGGACTAAACGTCATCGCCCGTTTTGCAATTTATGTCTAAAGAAAAACAGATATTTCGGTTTTTTTTTACGTGCCGTTAGGTACACTTCTGAGGAACATTTTTATTTAATGTAGCCACCACCAGCAGCAATTAGACTTTCAATTCTGGCGCGAAAGCACCTGCAGGCCTTCTTCAAAGTTAGCGGATTGGTGCATTTTGGTCAATGGTGAGCATTTTTTTGTTCGAAGAAGAATCGAAGATGTCCCGCCATTTCGTGTCTCAAAAACGTGAGGATGAGATGGCAGCAAGTCATCCTCTTATTTTTCGCGGCCTGAGACAACATCTGTCTGACTTTAAACGTGTAAGACTTGTAGCGCAGTTCTTTGCTGATAATCCGACGCATAGAACAATCACTCATATTAAATTTGATTGCTAAACGGCGCATCGATAGACTTGGATCCTTAAAAACGCAGTTTTGCACTATTTTGATCACTTTTGGCGTCCTCACTTCTCGTCAGCGGTTGTAAATCTTCCTTCCAGGTGTTGCACTACCTCGCCCTGTCTCTTCTGCATCTCTGTAGCGTCGGGCAATGTCGTAGACCGTTGCTATTTTAAATCCAGTGATGTTGACGATTTCGGCTGGCCGATGTCCGGCACAAAGCAATTGGATAACGGTTGTTCTTCGGTCATATTCTGGACCCAGGTTGCGGCGGCCGTCTATGATGACAATGCGTTTTTGTTCTATTGTGAGTGGGCTTTCTGCTAACGCAAACTGATCTGAATTAACGCCTTCCGTCTATGCTGGGTAGCCCGCCAAAATTTGTCTGGATTATGATTTCTTCTTAATGTAATTTCTACACTGAAATGCGTTTTATTTCCTTGTTTATGAACATTGCAGCCATTGAAACGGTTTGTTAAAAACTTGGAACCTCGCCTACTGTTACTTGCACAAATGCGTTATTAAAAAATAAGTATGTGTTAATAGCATTAATAGAGATATACCGAAGCTAAAGATCGATAGTTCGCCCATCTCAAAAACGTCAGACTATACGTATTGTCCGACCGTCGTCTAATTTAAATAGGTATTGCTGTGGACTATTTCACACAATCGTATGGACGTCAACGCAAAGTGGCTGTGTAAATCGCCGAGGCCGAAAACACTATGAATGTGAATTGAAATGATCAATGCAATCCTGGCATTTGATTTAGCCGCGCCCTTTCGTTCTGTGCCAGCACAACTTTGACGCGACATTTCGAATTCCGTTTTTGCGATTCCTTCCGCGTACCTCAACCAGACATCCATCTGCACGATAATTGAAGCGATGACTTTGCTCAATGTCCCAAACCCAAAGAGGTGAGAACAGAGGAGAGAAATTGAGGTTGACGAATAGATTTATAAATTCGTGTATCAATATATATATATATATATATATATATATATATATATATATATATATATATATACATATATATGAAAAGAAAGCGAAAAGGATTGTTGTAGGCATGGATAGATAGATGGATGGTTAAAACTGTTGCTCTGAATACAATAGATTTATCTATCAACCAACGTTAGCTGTGTCTGCGCTGTCCGACAATGGCCTCATCTGAATATCCTGATGGGAATTTTTAAACTGCTTCACAGACGACAAACATTAGAATGAACACAAAGTAGAACCAAAGGCGGCTTCTGCGTGGTACTCCCGCTTCTCTACGAGCTAGGGAATCGCCTCATGTCGTTGGCTTTTTTTGACAATATCGAGCCTGCTGTACAATTACTAAATTAAATTTGCTCCGTTTGTGTTCGTAGGAACGTATTTTGTTAAAGCGACCACCAAAAGAAGGTTCTGTTGCGGAATGTACCTAACCATAATTGTGTTTTGTTTAATCTTTATAAATATATATATATATACATTTTTTTAAAATTTTTATTTTTTTATAAATATTTTTAAATATATATATGTATATATATATATATATATATATATATATATATATATATATATATATATATATTATCAGCATGATGTCAAATAGGTACACGTAAATATTGCTGTAAAGCGCTACAGAAAAGTGGGGCATCTTATGTATTAATGACTGCAACATGAAAAGATCTTGCTTATGTGAGGAAATTCAGCTATCCATATCTGATTACGTAGTTGTGGTCATAACATGGCGCGCAGGACGACGCGGAAGATAACCACAGGTTGGCCTGCACATACTCAGTTGGGTGAAATAAAGAATTAATATGATAACCATTCTGGCCATAATTTCCAATGTTTGTAATCGTCGCGCAATTGACGCAGATGGTCTAGGCGCGTTGCGTCTCAACAAGGTCGTCAAAAAAGTTTAAACAATTAATAAATGCATAGACTTTTTTGCGAATATAATAGATTTCGTATTTCATAGTGAATAACTATAGAAGGGCTCTGTTGTTCTTACGGTTATTAACGAAATTATGTGTGTTATCTACGTTGGTGTATATTGAACATTTCACGCCCGGCTGTTTATCTAAACAGAAAATAGCAAAGGAACGATCATTCGCTGGGATGCAGTGCACCCGACAGTAGTTCGGGTATCTGTGTATGGATCTGAGTCAAGGCTCAATAGATAAAAACGTCGTTTGGCTCTGTGAGATTACAGCATTTAAAGAAATAGTCTAGAAGCTAAATCTTGAAGAGACGTTAGGTCACGTTTAGTTCGAGACGGTACCCTGAACAGATGGTCACGTTTAGTTCCGGAGCTACAATTAGGTTCAAATAGAGCAGACCACCGGTGACCCATGTGTGCTGAGCCACTCTAGAGACTAGGTGAACGGTCTGGAACGAACTGGGACTAGAGTCTTTTTAAAATGGAAGGCGTGTGACGTGACAGGGCTATGAGAAGCTGGTCCATTAGGGAAGTCGTTAACTATATGATAACCTTTGCAGAAGCGTAGAGGGAGGTGCCAAATATGTTCGACGCTGTTCTGACGCTCAAAACAGCCAAGGACAATCTAGGTGGAAGAGGCTCGGGTGGTATCGGAGAAAGGTCGAGATTAGGAGCCGATTGAGTTGGAAGGGTGAGGCGCGACCAGGTGCAACCTTAAAGTCTGGACGCAGGACGGTGTAAACCTTGGCATAATCACTTTAATTGGCCACACGTGAATAGGCAGAACAGGCATTTAGGCAGTGATCACCAAGCAATCAATGAGAACGGCAAGGACGCCTCTCCCACGGGCCTAGTATTGCCAAGCCTGGGATAGTGGGGAGGAACCCGGGTTTAGTGTTTTTTTGAGTCCTTCACATGCAGGTTGCGCATTATTCATTCCCGAAGCCTTTCAAAATAATAGTAAAAGTAATAATAATATATTATGATTTGGGCAGATCGCGTGTCGCTGACTGTAAATTAATTATGTTCCGTTCCTTTGCAATTGGTAGGTACGCAAATTGATCTTGTTTATGTTTCTATGCCTTTATTGTTCACCTAGAACCTGGACCAATGTTCTTGCATTAATTATCAAAAATGTATATTCAAAGTATGGATTTCAGCAGGTATGCTTTAATTTAGCGCCGGAATGTATCAATTTGGACTCCCCACTCCAGACCCATACCCACTAAACGCCCCTCCCCCTTAAGCTTCACTCTCTGATAGCCCAGATCTTTACAAAACAGTACTATGGACTATCAGGAGAAGTGGCAAGCGCCCTTTCAGATCAATTGGCTTAGATCGCCCTAAGGTTCCCGCACTTGCCTAGTACCTGCAGGCCCGTTTTCTTCGAGCTGCACTTCCTTACGATTGCTCTCGGGTTGAAGCAGCAGTTGTGTCTGCCTTTCTCCGCACTTTTCGTATTTCTCCTGGATGATTTCTTTTGCCGTAGCTGCTCCAAATTTCCAGACCTGCTTACTGAAGGCGATGTATTCTGTTAATTCTATTAGGCTGGACCGAGGTGGATCGCAGACCTCGTGGTGTGGGTCTCTTTCTCTGATCCACTTCTCTCGGACGAGCCTGCTTGCCCTTAACCGCACACTTTCCCAGGCCGAGCACGGTAGCAGTGTTTGACCTGGAGTGTCCTCACACGCCTTTTGGCAGAACACGCATGTCGCCGACAGAGCCTTTCCAATTCGGAACAAGTACGAGTTGAAGTTCCCGTGTCCTGTGAATATTTGGGTGAGGTTATAGGTGAGGTCGCCCTGACATCTCAATCCATGCCTTAATATCTGGCGGCAATACGCGCAAGGATTCTCCAGGACCCCCGGGGGGATGGCGTCCCACTCCGCCTGCCATGTCTCATTTGTGACATTCCTCTCCCTGTTTTTTTCTGTCTTCGTAGGAGCACCTAAGTCCCATAATCGCTTCCTTCCGAGTGCCTTGATATCCCAGGGAATCGACCCTGCCAGCACCAGAGCAGCATTCGTGCTGACTGTGCGACACCCCTGGATTACCCTCAGAGCTGCTACCCTTTGGGTCCTTTGTAGCATTTGCTTCGCTTTCTTCGTCTTGAGAGTCGCCTTAACCCACACTGGCGCTTCGAATAATGATATTGATTCCGCAACCGTCATTAGCAGTGCCCTTGTGCGGGCCTGGGTGCCAGGGATGTTCGGCAGAATCTTGGCTATAACACACTGCCCTGGCTGCTTTTGTCGTTGCCTTTTTTTATGTGGCTGAGGCCACTCACCATGCGTTGTTGGAGCTGATTATAGATCGCAACTTAGATGTTCCAACCAAATATTTAGAAAACGATTATTTGGACGATTCAGATTGCTCTACGTGATGCCTTACGTACAACGTTTGCCCGAATATAATGAACTTTTGTGTCGGGGAGTTGACCAGTGTGCTTTACGTAAGTTCATCTGGGTCAAACCAATTAATATTATATGTCAAAATATGTGTACATACGCTCTATTTTGAAATAAGAGAGACACTAACTTGTAGGTTGTTTGTTGTGTTAGGTTAGAATGCACGGCTTGTGTTTCAGCCTAACTATGCCCAAAGATCTCATCTGACCCAACTGGATCAAGGATCTCGTCGTCGCAAGGAGTATGGCCTGAAGAGTATAGGCAGGTCGAAGCTGCATCGCTTTCGGCCGTGTTCGAGTTACGTGGAGCAATTGTAACGCTAGGCCTATTTAGTCGTAGTCTTCACGAGGCGGCTATTACGGAACGACAACTCCGAATTGATCGAGACGGTGTTGCCTCTTTTTGATTTAGAAAAATTTATTTAGTAGTATAGTTAGTACGCAACGTAACTAAGGATATATACGTGAATAAAGCACATTTGTAAGAGAATACAACATCTATGTACACTGTGATGTGTGTTAGATGTAAAGACACCTATGTATAGCCGTTTATGTACTTAAGATTACGTTGCTTCCGTTTATTTCGGCCGTCCGGTGGTAAGCAAACACTCGTGCAGCTGTTGAAGAGTCAAGATCGTTTCAATCGTTGTTGCTTACTTCCGTACTAAAGCAGATGGGCGTTTTAGTGGTGTAATTAACTAATTGTTACTTTTGGTTTACCAAGGGCCGCCACCTACTTGCGCGGTTGCAAATAAGCCGCTGATATATATATATATATATATATATATATATATATGCCGAGTAGTTAGCTTGCGCGTACGCGAGTTATCTCGCCTGCTACGCGAAAGTATTCTGAGAAGAGCGTCAGAATGGGCGTTTCGCTAGCTTATGAGGACAAATATTGTGCAATAGTGTACAATACGAAAACGTACGATCCGTAAACAGCCTCTCTGTCTGTACAGCACAGCGTGCCACCTACGTGCTCAGCGCGTAAATGAAATTCTAACGCAATCAACGCATAGACACTAATAGAGACGTGCTACACAATTGCGCTGCTAGCGCGGTCGCCAAAAATAGATTGTAGCATAACTACGTTACCTCGGATAGTTCATACGACGAGCAGGAAGGAACAGAAGTACACGGATTCTTTGAATCCGTTCTCAGTCTTATGTGTCGCTCGTATATATGCACACATATATATATCTATATATATATACACACATATATATATATACACATATATATATATATATATATATATATATATATATATATATATATATATATATATATATATATATATATGTACATGTGTTCCAAGCCATGCCTAAGATGTGAGTGTGCTTAGGAGCAAGAATTACATTATTCCACCACAATAGGAAGGAACCGTAGCGATCGCCCAAAGCCATCGCAGTCTATAGTAAGCTACATCTCGACCGTTAACCGTAGAAAGGTAATTTACCTTGATGCTTATGCCGACAAAATGATAAAAGTATTTTTCTTCCTTTCTACCAGCAGTTGAGCCTACTCTTGAAGCAGCAGCATCAATCTCGTGATGTTAATTTCAAATGCACTTCTATTTTGTCGAACAGGTATTCATTATACACAAAATAATAATTTCACGAACCGTAACCTAAATACAAACGACAGTCAGCTTATATGCGTGCAAATTACATTGATATTTATACTGTTCTCAGCTATACTCTTGCTATGTTATATGTGAGAGGCAGTGCAATGATGCCAGGCGGGCAGACACACAATAATTTGTGCACGTCTTGTGGCATTTCGTATTCAAAGAGAACAGGTGATGCAAGTCATGAACTATGTATCTGGTTTGGATATGGCGATGGTCACATGCAAGACCAGGCACTGTGAATATCCAGTTTTCAGCGTGTTTATGCTTGTGGTAATGGCATAGCTTTATGATAGCTTTTCTTCTATTAAATCCTCACTTGGTGCAATTGCTCGAGCACTCGAGTGTGGGCGAGAAAGCAAACCTGAGAAGATCACTGTTGTGATCTCCTCTGCCCCGGTCTCTTTCACCTGACTGCACTTCTCATAGTCCTTTGTAGCAGCAATTCACAGCAATTGGCCACATCACGGCTCCTTACGAGGCTATCAACCGCTAAAGGTAAAAGGTCTACATACATCGTGCCACTAAGTGTGGATTGTTTCACCCTTTTCCCGAATATCAGAATTATTTACTTAGCTGCTGACACTGATAGGTGCTTCCTTGCAGCCACCTCGAGAGCATCGAAGCCCACACAGAAATCGTTCTTTTTCACACACTGCGTCGGGTGTGTACGTTTACATAGAGTGTCAACCAATGTAAGCATGTGAAGTGACCGCCGCAGAGGATCGGTTGTCTCCGCGTCAGCATCTCTAGGTTTGTCTAGTCACTTGCGAAGGACCGGACTGTCAGGCACTATATAGTTCTCCAGAAAAACATTTTTTCGTAAAAAGCACCACCAGCCCAACAACGAAACAGGATAACTTTGATCCAAAATTCAGTCTTGTTGCGCGTTGAGTAGTCGCCGTCCCTCAGCACTACACGCATTATCGCTCTGTGCCCGCAGTTTGAATACCGCCTTCACGGAAGAATTCCTGTCGACAAACCAGGTGTGCGTGCAGGTTGACAGTTGACGTTGTGGCCGCCAGCGGCTATGCTACTCTCAGCGCGCTGAACCTGCCTAACTAAGTTTTCCGGGCTGACCTTCAGCCAAGATTTAACGTCCACGGAACTTCGCGTCGCATTGCTTCATAGACGGACCCCCATAAATACAAATGTGCAACGGTGGGAACCCTCGAACCCGCGCACCTACCTATGTGTCTCCTCCGGTTGCGAGACGCAGAATTAAACCACCACGCCACCGGGCTCGACGCGCCGAACCTGTCTACGGCCCAGCATACACTTCGAGATTGTCCACATTATCAGCTGCGCGTCTCTTCTGCATGCGAAGCCTATTTTGCCGCTCCATATCAGTCGGATGATGACAACTTGCCAGCGTGGCCCTTCTCGATCTTCCTCGACTTTGCGGTAGCCTCCATTGATAATGTTGTAGCCGCTGCCATTTGTCGTTGGCGTGTTGTCATCCATCGGCTCATTTGTTTCCAAGATAGTGGCGGCGTTATTGTTGTTGTTATTGCTGTTGCTGTTGTTGTTGTTATTGCTGTTGCTGTTGTTGTTGTTATTGCTGTTGCTGTTGTTGTTGTTGCTGCGCTTGGCACGCCCTTCTCTCCTATGGCGCTGTTACGGGCCAGCTTTGTTGCCGATACAAGCCGACCTCTGATCACCGCTTTTTGTCAATCATGCTCTCTTGTTCTTTCGCGCTTTCTGTGCGTTGTCTGTGTCCTTCACACTTCATTTTCGTTCAGTTCGTTGGGAGTCTAAATACCCCTCAATGCTCGCGGGGTGTGCAAGTTGTTGCAGGGGAGTCGATTCATAACCGACGATCCTTCGTTGGAGCTCCAGTGTGTTGCAAAAAATTAGCAACTTATGTTTTTTGGTGATAATTTCGGCTTGGTTTATTTGAATGGCTTGCAATTTTAAGCGCATGATAAACATGACGATACACGAGTATGATGTTAATTTCGTTGCAATTTCACAATCGGTTCATACAAAAAATAAAAAAGTGTGAAAAACGGTGTTGCAAAATATTAGCAACAATAACGCCTTACGGCGTATTCGATTCTTAGCAGGGCTGTATGCCTTATTTGATACTACAAATTCTATTCTTGAAACGGGGTTTTCGTCCCTTTTTCTGAATCAAATCGTAAACTTGGTCTTTCATGGAGTTAATGAGCTGTTGTAAGTACGAAAGTGAAATATTAGTCCATGCTTGCTGGACAGCTTCTTTGAGGTCCGACACATTATCATATTGTCGACCATTTGCGTGAATCTGCTTCATCAAATGTCCCCAAAGATTTTCGACGGGATTCCGGTCTGGACTCAATGCCGGCCAGTCAAAAAGTGGCACTCCTTGTTCTTGAAAAAAGGCTATAGTGCTAGCCGAGGTATGAAACGTGGCGATGTCTTGTTGGAAAACTGCGTCAGGTCCCCCAATTCTTCTGAAATGGGCTTCTAACTGGGAACTGACGATACGCTGGTACTTGTCGGAATTGTTTCGGCCCACAATCGCGACTAGATTGGACTTCCCATTATATCTAAACGCGCCCTAATATTTCACAAAACCACCACCGGCCACACGTTTCGAGAACCATTTAGGTTCCTTCCGTAAGTCGTGCCAATGGTACTGACAGCCGTCAGGGCCATTGAGATTAAATTTCTTTTTATCCGAGAAAACGATGTTTTTCCACTCGTTATCCCAAGTTTGGTATCTATGCAAAAATTCACGCCGTGCGGCAATGTGCTTCGGTTGCAGTCGCGGCATAAGCTTCCTTTTTGCGTATCGCACGTTTTTGTCAGAACTTAACACTCGGTACACTGTGGATCGGTGCACTGGCACTCCCAAAGTAGTCCTGATCCTGAAAGAAGACATTTGGTCAAGAGTAGCCAACTGTATGATCCTTCGCCGATCTCGAATAGTCAAAACTGGCTTACGCCCACTGTTAGATCTGCACCTTTGGTTCACTCCAGGGTGTAAGAACCTGCTGATGGTGCTCTTATGCTGTCCTAATCTGGTTGCTATAGCAGTTACTGTATGACCGAGCTTAGCATATGCCTCAATTCTTGTCTTTTCGTTATCCGAGAGATCCTTTGTACGACCCATGGTTTAAACATACGCTTCGCCGTTAGTTTGGAAAAACGACTAAGCTGTAGAATATTTTGCAGCTATAGAACGATTGATTTAGCTAGACAATATTCCTGACATTTGATCCCCGGGATCGAATATCAGCTGTAGTATCGACTATCCTCTGCAAACAAGAGCTGTGTTGTTAGCATGTTAATGTTGCTAATATTTTGCAACACTGTTTTTCACACGTTTTTATTTTTTGTATGAAAAAGTGTACCGATTGCGAGATTGCAACGAAATTAACACCATACTCGCGTTTCGTCATGTACATCATGCGCTTAAAATTGCAAGCCATTCAAATAAACCAAGCCGAAATTATCACAAAAAAAACATGAGTTGCTAATTTTTTGCAACACACTTCGTGTGTAATGCCCACAGTAATTCACTAAATTCCACTGTAGCACATATACACGTTCCTTTATCAGAGCCAAGCTGAGTTCCTGTGATTCACAGGATTTGCCATACGACTTAAACTGTGCGTTCTCAAGAGCACGGGCACTAGAGACTCCCGCGAAGCATAGCTGAACACCCCTGATTACAAATAACCAATTGTTCTCCCGTTTTAAACGGGCGCGAACACTTGGCACATTCGAACTAGGCCAAGGCTTGATCCCTGAGGAACGCCAGAGGGGCATGTGTTCGACTTACTAGAGCTATTGTTGGCGCGAACGCGGAAATCTTCACTGGTAAGATAATGAGTATTCCATAATATAGAATAGGTAACAACGTTCAAGTTCTTGAATGACTGTATACGAGCTTGAAATGGTTTACTCTATTGAATACCTTTGAGAAATTATAGTGTACACCATCAAGGACCAGACTATATCTTATCATAATGATCCAATCGTGAGTCATATCACACGGGTTGATTTCCCTTTAGTAAAGCCATGTTGGTCTTGATCCAACAAGCCTTCGAATAAAAAAAGTACAGAAAATATAGTCCACTAGCAGCTTTTCAAAAATGCTACATGCGACTGATGATTAAGTTGCAGATCTATAATTATCTACATTTGGCTTAGGACGCTTCGTATGTGCATCTGGGGATACTACTGACTACCGAAAATTGGCACGTGTCATCCTCATAAAACCTACTTTCTTGCTGGGAGGAGGAGAAAGATGATTTCATACCACAGACGGGTAGTGTGGGATTCAACACCGATACTGTTGGCATAATACCCACTAAAAACTTCTAACCTAAATGAGCTAAAGAGGAAGCAGGAAGAGGCAAGTAGCTGAAACCGTTTTTTAATACTACTTCAACCCCTACTTTTCCCTTCGGATTGCGTGGGCAGAGTGCACATTGCTGTTTGTATTAAATATTTCCGTAAATGATGATCGCAATAAAATCCGTCACGATGTTTCAGCTGTGGGTGTCGTACAAGAGTGCCTGCGCCTTTTGTTTACGTATTATAGGAAATTCCCAGTCTAAGAGCCCGCCAGCTCCTTCTGTCCGCGGTCAACACCGTGCATGTTTCGAAAGTATCATGACCCCTACGGATTATTAAGTAAACGAGTTCAGCTATCACAGGCGCAGCATTTTTGTATTTTATGGGTGGAATTCGATTAGGAGTAAGGGTGTACTTGGTGGGTATTTGTTGGATTTTAGGATTATATTCGTATATTTCTAAATAGGGATAGCTTGCTCTTGAGGCCCCTTTGTTAGAAATACCTGTAAGAACTAAAGCACCCTGGTAAAAAAAAACCCACAAGAGTCCTTAAGTGCTTTTGCTTTAAGCGTCGTCTATTAGGGATGTCCGATCTAAATTTAAAACCTAAATATTTTCTTTTCCCTTTAATCGTATATTTGCATAACTAACAAACGACTTTGTGTTCTTAGTGCCAACACTAGCGCCTCCCATTATACGAAGTCTTCTAGTTGCCTTCCGCAACTTTGTTTGTACTGCAGATTTAGCATCTGATCAATATTAGCATTATTTTTGGCTTGTCAGTTTGTTCAGGTACAAATTCCTTAATAAGTTAATGAATCTGGTTTACAAAGCTATTCGAGTCATCGAGTCAATAGTATCACAATTTATACACAAGTTTCTCTAATTTATACAAGCAAGTATATAGCTGATTATTTCATCATTTTTCGTATAGAAACTGCAACCTCCCCCGTCTATATCGCCCTAGACTCAGATGGGATTGGCGACTGAAATACGCTTATCTCTTTAATTATGGATGGGTCTGAGGTTATCACTAAACGACAGTAGTGCCCATACCGTAATCACTATCGCCCCATGCACTAAATATTGTTTAAACAGCGACAATACTACTAATAGTATAACTAATAGTCAAGTGGTTAACGCTATTAAATGTATTCATGCATTTGTTACGACTAGCATGACGCTCATTATTATAGCCTTTATTATTGGTATGCCTAATTAATTAGCTTAAACTATATATAATATATATATAAATATATATATATATATTTATATATATATATATATATATATATATATATATATATATATATATATTATATATAGTTTAAGCTAATTAATTAGGCATACCAATAGTAAAGGCTATAATAATATATATATATATATATATATATATATATATATATATATATATCTATATATATATATATATATTTTTTTTTTTAAACCGACAACTACGTTATTCCTGCTCTAACCATTTTAGTCTCTCTGTGCGCGTATCGCACTTGCTTCTGTTATAGTAGAAGCGATTTCATTCAAATCAATCAAAGCGGGACTCTTTTCTCGTTGTTCCTTCCTTGCTCGCTCGCGTAGGCACGCCCTTCTCTCTCCATAGCTTTATATATATATATATTTTTATGTTGAATGTATACGATTTGTTTGTGCCTCTTGCAGTTCATCTCGTACAATTATGGAGTGGTATAAAAGACTCTGCTGGTGAAAAAAGCCAATCGATACAGTTTACCAACTAAAGCATCGACAGTAGTAGTTTTATTAACTAATCATTGGTTTACGAAAGCATCGACAGTGTGATAGGCTTGTTAGCTTAGTTAACCCAGAGTCTGGAGACTTTAGGATATGTTAAGCTCCACCACATTTGTAGTTCTGCCGTTTCTTGCACCGACCCGCGCGTTTACTTCGAAAAGCATTCTCCATGCGCCTATAGAGTCCGCGGCGATGGCCGTATATTAAACGCTTCTTCTGGTAGCGCTTGTTCTCGGTGTTCGACAGACAGGCAGTTAGCAAGCAACTCGACGCAGTACCCTTGTTACGCCTCGCTAGCTCAACGCGCACGTTGACCATCATTTCTCCATAGTTGAGCGTAGTTTGTACTGTTGTTGGACTGTCCCGTTGCGTTTACGTGTCGAGAAGGATAGGCTACAAGCGTTTTCTTCTGCTGCTTCGATGCCTCTGTGTCATGTCGTTGTGTGTGTCTGCCTGTATACTCTTTGTCTTTATTTAGTTCCATGACAGGGGAAAAACAGGTGTTTTGCGTGAGCGAGCCGTGTGCCGCTACCAGTTTCGCCTGCTCTCTGACATCTCAGCGAAGAAGGCCGGGCCCATCTTATTCGACTCCTGATCAGGCCGAAAGCTGTACTCTGTACGTATAACAAGATACCCTCACGCCCTTTGAGATTGTCGGGGTGTCGCGGTGGTATCCCGCCGGGGGGGCTGCGCAGTCATGCAAGTGGGGCAAGAAAAAGTTACAAAATACTTCGAGGTTCAGCGCATACCTGTGTTTTTGCCACAGTTGTTTGAGGCGAGGGGCACAGGAGGGTCATGTTCACTCATAGAGCAGTTATTAGAGAAAGTGTCTACTCGCGAAGGCTACGGCTGACTCAAAATCGCTGAGCTTTTCTGCAAAAACAATCTTTAGGCGTTCTCATTGCGTTTGCACCCGCTCACCATCAGAATTCTCATCGTCATCACCGCCAACGACCATAATGCCGTCATAGTCGTCACTGTGCAGTTGCTATGCAAATACCCATACCATTAAACATAGCGCCGATATAAGCAGGATCTTTCTTTAGTACGCACTGCACTCGGCGGCTCGATGGGTCGTTGTGTTAGTAGCGACGTTATATCGTTGAGTCTATAACCACACGTACCAGAATGTGCCGATGAAAGCGCACAGTTGTCCTCCCGAATTTGAAAGAGTCCTAAAGTTTTAGCTGGCAAATCACAGCAAAAATATTCTAGTGTTGTTTCGACTATGCATGCTGCGCCCTGAATAGTATGGTAACGCGTCTATCTACATTAATAGCGTCAGTGTGGCGTATCTTTGGACGCTAAAAATATACTATTATATAAAACATACACTAACATCGTAGTATGGTTTTTCTTTATATTGTTAGAAACTAGCTACACTAAGTACAAAGCTGCTGCGGTAAACGTACTAGCCAAAAACGCAACGATTGGTCTGCGTAGAGACGAAAGGGAAGCAGCTACTGTCCTCGGTAAAACGGTGGTTGAGGCCAAAAAAAAATGCCCTAGAACAGTACTGAGAAACTCGGAGGAGGTAGGCAACTGCATTCAAAAAAGACACTTGCACCACGTCAAAATGGGCCGATTCATATCAGTTCGTGCTCTAGAAGGAAAGCGGTTGCCATTCGTAGAAGGCATTTCGCTAAGACCTAAGACGCAAATCACCAAGTTCCACAATGAAACTGCTCAAATTGGTGCGAGCCATCAATACATCTGAACATTTTGTTAAAAATGCTCATCTAATGTTCCAACTGTATGATCTAGAGATACCCTAAGTAGGTTTGAGCGACAGCCAAATTTGACGTGTTATGTGTTTCTAAGATGAAACCTACGATTGTACCTGTAGTTACAACACATTCTACGCCAGCTGCCAGTATAGAGGCCGTATGCTTTGTGTGCTTGTGCCGTTGCAAGTACTCACGAATAAAGCTATGTGTTTCATCCAAAAGAAAGATCGGTTCAAATGTATGATAAATTCATGTTACCACGAGTACGTACTGAGGGTGCAAGTGAAATAATATCCATACGTAAATAGCAGACGTTATATTGACATTTTTCGAACTTAGCCCCGGGCGTAAGAGTACGCGGACAATTCGAACTCTGGGCAGGGACGTCGAAACTCTACTGAAGTGAGACAAAACGAGGCCTTGAGTGAGACATTTTCCCACGTCGCGCCCAGATTGCATTAAAACTTTAGGTGCATATGCAAATATCGTCCGTTCGGCTCGCACGGGGGGAACGCAATCCGCGTATCGGCCCCTACGAGAGGGCAGACCGAAACACGAACCTGCGATTCGTTAGCTAGGATCGAAACATGAGACGGAATGGTGCAGAAGATGCGGCCAATGCAAAGCGGTAATCTCGGTCGGCCATTGATCGAATTTTAATTGAATCAGCAGCAATTTCTGTGCCCTTCTGTGGTATTGGGGCGCAGCGTATCGCTGGCTTTGAGCGAACTTTACACTCCATTGATTTAGTCTACTTGACTTCTCTTCATTGTGTCGTCGCGTACCTTCGAATAATCTACTTACGAACAAAAGCACTAGCTATTTAGTAGGCTAATATTGTAGGGGGGGTGTTGTTTCACAACAGATGTCCAGCTTCACGTGCTCGCAGACTGCAGGCAACAAAGACATTCTGCGACATGCAACAATCGGATATCTGCGCTCAGAGTACAAAGATGAGCTATACATGTGTCTACATTTTAATTTGCACACCAATACTGCTGAAAAGGAGATGTATGTGTACACGTTTATATAGTAGTGTTGAAATAACGTAAGCATTTTAAGCAAACGCTTGAAGCGAGAACACGCATTTGCAGGAGCATTCCGGTTTATTTAGTCACCAATAGTCGTTTTACCAATACCAAGCCAGGCAGTTTTATATCATTTTTAGCCTAGTGTTAGTCACAGAGTCGCGCGTTAATTTGGTGAAAAATGGCCACACACCTGTTGTGGGTGCCTTTAAATGTCGCCGCTGATGTAGCGATGCCTTTGAAATCCCACCATAAACGCAATTTAACCTTATTTGGGTGGAAGTTTCGTTTAGGTTAACTCTGGGAGTACACATGTCTTGATATACATGTATTGCTCAAATCTATGAATCTTATTCTCGAGAACAGTGTCGTTTGTTTGAAAATTTGGTTTTCTTCCGTTAGCCGACGACTCTCCTTCTCCATTCCTCCATCGTGGGATTCTTATCGTACCCACTAGTATGACCTCTAACACTTGTTTTATTTATTTCATATTTTCTCTTTAGCCATGTTGATGTCCATGTATAGATTGAAAACAATTATTAAGTTCAAGAGCATCGGAGTTTTTGCGTCAGAGACTGTCTTTCGACATTCAACGAGAAAACGCAGCATCTGTTTAGGACACATTGTCGAACTAGGCTAACCCTGGGTTAGAGAACCCGTGACTACACGTTCACACGGAGACAATTGTTCACTCCAAAGTGCTAACATAAAAAAGTTATATAGCTAAATAAATAAATTATTAAGTTGTCGTCGGGGCTATAAAAAACAAATGACGACATAATTGTGGATAACTTATTTGACAGGCAACAGTGTGCAAAGTTTATGAAGTGTTTCAGTGAACTTACTATTGTTGGTCACGACCTATCCTTTACTGGAATTAAATGAATTTGCCGTTGAGAGAAAATGGTCCCATAAAAAAAAGATATATGTGTATATATTGGCAACCGATTGCGACGTTGCTTACCGTGGCTCGTTTTGTATCTGAAACACATATCGTTTTTAATTGCTACGAGAAATCCAAATATATGCTAACACTAACCATTTCTAGTTTAGTTGTGCAAACCTTATTAAACGGCGTGCTACACCTTATATATATATATATATACTTAGTCAATCAGAGCGATATTAATACATGAGCTTCAAAATTTCAGTCAGAAAGCGAGACAGGGAGATAAATAACTACGCTCACGTGCATGAGTCACTTGCCTCCAGCTCAAAAAGAAGAACTGCTCATTATGTGTATACGATTCTACTGTTATCGCTTTTAACAGCTCAATAAACAGTTTCTGGCGATACTCTGATTTGTTCATTCCGGACGCTGAATATTGCTATAAATATTTGAAAAACGGAGCCCAACGATATTCTGCCATGTACAGAGTTTAACAGCACTTTGATTAGGATCCCGCGGACCCGACACGGACACTCTATTAATCGATCCTGCCGCTTCGTCCCTTACGAATTACGAGCTAGCAATTAAAAGCCGATACAACCGAAAAATCCCGAAATCGTTAAATTCAAATAAATTGCGAAAGCGTGCTCGTATAGCAGTACCAGTGGGAACAAAGTCGACATCATTGTGGCCGTCGTCATGGAACTGGAACCGAGGTCATTAGCCCAGGTTGGAAGCCACACTCCGTTGCTAGGTCGACTATGCTCCAGAACTTAACCCCCAGTACGCAATTAAACTTTATATAGTACTTATTAAATACGTTTGAATAGTAGCACAAGCAAATGCGATTTCCTTTATGCATCTGCCGCCGCCGCATCTGGCTTTATCGATCAAGCATCGTACGTAAAAGTAACAGCCTTAAAAGTATGTAAATGTTACGATCAACTAACCAGTCGATCGGTCTGGTCTAAAATCTCTTCCTATGGAAATATTTTCGTCCAGACCGATACTGCTTTTGGTATGGCTGACTGAGAAATAGGCTAACTTGGTCTGGCGGCAGCTCGGATTGTGACTGTTTTGGCAAGACTATGGACGATAATGCTACGAAAGGCAATAGGGAATGCAAAAAGACTTACTCAAATTTCACTCTGCAAGCGGCAACATAGTTGTCGCAGTATTTGCACACGGTACGTCAACTTATGGCGCGGTAGGGCCTGCAGAAATCGAGCTTTGGTTTCGAATTTACGATACGCTAACAGTATTTAGCGAATATACGAGCATTGTTGTCCCTCGATCGGAAAACTAGTAACGTGTTTTCCCAAAAAGAAAACATATCTATGTATGACGACGCAGGAAAGCACGCAGGAAAATGCCAGGGGGCTTGGGAAAGCATGCAAAAAAATGCCGATCATGGGGCTGCTGGAACAGACGCATTAGGTTAGAATTTCTTAGCAAAACTGGTCGACTCTACACGTGGCGTGTTATAAAGAGCATATGAAGGTTTCCAAGTATTTGAAATATTTCATATATATATATATATATATATATATATATATATATATATATATATATATATATATATATATATGAAATATTTCATATATATATATATATATATATATATATATATATATATATTTATTTATATATATGGTTTTGCGTAGATGGAAGTTTATCAAGGTCATGTTGTTGGATAGACAAAGGCCGCGACTGATTTTTCGAATATTCTTGCGCTGTCTAGAATTTACCCTTTACTTTGCAGCGCCAAAGAATGTATGCCAGCTTATTGCTTTGAGGCGGAAGATAGAACACTTAACCCCCCCCCATGCATGTCGTAACAATAGCCATATTCTCGTGCTGAAGCAGCACTCGGAGCAATCTTTTCTACGCGCACTTAGGGTAAGTCGCCGGGCAGCAAGGGAAACAAAAGAAAATACCGCGTCGAAAGCATCGTCACTAAGCTTTTGTTTTTAATACAACATAAATATTGATTTAACATATATTCAGTACAAAAGATGCCTCGACGCTCGCAATGGGCCTTAACTATGCTCATTAAATTAACGAACGTAGGCGAAATCCCTGTATCAGCACGACGTAGTACTCCGCCGGTGATTACAATAGATAAAATGTGCGGATTGTTTACCCATCCATCTCGAGAACTGTACTGGCTACACTGGCCTCATCCGCGGATAATGGGGCAATCCAGGTGCGAAGCAGGGATGCCGTCTTAGGGATAATCTAACGAGCAATTTATCGTCTCATTTAGAGGAAAAATATGGCCATCCCTTCGCTGGTCTAAAATCGCGTGCGATTCTTATATGCAGAGATATATAAGAGCCTAGGCATTGTTAATACAGTCTGATGAATGTAAAACTCAATTTACCAAGAGCGTTCGCTAATTTCTTGAGTAGGCGATTGTTTGTCTATCGATATTATTCAACTAGTGCTTTGCGACACTAAAGCAACCACAAGAACGCCCTTTAGCACTCATTGATAGACAGTATTACCGCCGCTGATAGCTGCCGAAACCGGAACAGCAGACCAGACACGAGTCTCGGTGGCAAACCGAAAGCAAGCTCTAAGCAAGCATAAAGTGTCGTCCTTTAATCTTAGATCATATAGGAGGACCATTAAAAACAACTTTCTTAAAAAATGTTTTTAATTGACGATTTTTACGGACATCATGCATTAGCTGATAAATGTGATAGCGAACAAATTATGCTCAAATTAGAATTGTTACTGCAAAAAACGCCGCTCGTTATTGCTGTAAATTGCAACGCAGGGTTGGACCACCAAGAGTCGCAAAGAACTGAAGCTTTTGTAGAAACCTTGACAAGGGTAATTTCTTGCATCGTGGGCAGAAGGCACGCGGACTTTTGAGCATAACACAGGGACTTTTGAGTGTAACGATCCACTTGCGACAGATGTAGACAGGAGGATACGACACTTATGAAGGCGTAGGGCTGAAAAAGACTCGCTTACCCGCCCAATTGCCCAACTGCTAACCATGATAGTTGCCTTCAGCATTACCTACACCACAATTATAACGCTGACTTCCTTATGCCGTATGTGCAACTCGGAAATGGCTGACAACATAAGACACTGTTACGATCGCTAGTCACTTTTCAACGCTGCCAAATCTGTCCTTTCGAAACCTACGATTGGAATTAATTTACCTGACATGCAAAGCTCTTATAGAGAGTCTTCCCGAGGGTCATGCGTCTGTAGGCCTTTATTATTGAACATATGGCAAAAAGATTCGCAGAAATTATCTCGGATACGAAAATATTCGGCGTTTAAAGTGAATGCAAGTCGAGTAACCCTAAATGGCAGGTCAATGTGACCAGGTAAAGTAATCTCAAGTAGACAGCAGTGCGGCCCCAGCACCCCAACGAATGTGGCGGCGTGGTCTAGGGGACTAGTGGGGCGCTAGTCATGGTTGTCATCTACCGGGGTGTCGCCGGTTCGATCCCTGTTGTTGGTCGAATTTTCTTTGAGCGATGCTCATTGAGAATATATGATAAACCATACCGCTGAGAGTCAGCGGCCATGCTGCCACAAGGACTGTTGGGGAAACCCTAGATATCTTAACATGTCCGGCCCTCGGTGCATTGAAGATATACCTCAGGTTAAGTGCCAAGCCCGTAGGGGACGGAGGATAGTCTAGAATTAAAAACAACCTCCTTAAAAATGTTTATAATTCTAGCACCCCAACGAGGAGCATAGAGGACAACTGGATTGTTGTGGGCTTGTGAGTGCCACGTTACCTAGCCATAGCAACGCCGCCCATTATACATCATGCATTTTAACAGTTCCTCTAACTGCAACTAGAGAAAACTAAAGAAAGGCAGTACTACTATTACAACTACTATAACTACTCCTGCTGAACGCATAAAACAATCAGCAGTTTACCGCTGCTACTATCATCATTCTCTCACCCTTCTAATGTGTATGTCTAAGTGTACTAATGTCTTCTCTGTGTTGTCGTCCTTGCCTTTTTTCGTTTTCGTTAGCCACAATATTTTCTTTCTCTATGTGTTTTGCTTCTGTTGCTGCTGCTCCTGCTGTTTTCCCTGTTGTTCCTCTTTATTTTCTGCTTCTGCTGCTGTTTTATCTTTCTCTTTGTTATGCTCGTTTGCAATGTCTTCATTTTCTCTTATTCTTGTGCTGCACTCTCTTCCGTGTGTGTTTCTGCCGTTTCTTTCTGCTTGTTCTTTTGCTCGCAATCCACGCCCGAAATCCTACAAACGCTATCGTTGTAGTGCTCGATGAAACCGACGCTGATGTTGTTGTTCGGTGTGTACGTTAGGTGTTGTAGCTCTTTTTTGTGAAAGCCACTACTTTGTAGGCGGCTCGATTTCGACGCCGCCTACTTCGGGGCCCGACCAGCAGGGACCGCGACCACAGACAACGGCGACGGTGGTTCCGCTTTCCCTCCGGCGTTCTTCTTTGCATTGTTAAGCGGTCGTTCTTCTTTGTTTTCGTGTCGCTTTCCTTTACGAGTTGTTGATTGTCTTGATACTGCAACCTACTACTACTACTACTACTACTGGTGCTGATATTGCAGCGACGACAACAACAACAACCACAGTAACAAAAACAACAAAAATAAAAACAATAAGGACAACAGCAACAACAGTACCAACAGCAGCAACACCAATCACGGCAGCAATAACAACAACAACCACCATAACAGCAGCAGCAACAACAACACCAACAGCAGAAACAACAACTACTCTTAGCGCTACCATGCTATCACTACGACAACTGTTATTCGGGCCGCATTGGTTGGCCCCCGCAACTGCTGACGCTGTTGTCGTGGGTGTCCTTGCTCCCTCCTTGATCCCTGACGTCGTCATCGATGATCACCGATTGGTTGTTGTTGTTGCTGTTGTAGTTGTTGTTGTTGCAGTTGTTGCTGTTGTTGTTGTTGTTGTTGTTGTTGCAGTTGCTGTTGTTGTTGGTGGTTGTGGTGGTGGCGCTGTTGTTGTTGTTGTTGTTCTAGCAGTCGTTTATTGTTGCTGTTGATGTTGTTGTTCTAGCAGTCATTTATTGTTGTTGTTGTTGTTGTTGCTGCTGCCCTTGCCATGGCTGTGTTGCTAGTTGTTGTCAACACTGTGCTAACCGTGGTCGGTTCGTCAATCTCGCTGGTGGTTCCATTGTGCTTTTGACCCGGTTTTTCGGTCGGTTGTCAGTGCGCAACCACTGACTGCTGCAGCTTCTGTCGGTTCGAGCCTTCCGAAGAAAGCGACAAAAGCACACACTGACACAGACGAAACACATACATAGGCACGTTCACACACCCAAACCCACACGTACACATACAGACATAGACAACAGAGACCAGATAAAGCACGCCGCCGAAAAAAGAAGTGCGGCGACACGTGGTCGAAGATTTCGTTTCGTAATCGACGGTGAATTTCCGCCGAAATGACGTCAGCCGCTGCTGCTGCCGCTGCCGCTGCCGTTACGGCTCTGGACAACGCCGTTTGGCGTCGGCCACCTTCTGCGCTGGTGGCTGTTGTTGTGCTTGACTTGAGGTTAGTGGTTTCCGTAGCCTGCTGCTTTTTGCCGGGCAGAGACATTTTTTCGACGCTTAGAAAAGTCAGCGAAGAGCTGAACAGAGCGCGTGGAAGAGCGATAACGAGATGGGGAGAAAAGGCGGAAGGAGCAGCGACCAACCACCGCCCTAGTATTACTTTTTTTCTTTAAAGGAGGATAAGAACAACCTTCTTAAAAACAAAATTTAATACTAGGGCGGTGGTTGGTCGCTGCTCCTTCCGCCTTTTCTCCCCATCTTTTTGTCGCTCTTCCGCGCGCTCTGTTCAGCTCTCTTCGTTGACTTTTCTGGTCTCAATAGCGCACCGGCGCTGAACTTAACGCGAATAGTCAGTCACAGTCGATACTGGCCGGCACTACGCCGACATTAGCGCGCGCTAATTGTCGCGCGACGAAACAGTCGAATGTCGTGTTACATTAGATCTTTTTTTGGTTTGATTTTCTTCATTCGTTTTACGGGTTTCCTTGTTCAGCTTCTTTTTTTCAAAATTAATTCGCGCTAATCGCTTTTCTAATAATCTTTCTAATAACAAGCATAACTGTACATCTCCAGCATTATCGTCGTCAGCTTTTCTTGAGGGTGGGGGGTCATTGTCATCAATAGGTCGACGCGCCTTGACGGCCTATGCAGCCCACCACCCCAACGAAAGGACCTCGGTAGCGCAGAGCTACACGCCGGTTTAATGTCCTCCATACTGCCGAATTGAATGACAACGACCCACGTGTATGTGTGTGTGTGTGTGTCGTTGTGAGGGCTTTTGGCCCTAATTTGACCATTCGCCGCTCACCCGCTTTATCTTCACCCAAGTAAAGTCGCTACTGCGAATAAAGAACTTGTTGTGGATAGTTCGAGTAGTATTACTACTATCAAGCAGGACATTAAAACAACAACTTATTCTGTCATTTTTGCCCCCTTTTTTTTATTTTTTTGTATCCTTCGCTTTTGTTGATATTGAAGAATAGAGCAACAACAATAAACCTGTGTCTTGGTTGTCTCTAGTCTCTTTCGTCATTTGCTGTCGAAACGGGGGTATCGTCATCACCTCAAGCGACGAATGTCCCCACTGTGTCAGCCCAACCGAAACAGAGGACCGCTGCTCAAAGACTGCGAAGCTCTGCTTGCTAAATGCAACTAGACATACACGATATGCGACTCTTTGCTTCTAAATGGCAACGCAAAAAAAGATGGGGGTTTTATCTATGTTCGATCTATGGATCACTCGATTTTGTTGCCTTGCTCTGTTGCATTGGTGATCGGTCCCTGTTGTTCCTGTTTGCAAGATGATGGTGACTGTCAAAACCGCTTGCTTTGCTGGAAATTGCCGGCTGCAGTGTGGTCTCAGGCGACACATTTTTCTTGGTGCTGTCTCGATCCTAACAGCAGCACGAATGCCGACGCATCGGGGCAAGAGGCGCAAAGATAGCAACGCTAAATGAAAGCATGTCTGGCGGCGCTGTCATAAAGCCCACACCCACACAAGACGTCTCAGCAGCCAAACTGAAGCTGACGCTTCCACGCGGAGTCTATTTAAGGTGTGAGCCAAACAAAAAGTTTGCCCAAAATTCTTCGGCCTGCCGTTCCGGCAGCGCACACGACAGAAACTTGCTGTCCAGCAGTTGAGTCCGGTCCTGAAACGAAGATGGATCCGTTTTCTGGCACAATCAAACGGCTCTGCTACGGCAATCGCCTTGTGAGTCCTAACGTCAAAACGAAGGCTTAGCGTTGACGACTTTTCATCGGGACTAGGGCAGCGGTGTACAGAACATCAGAGCGACGGCGGGAAAAACGATCCACTTGTCTACTGAGGGCAACTAGACGACTGCCATTACAGATAGCGGTTCATTGTTGTTGATCTTTAATATGTATATATATATATATATATATATATATATATATAAAGAGAGCAAAATTAGTACAAAGTACTAAGAAGTATTATCGGAAAAAGATTATGTACTGCAAATTAACTCCATTCGTCCGCTAATACGTTTGCAAGAATAAGACAAACGTAGACGGACCGGTTTATTATTCGCTCAACATGTATGCCTGGATACGCATGTTACCCTTTATTTTTGTTATTAAGCACGCTTAGAGCAGCAGTAGCACAAGCGGATATGTTAAGATATGTCTAGCATAGCCGCTGGTTTATCATCTATTCTCAATGAAAGAGATCGCTCAAAGAAAATTTGATCTACAACAGGGATCGAACCGCCGACACCGCGCTAGATGACAACCATGACTACCGCGTGTAGCTAGCCCCTCTCCTAGACCACATCGCCAAATAGAGCATAAAACGCTGGATAATGACGCAATGAGCCAAATCCAAGTCACGCTGGTGCAAGTAACGGGTTCCATATGGCTATATATCTCGCTCCACACATTGCCGTCTCGCTGATCAGCTGATCCCTTAAAAGTTGTTCGCAGCTTATTGAATTGCTAAGCACAAGGTTACTTCAACCAGTGAACTTTTGAATAGATCCTCGGGGAGGTGCAGATTTGAGAAATTCGTACTGACACACGCGGACACACACACACGCTCAGATAACAAGGTAACTTAGAAAAGGGGTGTGACTTCGTATTAAGCAAATCGTCTGACATTGAGATTTGTAAGTACAGGCGAAAAAAAAAACATTTACACGCATCCTTTCTAAGTGACACCATTCAATTTTAGGACAGCATGGCATGCGGAAGTAACGCAGAACACGTTATACTGTTCGAACTTAGATGCAACATATGAAATGCCTTATATGCGTTATTAAGTGGTAATAATAATAATAATAATAATAATAATAATAATAATAATAATAATAATAATAATAATAATAATAATAATAATAATAATAATAATAATAATAATAATAATAATAATTATTATTATTATTATTATTATTATTATTATTATTGCGAACGTTGAGCAACGTTCCCCCCACAAACGGCCAAAGACATCATCTGTCTCAAAAACTTGATCCAGCGTTGATCGCCCGTAACATCTGCTATGCGCTTTCCAATATCGTTTAGCATTTTCGCTGCACCTGTGCTGATGTGGCCGAGTCTCTTCAATGTGATAAGTAGTGGCCTCTCGATAGCTCGAGATACCCTCTGTTCTTTTCCTAATCGACGCGTTCTAGTCATCCAGATTTAACTGCGCGGTGTAAACAAAAGAAGGATGCCGTGAATGAAACGGTTGCGTCTCAAACAATGTTTTTTTCGCTTGATAATGGCTTAATCTCATCGTAGGCTGAAATACCTTCAATGTTTTTGGGGCCTGATGTGTTTATGTGTAGACAAATCTTGGTGAACTAAGATTGTGTCTCTAGAGACAGAGAGCCACCTAGACTTAAGAACATTTTTTAAGGCGATTGTTTTCATTTCTAGACCATCCTCCGTCCCCTACGGGCTTGGAGCTTAATCAAAGGTATATTTTCAATGCACCGAGAGCCGGACATGTTAAGATATTTAGGGTTTCCCCAACAGTCCTTGTGACAGCATGGCCGCTGACTCTCAGTGGTATGGTTTATCATCTATTCTCAACGAACATCGCTCAAAGAAATTTCGATCAACAACAGGGATCGAACCGGCGACACCCCGGTAGATGACATCCATGATTAGCGCCCCACGAATCCCCCAGACAACGCCGCCACTTAGAGCCACCTGTCAGTGCATACTTGTCAGTCGTGGGTTGATACTAACGACAAATAGCATGAGCATACACTAATTGAGTATTATATCCAAGAATAAATCAAGAAGAAACATCAAGTATTCGAGGAAGACGTGCGGCAGGTATGCCGCAGATGCACTCGAACAAATGTCGTTTGCAAGAGAAGATGACGAGCCACCTAGCTAAACTATACAGCGTACAAATGACGCCAATCATGCTCAATCGAAAGTGCTGCCCAATGGCGTTTCTCCACGTAAATTTGCGGACAGAACAAAGTGGAAGCTCTGCCGATAACAATCGAGTAGTGTGGGGAAGACCGACACACAACCGAACAGATCGCGGCCGAGAACCGAGTGGTCGAAGTGGAATCGGTAAGCCTTTTGCTGGCGGCTTTCCAACTTCGCTTGAAGGCAAATGATTGTGCTATTACCATTTAGACCTGGCAGCGATAGTCCTTTGCAGAATACTTTACGACGAGCGAGCGACTCTTCTGCCAAACATAATTTTACATTCGTGTGGGTCAACTGTTACTCGTTTTCAGCTAGATATTCTTAAGTGCGTTAAAGTACTAGAATGCTTAAGGGCGGTGATGCTTGAATCCCGTCAAGTGGCTTTTGATATTCATATATATATATATATATATATATATATATATATATATATATATATATATATATATATATATATATATATATATATATATATATATATATATATATATATATATATATATATATATATAATGCGATATATAGAGAGAGAGCGAAAGATAGGGAGAAATAATGAAATAAACAATATATTGCGAGATTTGAGGATTGATTTACAAGCTCGAACCACTATGGGTGATTTAAGTTCTTATTTGTCGAGTCCGGTGGCGTGGTGCATTCGCGTGCGCCTTGCGACCAGAGGAAAGACCTAAGTGCACGAATTCGATCCACGCCGTTGCAAATTTATTTGTATGGGGTCCGTTTTACGAAGCAATGCGAAGGCAATTCCGTGGACGTTAAATATTGGCTGAAATGAGCTAAACACATTCATAAATGTGATGATTCATATCTACCTCTGTGTTGTATTGGTAAACATTTCAGCAGCAGAAATATGTCTTCCATATAAGACGCATCATATCAGCCCATGCCAGCGTCAGCACCATCCTTGCGATGCTAAATTTAGTCAATTAGCTTAATATATATATATATATATATATATCCCATATCACCATCCCCATCCGCCAGCTACTGTGGCGTATGTCACGATTTTGTTATATTCGTAGAGATGAATCTTGTTTTATAATGTTTTGCTAGGTTTAACTAAATCGCGCTTAATCAATGGCCTGCACAAGACTTGCCTATATGCAGTTTATACAAATGCATAAATATGCATCTATATATATATGTATATATATGTATATATATGTATATGTATATATATATATATATATATATATATATATATATATATATTCAGATTCACAACGTGGTTTATTTGCAAAACTGCACTATAATTGCTTAAGTTTTTGAACAAACAAATGATATTTTATAAAATAGGGTGACTTTTGCAGAGTCACATGGTCAAATGTACAAGTGTGTACACAGTAAACAGGTTATCCAGCTCCTCAGTGTGATACAGCATTGCAGCAAGGAAATGCACTCAACACAACAGTATTGCCAACCTCTTATATGGTGGCTCCTACAACTCATGTTTTAATTCACATCTCCACAGCTCTTAACTTCGCAATGCCTGCCAGGACCCTCATCGAACTGTTACACCAGAGCCGAAAGCAAGATACTTTTTTAATTACTGCACAATGACACTCACAGAGGAGAGAGATCTGCGTCCTGATAGCGCGCTCTAAATATGCAGGCAATCGGCACAGTAAAGAATGGGACCTAAGTTTATTTTTGCTCTGCGGTTTTAAAAACCAAAAACTGTCGCTCTACGCAACCCCCTTCTCCGTCTAGACACCATGGGCAATACTATATCCGCTGGTAGTAAACCGGCGGATATAGCATTTCCGTCACGCTTGCCTACAAAACAAGAAGTTTTGCTGGCAGGTGTGGCGACTTTAGAAATAAATATTTTTGAAATCGGTAAAAGGTCATAGCAGCAAACAGATCACTAACTGAATCATAGCGCCGTCGGGAGAAAATAACACAAAGCGCACTTCTTCACGCAAACCCTTCGAAGAATGCCTTTGCACCCACCACACCACAACAGGATATATAGATAAAAAGAAGGCCTAGTAGACTGTTACAAAAAAAAGTCTCAATTGGAAATCCTATCGGCCTGAATCTCCGTAAAGTTGCATTGACGGCATAGCATTTTGGCATCAATTGATCTATGCAAGAATACCAGAATAAATGTTCATGTAATGCCAAACCGAAACATGTTACCGCCTGAAAACAATCTATCGTATTATCGTATTGGTACCCAGTCGAAAACTATCAGACAATTGTAGCAACCTTCTAGCGGATCGAAACACTGAGATATTCGTTTTGCTCAAATGCACAACTAAGCCAAATTCATTGAAAACCTTAACAACTTTTCCAACCAACTCAAATGAATTTTTAATACCCCTAGACACGTTAGCCGGGTCGACTTTCAACGATTAGGGTTGACGTGCCGTAAGCAGAAGCTATCGTCTTACCTAGGTTATCGTGTTCACAAGACCATAAAGCTCCACAGAGACCTGTGGAGCTTCCAAACCAACAAGTTGCCAAGTAGATTGAATAGGTCCAACCTTCACAGACCGAGCTCTATCTTCCAAATGGCATATAAACCAGCTTACTGTAAAGAACGTGCAACAGCGCAGAGTAGTTCAACACCCGGGTAAACAATACATGATCAAGACAGTTAAAGGCAGACGCCACGTCCACCACTAGCTGTCCACAGGAAGGAGACCGACACAGTGCATGGCGATGCTTCTTCTCTACCATTCTAGACGCTCTGAAGGTTCTGACGGTGTGCCTTCGTTCAAAGTGACGAATGATGTGCTGAAGAGACTAGAATTAAAAACATTTTTTAAGGAGGTTGTTTTTAATTCTAGACTATCCTCCGTCCCCTACGGGCTTGGAACTTAACCTGAGGTATATCTTCAATGCACCGAGGGCCGGACATGTTAAGATATCTAGGGTTTCCCTAACAGTCCTTGTGGCAGCATGGCCGCTGACTCTCAGCGGTATGGTTTATCATCTATTCTCAATGAGCATCGCTCAAAGAAAATTCGATCAACAACAGGGATCGAACCGGCGACACCCCGGTAGATGACAACCATGACTAGCGCACTAGTCCCCTAGACCACGCCGCCACAAGACTGAAGAGACTGAGTTTCCACAACTTTAAAGTAATATATACGTACTCAAAGCGTTGGCCGGCTGCCTGAGCGTGTCCAGTACGCGTTCATACGTCATGTCTAGTGCCCAATGAGAGCTCCATGTTTCAAGTAGAATACAAATGAGCTAATCGAGGAACCGCGTCTCAGCAAAGATCAGCCCTTGTGTATACTATTGGATAGATAATAAATAATAAACAAACGGGCCCCTAATGAGACTATAAAGACTTTTTAGTTTCGGGAAAATTCGTTTTGAAATATGCGTGGCTAACTACGCGGCTGTAGAAGAAGCAAAACCAACAACACGAAGCGGAAGACTCGCAATACACCGCGCTTTGTGAGGACTCTAGAACAACGGGGGGCACTGTAAAAATGCGTTTTAAACGATTTTCAAACTTTGATGCGCGCTTCAAGCTCCCAATTTGACGTGTTGTTGCGAATTGTCAGTCGAATTGTTGACGAAGACTTTAGTTTCAGTGTATAATAATAATAATTTATTAAGTATTATTATTATTATTATTATTATTATTATTATTATTATTATTATTATTATTATTATTATTATTATTATTATTATTTTATAATAATAAGATACTCATCAAAAGTCAACCGACCTAATGACCGTTAGCTCGCCCGCTATCTAGAAAATGTTCCTATTATTTCCTAAAGCACATTTTCAGCATATATCATGCATACCTTTAGTGTGGTATCTAGTGAGGGAGACGTGATGGCATCATTCGTTTTTTTCAGAAAGACCAAACAGTGAGTGGCACAAGCAGTCTATGTGCATAGTGGTCAGAAACCAGCGGAATACGATTTGCACTTCTAACAGGATTAATAATGATTATAATCATAATATCAATCAATTATGATTTATCGACAGTTGTAAAAGCAACATGCAGGTATTATACCAGGATCTGACACGGCCTAGTATAATAACAGCTTGCAACATTTATAAAGATTTAGCTTTGCTTTGCAAAAGTGCCTATTGTGCGTTGAAAAGCCTAGTCATGCAAATCTTGGTATGAGCATAGAATGATTAACAGTGCACGTTTCTGCTCACGTCTGTGTAGAGTATTGAATTAGTGGTACAATAAAAGGGTTTTTGTATGTACCGTGTTTCGCTATAGTGTCAACGTGTCAGAAAAGTTAAAAACGCGCTTGGAGTCATTCAGCATGAATATCAAGTATTTTTCTACTTAAACTTTATATTACTCATTTGCAATGTAAAATGCGGGTTAAACCGTACGAGTTTAACAACGCGAACAATGCTCACTTAAGGTTTGAGAAGCCTCTAACCTGGAACGCACCTTCGACTATTCGATCCAACTATCTTATACCTTTACAACAAGAATATACTTTACCGTCTCGCCAACCGTTTTGCTGCCAATCTTGTTTAACGGATTCTTACGTTTAACTGTATTACACTGCACTACCGAGTATTCGTATAAAGTCGACAATAACAGCTCAACTCCACACCTTGTATAGATCTTTCTCCATTATTTGAACTCCTTGGAAATTCCAATCTGATCTCGCTCTTTTATGTGATTACAAACCTTCGAGGTCACAACGTCCGTAGTAAAATAGACCGTTCGTGACTCTTAATTCCACCGAAGGTCGTTAGACCTTAGTCGAAATCATTGTTCCCATTGAACGCGTCTGACGAATCAGCCAGGCCCTATTTAAAACGTCCTATGTGTGACTCGATGCGATTCAGTATTTGCCGCTCAAAGAAGAAGTATGCAGAAACGAATAGAAGGGCGAATTGTATATGAATCTATTTAGTTGGCTGTACAGCTCATGCAAGGCCCAATGTAAATTCACAACTTAATGACTTTGTTAACGGTAGCCGAATCGTCGCACCTTCGCTTTAATGACGTATATAGGCCTATAAGCTGTAAATATAAAAATATATTTGTTCCGAATAACAAACTAGGTTGATCTTAAATAGGTGACATTGTGACTTATTTAAAAGAACATTTGAAGAGTGATACATTTATATATATATATATATATATATATATATATATATATACATACGTGGTCAGATTAAATAGGTATATATAGCGTATACACAATGTAATGAGTTGCATAAATGCCGCAGGCGCTTCCTCATTCGGACTGTGTCAACGTTTAAGTGACAACTCCATAATTCCGTATTCCTCTATCATTATTTTAAAGATCGAATACAACACCAACAACAACGAAAACAGCATTATTGTCAGTTGGCTGTTGAATATGGGCTTCTGAATATGTGTTTCCGTTTGCCGTTCGACAGTGGATTGTGGGTGGTGTTTTGCCGGGTCCGTGTAGCCGGGCTGTGCGTACGGTGGCGATGCTGCCTTCGTGACGCTGAAATTCCTAGCCAGTCGTGGCGATCACGATAATAATGCTGAACTTTGAAGTAACGATCTTCTTCGAAACGATCCGATATATACGGTTGTTGTTGTTGACGGCGTCTGTGAATGGCTACCGGCCTATCTGCCGTATTTGCCGCCATGTGTGTGTATAGTGTCAAGACTATATTCGCTTAACAATGGGCAGTTGACGAACACTCGACCGCATTGAACGAGCTATATAGCCCTCCCCCCACACGCACACACAAACGAATACGTTGGCAAAAATCAGCAATACTTGGCGAAAACCGAGCAAGCGGGACGACTGGGTTCGAGACCCAGACCGGCCCCACTCTTAAATTGGTTTGCATGGTTTCCAGTGTAGACAAGGTAAATGCCGAAGTGGATTAAAATTAGCCATGACATGAAAAAACCGTACACGGGCAATAGCCTTAAGGAAAATCTTTAAAACAAAAGTAGAAGGCAGAGGACGGATACAGCACAGGCACAATGTGGGTTTAGATTCGTATAAGTCGTGCTGAGATCGCACGTCGGTGTGGGCCACGGAGAATTTCAGTTGCTAAGCCAGATATGCAGCTAAGTCCAAAAACGTGGCAGTTGTTTTTGCTAGTTGTCTTTACATTGGTTGCTTATTATTTATTATCGTGGCTTTTACTGTATATATATATATATATATATATATATATATATATGAAGAACGTGGTTTGCTTGCGCAACTGCATTACAAATGCCATATAGCCATTTACCGTAGGGCTCATGGTACTGTTGCTGGATGGACGAGATTTGCGTATGTACCACACATATATAAGTGCATGCACTATAAATCGTGCGAACGGTGTTTGTTGACGGGGGGGGGGAAGCACTATGGAGCTCCGAATTGCCATGGTGGCTATCGAATAAGCCTCAGATATGTTTAGTACGACAAACACACGTTGAAAGATCAAGACAAGGCTCGTCCCGCGCAGCGCCTGCCGGGGCACAGGGAGATTAGTTGAAGAGCGACTTTGAGCGGTCTTAGCCAGAGTACTGCGATGGACTACCGCTCCCCCACTGTTCAGACGGAGCAAGACGGGCAGCCCGCTGAAGTGATAATACCCGCGGGCATCGTTGGCGCTAAGCTATCTTCTGCTTGCACAATATGGAGCTTAAAAACATATATATATATATATATATATATATATATATATATATATATATATATATATATATATATATATATATATATATATATATATATATATATATATATATATATATATATATATATATATATATATATACAGGTAGTTCAATAAGTTCTTAGAATGAAAACCAAGAATTTTCCAAATCATGTTTTTAAACTTATCTAATTCGATATACTCCCCGAGATGCTCAATATACTTTTCCCACCAAGATTTCAGAGCTTTTATACCTCTTAAGTAAAATTCCGCGTCTTTAGACTGAAAATAGGCATTGACAGCAGCCTTAACCTCTTCATTGCTGGAAAAACGCTTTCCACCGAGACTATTCTTCAAATGTTCGAAGAGGAAATAATCAGAGGGGGGCAGGTCTGGAGAATAGGAAGGTTGTTCAATAAGCTCGAACCTCAGTTGGGCCAGTTTTGCCGATGCTTGCCGGGACTTGTGTGCAGGAGCATTGTCCTGGTGAAACAGGACAACCTTCTTCTGCAAAGCGGGCCGTTTCACGATGAGTTCTTGCTAAAGGCAGTCCAACAGTCTTGCATAATATTCTCCTGTGATCGTTTTACCGCTCTCAAGGTAGTCGACCAGCATTATTCTACGTTGGTCTTAAAAAACTGTAGCCATCACTTTTCCGGTCAATGCCGTTGTCCGCACCCTCTTCGGAGGTCCTTCACCAGGTGCACACCATTGGCAAGATGCTTCTTGGGTCTCGGGAGTGTAGTGATGGACCCAGCTTTCATCGACGGTCATGAATCTGCGCCAAAAATCCGACGGATTGTTCGACATCTTGGCCAAATTTCGCTGTGAAGCGAAAACAGGCGCGTTTTTTTGGCCTCGGTTGAGCAAATGCGGCAGCCATTTTTCTCTGAGCTCTTTCATCTTCAAGTTTTCGTATAGGATAAAATGCACACTACCTAAACTAATTCCTAATGCCTCCGCTATCTCCTTATGTTCATTCGCTTATCTGTGCCAACGATGTTTCGCACTTTCTCTATGTTTTCCTCATCAGTTGCCGTTTTTTGGCCTCCTGGACGTAGCTTATTCTCGGTGCTCCTGCGACCTCTTTTTAACACATTAATCCAGTTGGAAACAGTGGCAAAACATGGCGCAGAGTCACCGTACGTCTCGTCCAACCTAATTTTTACTTGGGTCGCATTCCAACCTTTGAAATAAAAATGCTTGATAACCACTCGAAACTCTTTTTTCTTCATTTTTAAAAATCACGCCGATACGTTGCACGGGAAAAGCTATCAAACGAAATCGCAACGGCCAATCACCATAATATTTTGAGTGCTAGCAGTCGAAAAGTTGCAGTTCCTAATAGCGGTGGAAGCGCGCCAAAATTCGAATTCTAAAAAGCTCATTCTAAGAACTTATTGAACTACCTGTATATAAATATATATATATATATATATATATATATATATATATATATATATATATATATATATATATATATACAGTCCCTAAAAATATAGGGCCACCCATTTTTGCCACATGTCACGCATTTATTATAACCAATCGTGTTAAGATCACAGCGATGCATGCTCACAGAGTAACAGCGAAGACTTTCATCGACATTTGGGGTCTCGGATTACTTTGAACCACGATATTTTCACATATGGCACAGCTACACCGCGAAAAAATGATAATGCCACTAGCAAGAATAATGTCTTAACAAGTGAATTAAGTGGATTAGCGGCATTTGGGCTCATTTCACGGCTCTACAGAAACAAAGGCAGACCTCCTACCAGAAGTTTTTTCTTTGTTGTAACGATAGGCTTAGGTTGGCGCCCCATGAGTGACGAAAAGGCCCATATCAAGGCTTATAAGGACATCGGCCTCTCTAATCGCGAAATTTCCTGTCGATTGGCGCGTTGTATTCAAGCAGTGAATAACTTTGTTATTTTTTTAGTTTGTTAGGTACAAATAACGCCGTGAAAAATATTTCAGGGTATTCAAATGACATTTCGGAACAAAGCGAGCTGCAATTCTGAAGAAAGTGTCGAACTCTGCGCCACCGGCTAGGGCAATTGCGGCGGCGGCCGATGTGCAAACGAACGTACGAAATGTGCAAAACTTCCTCAAAAATCCACATTGGCTCTCGAGAAAAAAACACAAGAAAAAACAACGATTGACCGCTGACCGACGAAAGCTCGTCTCGTCTTCGCCCACGATACGATGTCATGGATCACTGAGTGACACAGAGTGCTCTTTTTGAATGAAAAAAGATTAACTTTGATAAACCGGATCGATTTAACTATTATTTTCATGATGTCCGCAAAGAAGAACGAATTTTGTCAAAACGTCACTCAGGTGGCGGTTTAGTGGTGATCTGGGCCGCTGTCGGGTATCATACAAAGTCGTTGATTGCGTTTTTAGACGGTCGTGTTTATCCGACGTGCTATAGGGATTTACTAAAAGATCAATCGGCGCATTTTGAGCTGATGGGGGGCCAGACTTCGTTTTTCAACACGATAACGCCCCGATTCACACCGCCAGGCTGATCCGAAGATGGTTCGACCAACGTCACATTGAGGTCCTACGTTGGCCTGCACTCTCACCTGATCTTAATATGATCCAGAATGTGTGGAGCTGGCTCGAACAATAAGTTTACACCGATAAAAAACAATTTTCGAGGCTTGGGACGAGCTCTTGCAAAACGTCATTTAAAATTTGTTTAACACTATACCAAACCGCACTTTTGAGGTTATCCGACTTAATGGGAAGTTCACTGAGTACTAAGTATAGTTTCTGGGTGCTGTAAAATGAGCCCAAACGCCGTTAGTCCGCTTAATTCACTCGTTAAGACATGTATCTTGCTAGTAACATTATTATTTTTTCGCGGTATAGCTGTGTCAAATGTGGAAACATCGTGGTTCAAAGTAATCCGAGACCCCAAATGTCGATAGAAGTCTCCGCTGTTACTCTGTGAGCATGTATCACTATGATATTTACACGATTGGTTATAATAAATGCGTAAAATGTGGCAAAAATAGGTGGCCCTATATTTTTTTCAGGGACTGTATATATATATAAATATATATATATATATATATATATATATATATATATATATATATATATATATATATATATATATAAATATATACAGGGTGTTCCTATTTGTGTGGCCAAAACGCTAGGGTATGGTCAAACTCGGTGAGAAAATCATTTTTGCCAATGGGTGGAAGCCGGGAAAACGTTTTGTTTAGGAGTGAGGATGAAATTTATAAAAGCAGTTATTCAGCCTTTTTTCTTCTACATAGTTGTGCAAAATCTACGTTTGCGGGAGAACCAGTCAACGCACAAAGGAACCGATCATACCGGTGTGTTTGGCGGAAAATTCTGCACAATAAAGTATACATTACTAGCTTGCGTAGCAAAAAGCGAATAGCCAGATTAAGAAAAGTCATAAAAAGTCGAAATGTTACGTTAACGCTTTTTTGTGCAACCGAAAATGTACGTCCAAAAGACTACTCTCAGGTAATAGCAAATTTAATGCCCACTGCATTCGTACCAAAGTGATGGTGCTGCGTTACGTAGTTGCCAAGTAACTAAGCTTTTTCGATAGCCATATCGAAAGCGAAGGCATGCATATTTCCATAGGGCGTATGAGAAAGTTAGGTACATATTTTGAGGTTTGGTAGAACTCAACAAGAGAATAAATCTTCCTAGTGGAAGGAGGGGGCGGAAACGTCTTGGCAAATTTTTACGGTTCTGAACGTGAAAACTTGCACGTAAAACATAACAACTATGACTGTCGAAAAAGCTTAGTGACTTGACAACTACGTAACGCAGCACCATCACCTTGATACGAAAATGATGGGCATTAAATCTGCTATTGCCTGAGAGTAGTCTTTTGGACGTGCATTTTTGGTCGTAATGGAAAAAATTACGATGTTGCACAAAAAAGCGTTAACGTAACATTTTGACTTTTTATGACTTTACTTAATCTGGCTATTCGCTTTTTGCTACGCAAGCTAGTAATGTATACTTTATTGTGCAGAATTTTCCGCCAAACACACCGGTATGATCGGTTCCTTTGTGCGTTGACTGGTTCTCCCGCAAACGTAGATTTTGCACAACTATGTAGAAGAAAAAAGGCTGAATAACTGCTTTTATAAATTTCATCCTCACTCCTAAACAAAACGTTTTCCCGGCTTCCACCCATTGGCAAAAATGATTTTCTCACCGAGTTTGACCATACCCTAGCGTTTTGGCCACACAAATAGGAACACCCTGTATATATATATATATATATATATATATATATATATATATATATATATATATATATATATATATATATAAATATAAATATAAATATATATACGGATACTGCTATTGTTGATGTTGCTTTCACTCATCGCCAGATGTTTTCTGTAGTTGTTGTTGTTGCAATATTGTTACTGTTTTAGTTGCATAATAATTAGATGATTGCTATATTGTCAATTATAGTATTGCTGCCTTTGTTGTTATTGTCATTGTCTGCTGTTGTTGTTGTCGTCGTCGTTAGGTTGTTATTGCTGCTGTTGTTCTTACGGTTATTGCTGCAATTGTGTTGTCTTTGTGGCTACTTCGCGATAGAGTCGACCAACGATAATAATAATAATAATAATAGTAATACTAATAATGATGATGCGGCTCTTGCGGTCGGTTGGACGAACGAGCTAGATGTTATTGTTGCCACGCTCAGGTGGCAGATTAATCAGATCGTCACCCCGCATCAATCAGATCATCAACTAGCTACCCGAGCAGACCGCATCTCTTCGATACCAGATATTCTTACTACTAGATTCTCGTAGATTGATTATTTTCACCTGAATGACCCAGCGGCCTAGACGACTACTTTGGAATACAATATATATATATATATATATATATATTTTTTTTTTTTTTTTTTTTATATAAATATCACTGAAGTAATACCACAAATAGGTCATGTAGGTTAAGGGGCCGCCAGGCTTTTAGTGGGTTTGAGATTCCCACACTACCCAGAAGAAAGGGTGTGCGTTATGCATTTCTGTTCCTGGTCCCTGTAAAAAAAAATATATATATATATAAATATATGTATATATATATATATATATATATATATATATATATATTTTTTTTTTTTTTTTTAAAGTAATTTATTTGACGTCTTTAAGTGCAAGCCGCGGTTCCAACTGTAACACACCATTGGCTAAACTGCACTTACCCCTTGAGGCCGAGAAGTCAAGTATCCGCAATAATTACGTTTAATACATCGCGTTCATACCGTCGTCCATTTTGAACAACCGTGTTTCAAAAGGAGGATGTCGGGCAAGACATCATGTCGTTGCTTCATCCATGTACAACAGGTAACGGCGCTCATATGTCAATGCAGGAAACATGCAATCATCGGTGCACGTCCAAGTCTAAACTTAAAATCAATTTCCACACAATACATACGCCTATACAGTCGATGTAACTATATATGTATGAGCTGCTGATTAACGCTGTTCATGTCTTTTTCAGCAGCTGTACTCTGGACAGGAGGCGTCACAGGAGACGGTTTCCACTTTCTGTCGCCGTAGTTAGATATAGTAGACTTAGTAGTGGTAGTCAGCGCGGTTGTGGCCTTGGCAGCTCTAACGCTGCCTCCAAAGGAGTGCGGAGGATTCTTCCTATCCCAACCTGAATGTTGACCGGGAACAGTTTGAGTTGATTTTGTTCCCCTCCATTGATTCAGCATGATCTGGTTAAGCACTCAAATGCTGGTTGACATTCGTTTGCCGAAAATAGCGCGACCACCTAACGAAGCAATGGAACGCCTAGACTCTGGCCAACTGTGTAACGGTAGAATGTGTAAAGCTAGTCCCTGAGCTGATGAGATGCCTACGATCATTGCTGTGTCATCTTAACTCAGTAATATTTCACAACGATACAATGAATGAGTCTATATAATGAACTATTTCTAGCATAGCAACCGCAACAATAAATATATAATAGATAATCCGTGATCCGGCCACGTTTGAATTAAATATTTGCAAAATAAATTATCGTCAACACCAGTGCAGAGGTGCCATAAACTTTGCCGTCCACTTTTTAAAAAATAAAAAAATGCATAGTCGCGGTACGGAATTCGTGTTTCTTTATGTTTATGAAAAGTGCTGACATGCTTAGTCAAACATATATATATATATGCTATTCATAAGGAGACAATTGTTACCTCTTATATATATATATATATATATATATATATATATAAGTTTCAAAGTTTATTTGCTTTCTTTGTAAAAATAGCATACTCACTAAAAGTCAAGGTGTCGCCTGCCGACCTGTAACAAGTCACAACAAATTGCCGTCAAGTCCTTCGTTGAACCACGCCATTTGGCTTTACAAGCAGGCGGTACTGCCCTTGCACGTTGGAGCAGCTACTGCCGAAGCTGTCTATGAAGACGCAAACGGGCGGGTTACTTCTTCCGGGTGTGGTAGAAAATTAGTGAAAAAGTCAGTGTACGCGGCGGCCATTCATTAGTAGTTGGCAATTTGGCCTGTCTTGAGCTGCACTTGCGCTGCTCGTGGATAATCGATGGTGGTGGGATTGGAGAAGCAAAGCTCATTCTGAACCACTTTTAGTGTCACAGTGATGGCACACAATGAGGGAGGTTGTCTAACCAGAACCAGAAACAAACCACAGAAGACGCATTAGCGGCAGCAGCAATAACAACAGAAGCTCCTAACATAACGAACCTATAAAAGTAATAAATATCTAAAAAAAACAGAAGCTCCTAACAATCAAGGGGGCATGTGCCCCCGCCACCTGTTGCCCCACCACACTCGGGTTTGCCCTATCGAGGCCACCACTGTGCTATCATAATCGCCATTGAAAACCTCCTCGTCATCACCCCCATGGTTACCCTCGCCGTAGTCATACCAATTGTTGTCAGGCTCGTTGCCACATTGCCGGTTGCGACATTAAACAACTAAAGCCGATAACTTTTCTTCTTCTTCACTTTCTTATTACCACGGCTGCCATCAGCAATGTGAGCAGATCCAAAACAACCGATAAATGCCTTCATCATCGAGGCGTCGGAACTTACATATGCATTGTGCATGGATTGTTTGACTATGCATTTGACTGCTACCTACAAAGGTGAATAAATGAAATTGATTGATTGGAATTCACATATACATTAAATTTCGACGCCCCGATGCCTGCACCTACTATTTGTATACAATTGTGCATATGTATATAAATATTGATATAGAACCGAAAGTAACAGAAGACGTTTCGACTTTAAAGTTAATCTAAAAGTGAACGAGTTAACCGATTTTGTTCATCATTCAAAGTACTCTCTGTTATCTGGCACAACCTTCCCCACGTTTAGACCAGGCTGTCGACCTGGCTGTTCTGGCTTTTGCATCCCGACGAATGTCTCCACGTGCTTTTACTGCATCTGAAGTGAAGTTCTTTCCCTGTAGATGGTTATGCAGACATCTGAAAGGTGGTGCGACAGTACAACGGTACGATTTCCGGTGAGATATCGCCCTTACGATTCACGAGACTGTGGCTCGTTCTATAAAGAACGACGGCAAAAATTCGGTCGAACTGATTACAGTGACACCCGTGTCTATCGTTTGGCCACTAGGAAACCCCCATGGTGGTTGATGTCATGCCTATAAGCCCGCCTAACTCAGGGCAAAATCTTGCGCAGTTGAGTAAGCTTTTTTGGCGTTATGTGAACAGTGTTCCTAGACACCTTACATTCGAACTTAATCTTAAGCTAGCAGAGTTCGTGACATATATATATATATATATATATATATATATATATAACGTGTCCCTTGTTTGCCGCGGACGGCAAGAAACCGCTTCGTGAACTTGCTAGCCGGATGCGGACCGGCAGTAGATTAGAGTCAAGCTTATTTTACCTATTACAGGACCACTTCAGCAACTTTTGTCGGAGTGGCAGGGAAAAGTGATCGAGGCCTCGGCAGAGATAGCGCAGTTAGATGTGTACCTCACACAGGAGCTTTAGGGTGGAATGGCAAGCACTAGCCGGCACGTGTACTCAAGGTACAATGTGCATGGCTATCATCACTTGGTATGTTCGGCTCAAGGATTTCACCAAGCTGGTGATCAATGTCGTTGCCGGTTCTGCTCGCAGATATGCGCTAAATTCCACGCAGGGAGCTGCCGGACGCATTCTCGCCTGGTGGGGCGGTCGCTAAAGTGTTCCGATTGTATATTGACGACTCCATTGTAATTATGTACCATCTTGAATCTCAAAGTTATTGCGAAATAAACAATACGCATTTAGAAGTAGATATGTTCTTTTCCCTACCTGATTTAATGCCTAAAGGGTGGCGTGGTCAACTAGAAGTTTTTGTAGATTAGAGTATAGACTGCACAATGGTTTTTGGTGAATAATTGTAGTGGCTCAAATCCTGAGACTTGACGTATGCAGCCTATTGCATGCGGTATTTGAACAGTGTTCCTAGACACCCTGCATTCGAACTTAGTCTTAAGTTAGAAGAGCCCTTGACAAATACCTGCACTGGTAATGTGATATTAAATACTAATGTCACTTTTTATACCAGGGGCGCTTGCAGCGGTAACATCCATATCACTACACTATCCTTTTCCAATACCTACTAGACTAGGAACCTGGCCCTTTCTTACATCTGATTCTAAATTTAAGGCTTCCGACAGGTCTATATTTCTGACCAAAAGTATGCATTATTTCACAACATATTTAGTTAACTTATTCCCTAACCCACAAACTCGACATTCTATACTTCCCTACACGTGCAGCTCGCTGAACTTTCGTATTCAACAACCTGCGCCCTAGCTTTTGTAAATAGCCCTCTTCCTCTTAAATTATCGTAGATCAATTCAACGTTGCTTATTTTCCGCTTGCGTGCTGTGCTCAACTCAATCAGGCTCTCATTGCCAATTACTATTTACCCGTATATCCCCGTTGTACTCTCGATTTCACCTTTTTTCCGATACCTTCACTTTCCCCATTGCTGATTATTATACTCAATCTTCCTAGCTAGGAATTCCACTCTGCAATCTCGCTTTGTTTTTACCCTTAGCACCGTCCGCCTGACACCGCCTGACACCTAAGTGGCATCTGCAAACGTCAATCCTGGAACATACATGGCCTTTCATTGATTCCGTGTTACTATATATTTATTAGACCATCAGAGATCCTTACACCTTACTGCGTTTTTCCCCCTTATCTGCCTTCTTCATTTGTACTATAAAGTCGGGGAGAATGCGTTCATTTTATACACATATTATATTTATATGGCTTGAAATGGTACGCCATAAGTCGGGATTAAAGCTAAATATATATATATATATATATATATATATGAATCGAAATGACAAAATGAGAATAGAATATGACGTCGAGTTCCTATAAGCGGCGCTCCCCGACCCGCAAAAACCTCGCAGATTCGGATCCATCACTATCTCTATGAGTGGTGTATGGGACTCCGAATCTGCGAGGACGCTCTTGGGGCTCGGCGTCACGAAGAGGAATCTTATGGATCTCACCGTTTTAACTTTGCAAGGAACCTTGAGGATATACCGCTCGCACCGGGCCCATAAGAGCAAGGGCTACCATCAAGCAAGGACACGGACAACTGACTCTTACTCTTACTCTTCACGTGACACCTTTTTACCACAATTTTTATTAAGGCGAGCACTGCCGAGTGTGCAAACGTATTGTAAATGATTAATAAATCATCACAATATTTTCTATATAGATATATATATATATAGCAACTGAGCAAGAGGAAGATTTGCAGGAATCAGAATTGCCTAGTGTCGCATCTAATTCCCAATATACGCGCAATGGGCGCAGGTAATGCTGTGCGTCGACGTGCCCCCGACAAGCTGCCGGTGGAACACCAGCTCGCTCGCAACTCTGCATGTGTACACAATTCGCATGTAATCGCAGTTTGTGCGCCCGCAGACTGTCGAAGCTTGTGCTTGTCCAAAGCAAACAAACGAGCCAGCAACTAACCGTGGCAGACAGATTGACAAGGCTCCCGAGTAGCGGCTTAGCGCTGTTTACTGCTGCTGTTCCTGCTGCTGCTGCTGCGGGTGACTACCTGCTGCTTCGCTGGTCGATCCCTGTCGAGCCCGGTGGCGTGGGGCATTCCATCTGTGCCTCGCGACCGGAGAAGACACATAGAAGGTGCGCGGGTTCGAGCCCCACCGTTGCCCCACATTTGAATTTATGGGGGCCGTCCGTCTATGAAGCATTGCGAAAAGTAGTCCCGTGGACGTGAAATCTTGGCTGAGATTCAGCCCGAAAAGTATTTGGTCGATCCTTGTCAGCTATCATGAAAAGTGTTGTTGTTGTTGTTGTTGTTTTCGTTGTTGTTTACAAAGTTGTTGTATTGTTTTTATAGTTATACTAGTTAAAGTGCTGCCAAGGAAACGCGGGACAACTGAAAACAAGAAAAGACTTCTGGCCTTAGTGGCAAAGTCTAGCGTCTTCTACGCCGCAACGTGGAGACGGAACGCTATAAAATTTAAAACAAGCAATTAAGTAATTGAACAATAAATGACCAGCACACGTACCAGGATCCTGGACACGTCAGGTTATTCTCGGCCTCGAAAAATAGTCTAACAGAGAACACGACGAGACCACCTACTATCTGACGCAAGTATTGACGGGGCACGGATGCTTCTAAAAATACCTGCATGGGATAGGCAAAGCTCCGGACGCCAAATGCATCATGTGCGACACAAGCGACGTGACTTGAGGATGATGACGTGACTCACACAATCCTTCTGTGCTCAGTATTCGAAGACATACGACGGATCAATACCAAAATTGTAAGCAGAAAATGCTACCTTCTGCCTACGTAGTAGAGGATTCCGCAGAGTACAACTGAATGGCTTTCAACAACGTAAGGTTTACTAAAGAAATAAATAAAACTTCGACACTAGTTAACCGCCGTTCAAGTGGCTACACTCCGCAGCCTACGACGCCTCACGTCGTTCACACGACGTCTTCTCCGCCACCCGATCTTCTCGGGAGCCAATACCAAAATGGCAGCTTCAGACATGACGGTGACAGGCTTAGCCACCTCTACGCTCGAGGGTGAACTTAGATGGGAGCAGGACATGCAACTAGTGGAAGGTATAATAAGAAGAAAAACGAACTGGGAGGACAACGAGCTAAAAGAATGAGGCGACAAAAAGATGGAACGGCGGCCACCAACACCCGAAAACCAACACTGGAAGGAAACAATTATAAACGGAGCGCATAGAAGAACCTTAATTTTCAGCGAAGTAAAACGAAAGTAGGTCCGACGAATACGGTTGTAACATATATTAAAAGATACCAAAAATGTAGTAGTTATAGTAGTTCTCTACGCTGCGCCAGTTTGGGGACTACTCGCGATAAAAAAGGCACATAGTAGAGTAAAGCTATTGAGAGTACTGAGAAAGCTGGCGATAAGGGTTACAAGGGCATACAGGTTGGTAGAAACTCAAGGCACCCTGGCCAATGCTAATCGACGAAAGACGTCGACGGAAAGAAGATCCTACCCGGAAAGAAGGCAAGAAAGCCGTTAAGAAACTTGAAAGTGGCAGCAGGACTCGCGCAGCATGTCAGATAATGCTCCGGAAACGTGGACCAGACACCTCATCCCGGACCGTACCATATAGTTTTACAGGGGTCACGGGGAAACAACCTATTACCTGACCCAAGTCTTAACAGGTCGTGATTGCTTCCAACCGTACCTCTGTAAAACCAAGATCGTGCAGGAGCTAAGATGTGTGACATGCGAGACGAGCGAGGTGGACGCCGTTACTTACACCGTCTGTTTCTGCCCAGCCCTTACCGAACAGCGAACATCGGCGAACGTCATCCAGAACGAGACCCTCGATCAGTGTGGGAGTTGACAGCAGGTATGTGTGAAAACGAGCGGAGGTGGTTACAGGGAGCAAAAACTATAGAGAGGATCATGCAAAAGAAATGAGTCCCAGAATACACAAATAAACAGAGAGAGCGAGAGAGGAATAGATAACCAAGGTAACCAACAACTACAAAAAACACGAAGTAAACTACAAAACATTTCCGTTGGTTTTCAAATAAACTCGCCGTATCACAAGTGTGGTCGGTCCAATTAAAAAACAGTAGTAGTAGTTAGTAAAAGTAGAAGTAGAGTTTTCGGGCTGAACCACAGCCAAGATTTAACGTCCACGGAACTGTTTTTCACATTGCTTCATAAACATAGACATAGTTAGTCGTGTGAAACTGGCAAGATCGATGATGTAACCCATACAATCTTCCTCTGCCCAGCAGTAGAGGACGCACGAACATAACCACTGGCCGAAGCAGCAGAGTCCCCAAGCACGGCGGTGGCAGATCTAGTCGCCGCTGTGCTTGAAGACGAACGAAAGTGGAAACAGGGATTGAGCATGGTGGAGATCGTTATGAGACGGAAGAACGAGCTGGAGATGGCACGAGAAAGGATGCGCCGACGACAGCCTCAGGCAAACCCGCAGAAAAAGCAAAGGAACGGAACGTGCAGAAGAACAAGCTTCTCAATTTTTTACCGAAGTAAAACGAAAATAGTGCCGATAAAATCTGGTTTTATCATATATATCATTAAACCAAAAAAACAGTCGTATTAGTAGTAGTAGTAGCAGTAGTCGAGCCCGGTGGCGTGGTGGCTGAAGTCTGCGCCTCGTAACCGGAAGAGACACATACAAGGTGTGTTCAAAAAGTATCGCGACTTTTGTGTTTTTTCAAAAATTATTCATTTATTCATGAATATCTATTTTGTCCCCTTCAAAGTAATCCCCATGAGATATTATACACTTGTGCCAACGGTTTTTCCAATCTTCGAAGCACTTCAAAAAACCATTTTTTTTTATCTTGTTCAGCTCCTCCTTCGATGCCGTCTTTATCTCGTCAAGCGTAGCGTAACGTCGTCCTTTTATGGGCCTCTTCAGTTTAGGGAACAAGAAAAAGTCACAGGGGGCCAGATCTGGGGAATACGGTGGCTGCGGCATCATTAGTGTGTTGTTTTTGGCCAAAAACTTGCGCACAAGCAACGATGTGTGAGCAGGGGCGTTATCGTGGTGCAAAAGCCAATTTTTGTTCTTCCACAAATCCGGGCGTTTGTGGCGGATTGCTTCGCGCAAATTGCGCATAACTTGCAGGTAATATTCCTTATTGACCGTTCTACCCTGTGGCAAGAACTCATGATGCACCACGCCCCTGCAATCGAAGAAAACTGTCAGCAAAACTTTCACATTCGACCGAACTTGGCGCGCTTTTTTCGGTCTTGGTTCGTGCGGCAGCTTCCATTGAGATGATTGAGCTTTGGTTTCCACGTCATAACCATAAACCCACGATTCGTCACCAGTTATGACCCTCTGGAGCAAATTTGGGTCGTCGCGGACAGAGTCCAACATCTCATTAGCAATGTTCATGCGATGCTGTTTTTGGTCGCAATTGAGCAATTTTGGTACGAATTTCGCGGCGACCCGTCTCATGCCCAAATCATTGATAAAAATCGAATGGCACGAGCCAATCGATATGTTTAGGTCCTCAGCAACTTCTCTAACGGTGATTCGACGATTGGCCAATACCATTTTCTCCACTTCATTAATTTTTTCGTCTGTTGTTGAAGTGCTCGGGCGTCCGGCACGCTCTTCGTCGTTCACATCTTCTCGGCCTTCTGAGAACATTTTATACCACCGATAAACGTTGCTTCGGTCCAAGGTAGCTTCTCCGTATGCCACAGTCAACATTCGGAATGCATCCGCGCACTTAATTTCGTTTTTCACACAAAATTTGATACAGGTTCTTTGATCCATTTTTTTGAATAGGTAAAAATCGAAGACGATCCAAAACACGTGCAAGCAAAGCAGCTGTCAACAATTAAGTGAACATTCAAAATGGCCGAGCTTGTCGGCATAAGTGAGAGACATGAGTACCAACATAACGCCACAAAAAATCGAAATTCGAATATACGTAGCCCGCGAAAATTCAATACTTTTTGAACACACCTCGTAGGTGCGCGGGTTCGAGCTCTACCGTTGCACGTTTGTATTTATGGGGGTACGTCTATGAAGCAATGCGAAAAGCAGTCCCGTGGACGTTAAATCTTGGCTGAGGGTCAGCCCGAAAACTTTACTTTAGTAGTAGTAGTAGTAGTTGTTGTTGTGTGTGGCGTGTTGTTGTCGTTGTTGTTGTTGGTACTGTGGTTGTTGTTGGTACTGCTGCTCTTACTCATGATGTGCCTCTTCTTCGTATCGGCATACTCGCATTGGCCGTACAGTCGACTGTAACTTGCGTGGTGTAACAGCAGTTACAGTCTAGTTGCAGTCGGACTGTGACGCACACTCGTGGACACTGTGACGGCAGTTCTGCCCACACACCTAGCCGCCACACAGGCGAACTGCCACTGCGACCGGCGCCGGCCCCGAAGCGGCCGTTCCGCCGTTTAATTGCCTAACGGACGACGAGTGTTATCGATTCCGTACCAGAAATTTAATTAGTTTGCTGTTACGCACACACGATACGGCACTCGATAATAGGCCTCAACTGGACCGTCCTCCGTGAAATTCCGCAGTAACACTTCCGCGCGAGCGGCTAGGACAGTCAACCCGACGATGACGACAGACAAGATGACGACAACAATAACAGCAACAACAAAAAATTACAACAACAACAACTGCATCATCAACAACAACAACAACCACTGCATCAACAACAACAACCACTGCATCAACATCAACGACGGCGGTTGCGTTTGCAATACCAGTGTTGCTGCTGACAACTTTGCAAAGCGGATAATAGGCAAAAGGCAGAGCGAATCGAATTGAGGCGAACGCCGGACGATCGGCTGCGAATTCGTACTGCGGCTGGCTGATGGTGTTACGGTCGGTGCGGGCAAGTTCAGGTGCGACCAGTCATCTACAGGACGCGTATGGCACGTGACGCTCGTCAACCCGAAGCCGTACTGTAACCAATACCGTCCAAGCATGATCCGCCAATAGTTACCATTACTATCAATTCCACACACACGCTCACACGCCCACCAATGACTACTATCTATCTATCTAACTACGAGTACTGTTAGCAAATGTTGGCCGTTACCGTGATCAGCTCGACGCCACAATGAAACACGAAGAAAAAGTCAGGATTTGCTTGGCTTTTTTTCGATCTGATATGGTTGTTGTTGTTGTTGTTGTTGTTGTTGTTGTTGTTGTTGTTGTTGTTGTTGTTGTTGTGTTGTTGTTGTTGTTGTTGTTGTTGTTGTTGTTGTTGTTGTTGTTGTTGTTGTTGTTGTTGTTGTTGTTGTTGTTGTTGTTGTTGTTGTTGTTGTTGTTGTTGTTGTTGTTGTTGTTGTTGTTGTTGTTGTTGTTGTTGTTGTTGTTGTTGTTGTTGTTGTTGTTGTTGTTGTTGTTGTTGTTGTTGTTGTTGTTGTTGTTGTTGTTGTTGTTGTTGTTGTTGTTGTTGTTGTTGTTGTTGTTGTTAATGTTGTTGTTGTTGATAATGTAGTTGTTGTTGTTGCTGCTGTTGTTGTTGCTGTTGTTGTTGGTGTTTGTGCTGTTGTTGTTATATATATATATATATATATATATAAACAGGGTTAAAGGTCAAAATACATGCACATACGTACACATGTTAATATTCACTGATACAAGTAGGTATATAATCATGTTACACACACTTGTTATGCATACGGTGCGTGCATACGTTGCACGTACATGTACTTACGTAACCACGTAGCTATCGTTACTGCCGCTTGCTGTATTGCTTCACCAAATAATATCATCAAGTTGCTGCTCATCGGAACAATAATAATAATACTCCCTATTACGCCCTATCCAACGGTAGTTAGACAAAGCGTAGCGAGGCAACTGACGCCCGCGTCAAGTAACGCGTATATAACACGTAGTACGCGCAGCCGCTTTCGTTTCTGTGATACAACCGTTGCCGATAGCTCGGCCGCAAGCTTTTTTGCTCCTGTTGGAGAATGTGATAAACTTGGTCAAACGAGTCACGCATTCATTTCGGACGCATTCTTCTCTGTGGCATCATCGCGCATCGATTTCGACCGAATCGGGCAAACTGTACGCGCTTGAGCAGTATGCTAGTAAGCTTTAGAGTGCTCACAAAATTTGCCTCACGGTACGGATTTGTCGGATACCGACAGCGTCAGTTCACCACGCCACCAAGAGAATGCTTATGCGGTCCAAAAGTTTTTTTTTTAGTTTTTCCGTAAGGCTAATGCCCGTGTACGGTTTTTTTTCATGCCATGGCTGCTTTTTAATCTACTCCGGCATTTACCTTACGTCTAAATTGGAAACCATGCAAACCAATTTTAGGAGTGGGCGGTTTGGGTCTCGAACCCAGGCCCCCCGAATGCAAGGCAAAAGCTTTGCCACTAAGCCATCTTGCTCAGTGGGCTAGTGTTGTCTCGTACGTGCATACGTTCGCGCAGCCTTGAATGAAATTGCGACCCTTAAAAGTGGCGTCACTCATACAAATCTTGGAAAGAGCTTAAATTTGACGCTGCATCGTGTTTTCGGATCGTTGTACATGTATCGGCATCAGGCAACCCTCGTTACATTCCTCCTTAGGATTTGCTTCTTCTCCACAGGACACAGATGTATCAGTTTCGATATAGATTAGCAGCAGCAGCAGCAGATTTGACAGCCGTAATCGTCAAATGACGCAGGCACGCGCCTAACGTGTTGCAGATATGAAAGCTTTTCATCCTTCTTCTATTCCGGGCCGCCGAGTTTTAGCCGGGAACGTTGGTTTCGTATTTCCTTGCCAGCTGAGAAATTTAGAAGATTCTAGACCACTGCAATTTTCTAAGGGTAAGATGTTTTGACAAAATCGCGCATCGCGGAACCGACAGTTGTGGCACTTCATGCGTTCATGTATGCAGAATTCTTCCCGCACCTCTGTTTCCATACTTTGCGTAAACAAAGCCAATGCAGGAACATGAGATTACAGAGGTAGATTCAAAATGATGATATTTTGTTAGATCGACTTAAATGTTGGTTAGACTGGTTTTCTCCTACGCTTTCTTCTTCACATCGAGCTGGAAATGCAGCTATCTACTCTAATTGTAGCGTTGTTTGATGTTTTGATGTGATCATCCTACATTTGGTAGGTTGATCCGGACCGGTTCTTTCAGCGCCGTGGATCTCATTGTATCGTAAACCTTAGGCTACAATTTTGTACAAACTACTATATAGCAATTGGTATTTTACAAAATGCATTACATTGAATTACATACAATCACATACGCGGTAAGTGCGTTTTAAAAGCGCTTGCTTGACAACCAAACATTCTGCGCCCCATCTGACTGACGTGGGTTTAATTGAGCCAATGATGAGGTTCAAGCGAGCCACAGCTGTAGGATTAACAAAATGTTAGCATCTCACGTTAGAGTGGTTTTTGGTGGGTAGTGCGCTTGGATTAGAGTAAGTCACTCTCTCCTCCTGCGTTTAGCCCCACACCACCAGCCATTATATTGGCGGGTGTGCGTAAAGCTTGCTCCGGGGCAGTTCAGCGACAGATTATGTGCTCTACATCGTGTTTTACTCAGGCTTCCGGATCCTGACCATGTATAACTGGAACTGCTTATGGCCAGTCAGCACCTGGGTGGAGTAGCACGTGAGCTCCCCGTGGCTGCAGCCGTATCAGGCCCTATATTCCTTGGACCATTGTGCGTGCTCCGTCCGTGTCAGGCAGCATGATCTCAACCGAGTGGCCAGCCGCAGTGATGGAAATTACCCATGTTCTCTTTCTGCCAGTGAGATTGTGTGCGGTAATCTCAGGTAGAGGCTGAGATCGAGCTTCTGTTTAGGTTACGACCTTGTCTAGAGCTACGCTGGCTAACTCCTCCAGAGCTTTTTCCCGCCGGGCAGGAAAGGCATTCTACGCAGGAGAAATACCCAAGGTTTCTATGACTTTAGGGAGATCTTCGATTCCTAGGACGCTGTCATACGCCAGAGAACCGGCCCCAAATTGGAGCCCTGCGGCATTTCAGCGGTGACCCTGAACATTCTTTTTCGGTCTCAAAACCCTTCTCACTAAGGTGCGACGAGATTATACGCCACATGTGTGGCAATACGCGTTTCATCTCTAGACTTGCCACGATTACCGTGAAACGGATATAGAGACTATCTTTCAGCTATTATATATTAGCATCCTATAGTCCCGGAAGACCTTTCCTTTTGGCCGCAAAGCTGGGGTGTTACGCAAAGAACAATAATATATATATATATATATATATATATATATATATATATATATATATATATATATATATACATATATATATATATATATATATATATATCTATTTTTTTTTCTTTTTTTATCTTTGAATTGAATTGAATTTGTTTATTGACATTTCTTGTAAGATATTGCCACGCCTGTATCGGTGTTAAACTTATTTGACCCGTGGGATAACGGCAATGGCGAGCCTCTGGCAGGCCGCTTACCCGCGATTGTTATATTTTTTTTTTCGCAGTGGCAAAATTTTATTAATTAATTTATATATATATATATATATATATATATATATATATATATATATATATATATATATATATATATATATATATATATAGTATTGCGCATAGTTGGCCGTTACAGGCAGTGGGTTATTCATGATCTTGTAGATAGTGGGCCCCAGGTTCGACTAATTATTTTTCTCTGGCTAAAACTGTTATTAACTGTTTTACCGCGAATGACAAAAAACTTTATTAGTTACAGTAGCAGCAAACACGGCATTATATCTATAGAACCGGTGCCAGCAACAATCTTATGGTGGCAAGCTGAGCGCACTACTTGCATCTGATTTTATACGGGAATACGCAATCGTTTTAATCTTCTATTAAGCTCTTGTGTTTGATCCACGAATCGTATACTTAAAACTGTTAGAAAAATCCTGTTAAGATAGGAATAATACGCTCGTTTTAACAAATAAAAGTCATGCATGCATTGAAGCTCACTCAAAGCGGACAGGGTACGGTTCTGGATACCGATGTTGTTGACATCCTATCCACTAAAGACCCTCTCCTGTAAAAATCCGTTGATAAGGTATTAAACTGGTACTGTTATACCGCAGTGTTTTAGGTGTTTCGTTTTTTCTACGTATTTTGCACCCATGGTTGAATAGCTGAACTACACGAATGGCATGGGTCAATCTCTGTATATATATTCACAGCCAACGCTCCATATATATATATATATATATGTTTTGTTTTTTACTACCTTCAATGCTAAGTACTAAATGCCAATGCAGCTTCAAACCTGTCCGGATTTCAGGTCAGATGCAAAAGATGTTTTAGTCTGCAGAATACGATGCCGGGACAGAGCATTGCGAGTCGGCACCAACATCTCTCCCACATCGGTGGGAACTTCGGACACGTTCCCATCTTTGTCACGTGCGCTATGTGCGTAAACGTACCGCTACCATTTGTTGCAGTTGTTGCACTTCTACCGGTAGTACTTCTAATACTGCCATGCTATACACGTTTAGACTATGCTTTTATATCTGCCTTTAGCCAGACGTTATTACGCTCGTATGGCGAACTTATATGAACTTTTTCCAGCAGATGTAGCGTAGGACAAAACCTAAACAGACCCCGCAGACCAACTCTGTAGGTATGACTGGTGCTTGTGAGTACCAGTACCAATGGTTCTGGTGCTAATTGCGCGTGACGTTTGCATTCATTTCTTGCTCCCCAGAGCGTCGCCTCAGCGTACATTCCTTGTCCTTAGCGCATCGCCCCCCCCAGCGCGTTTCTGTTGTTGTTGTTGCTGTTGTTGATGTTGTTGCTGTTGTTGTTGTTGTTGTTGTTGTTGTTGTTGTTGCTGTTGTTGTTGTTGCTGTTGTTGTTGTTGCTGTTGTTGTTGTTGCTGCTGTTGTTGTTGTTTTTGTTAATGTTGTTGTTGATGCTGTTGCTGTTGTTGTTGCTGCTGTTGCCTTTGTTCTTGTTATCGGTATTGTTGTATTTGTTAGTGTTTCCGTTCATGCTGTTTAGCATGCGGTCGTTACGTTATTGTTGCTGGTGTTGTTTTCGCTATCGTTGTGCTTACTGTTCGGCACAGTGGTCACCCTTGTCGCTGCTGCCATTAGCAACAACAGTAATGCTGCCTTCGTAACTTGATTGGTCGGACTGAACGATTGCTTCTAATCGATGGTCATATCAGAGTAATGACTATAATCATATCATGGTAGGGACATTAGGAACAAGAATGGTGTTGAGCCTCCTCCAACGTGCGATATGACAACAGTTTTTTTTTTTTTTGCAGCAGCAGCAGCGGCACGAAAAGGCAAGCAACACTCCCGCCCTTCCCCTCTCAAATTGACATAGTGGCGTCTGGAGCCGAAGCCGAAGCAGCAATATTGATAGGGAAACCGTCATTCAACGGGATAAGTTGATTGCACATGCCCCATCATCATCATCATTGACGCCATCGCGTCGTCATGATTGTTGTTGTTGTCGTCGTTGTCGTCGCCAGATCGCGCTCGAGTAGCGGCTTAGTTCTGTTTACAGCTGGTGGCTACCTGCTGCTTCGCTGGTCGATTCCTGTCAGCTATTATGAAAAGTGGATGTTTTGTTGTTGTTGCAGCAGCTATATTTGTGTTGTTGTTGTTGTTGCGCTATACTAGTGTTGTTGTTGTCGGTGTTGTTGTTGTTGTTGTCGGTGTTGTTGTTGTCGGTGTTGTTGTTGTTGTTGTTGGTGTTGTTGTTGCAGTTATGTCTTTGTTGGTGTTGTTGTTGCAGTTATGTCTTTGTTGTTGTTACTACTGCTGCTGCTGCGGTTGTTGTTGTGGCCACATGTTTGTTGTTGTTGTTGTTGTTGTCGGTGTTGTTGTTGCTGTTGGTGTTGTTGTTGCAGTTATGTGTTTGTTGTTGTTACTACTGCTGCTGCTGCGGTTGTTGTTGTGGCCACATGTTTGTTGTTGTTGTTGTTGCTGTTGAAATGGTTGACCGTCTGTTTTGTCCGAAACGGCATCATCAAAGGTAGGGTAGTTGAAGTTTGGTAGGCCCCTTGGCCTCTTGACCAAATTGTAGCACTCTACTATTTGGCCCATCCAAGTCCGTCTATGAGTCAGTCAGTCAGTTAGTGAGTCTGATATGAGAAAGATGTTTCTACTTACAAACTAAAGCCTGCGCGTGGCACTGTGACAACGCGGATGCCGACAACGTCAACAATAACAACGAGGTTCCGGCAACGATTCGCACGTGCGCTTACCCACGCATACCTACACAGATATAGATCAACGGTTATAGACACGGATGATGGGCAAGCAGAAGCAACATGGCCTCATTGTTATTTTTACTGGTTTGATTTGTTGTTATTGTGGGAGCTGTTGCTGTTTTTTTTTTGTTGTTGTTGTTGTTGTTGCTGCTGCTGCCGTTGGTGTCGCTGATGTTGTTGTTCTGAGTCATGCTGTTATTTTTGTTGTTGCTTCTGTTGTTGCTACTATTGTTGTTGTTGTTGTTCTGAGTCATGCTGTTATTTTTGTTGTTGCTGCTGTTGTTGTTGTTTTTTGTGTTGCTACAGTTGCTGATGGTATCCCGATTATTATTACAGCAGCTTGCAATGAAGAAGAAATCATATGCTTGCGTTCGCCACTACGATAACAGGTTCGTTAGACGGTAGCAGGAACAAGCTTTTGGTCAAGAAGAATGATCCGGCAAGCAGGTCGAACTACGGCGGTTTCACGTGATGATGGCGGCGACTCGGAAAAGTCTACCTGACAAAAAAACTGGACCCAAAGCAGAGAGAAAGACGGCCGTAGGCTAGAAAATTGTGATGACCCTTGCTCAGACTTGCGTCAACCGGTACAGCACGACTTCCACGACAACGACAGCGACCAGGTTCGTTCATCTGACCAGCATCAATCACCCAACAGCGGCACCAGCTCTGTCGGCTGTTCAACCAGTCCAATGGTCAATGAGTCGGGGGGTCGGTCGGGTCACTTTGATACGGCCATGACGATGACCGACCAATACTATTACTACCACTACTACTACTACTACTACTATTACTATTACCACCACTACTACTGTGTCGAGCCCGGTGGCGTAGTGGATTAAGTCTCCGCCTCGCAACCGGAGGAGACACATAGGTGCGCGGGTTCGAACCCCACCGCTGCACATTTGTATTTATGGGGGTCCGTCTAGTCGAGCTGGTGGCTTAAGTTACTACTGTTTTACTAGTAAAGTAAAGTTTTCGGGCTGACCCTCAGCCAAGATTTAACGTCCACGGGACTGCTTTTCGCATTGCTTCATAGACGAACCCCCATACTATATATAAATGTGCAACGATGGGGCTCGAACCCGCGCACCTGCTATGTGTCTCTTCCGGTTCCAAGTAGCAGACTTAATCCATCACTCCACCGGGCTCGACACTACTGTTGTACTACTACTATTACTACTACTACTACTTCAGCTACTGCCGACACCTTACGTCTTCCACCGCTTAAATCGCGGCTGTGAGCCGGTATCTACTCGGGTATGGGGCCGATGGATGAGTAGCTGTAACATCGACTGTTACAACAAACACGATGTGAAACCTGCACGGCTGGCCCAACTGCATGATCGACTGTACGGCTAACTCACAGTGCACCAGAGCACTAGTACTCCACCTCCACTCTGTTCACAGACATATTCCCGTCACTCTCGTTATAACTTTACCTACTACTTACTTAGTGTGTACAGAAATTAGGTACGCATACCCCAGATTCAGATTACTGATCATAACGAAACATGTTATGCTGAAACGTTTATTATCCATTAGTAGATAACCATCGCAGCGGATGTGCATCCTATGTGCAATCTTTGTTCATCCATTGACAGATTAGGATCGCAAATCGTCTGCCTCCTATGAACAAACTTTTATGTGCAAGGCTATAAATAGTGAGCACTAAAACGGGGTATGATTTTTCTTACCAAAACCGCATATTTTAGTTCCTACTTAAATCGCGGTACGGTCCTGCAATGCATACGTTTATTGTATTACTCTACTGCCATATATATATAAACAAATACAGACGCCTACACACGGTATTTTTGCACAATTTAAATTACATTACACACGTTCATTAAGTCCAGACCGACATTTTTATATATATATATATATATATATATATATATATTGGCGTATGCTGAAAAAGACGTCGAATATGGTGGACAAGTGATTAGTCTCGTAACTGCTAGATTTACAACGCATATATATATATATATATATATATATATATATATATATACATAACGCATCGTTTATCTAACAGTTTCAGTAAAACACCGTGGTGACACTACTGTACGTCTAGGTGCGAGGGGCTTGGTAAACGCATCGGCGTAAATAAGTTACGCATGGAGCTCAGCGCATGACACCCCAATTACCTGCTGGAGATGTCACCTATTCTGCTCTCTGGGATATCTGGACACAAGCGAGCAATGTTCGTCTCCACATAAACGTACACCAAGGTGAACTCGGTTGCTGAAGTAGTTTGACTTATATTGCTGTCGTGTCAGAGCTTATGTTATTCAAACCCTCATCTTCACCCGAGAACACCCAGAGACGTTAGACCTTTATTGTAGACAATGTCGCTTTGTACCGACAGCTGAAAGACTCTAAAAAAGCTCAGCTAGGCTTAAGCCGCGCCCACGCCTGCTCATAGAAATCTTTTGCCAACACTTCATTAACGCACATATATGTATATACTCGACCGCGATTTTTACATATTTTATATAAATACTATTCAGTTCCCACCATTAATGGTTTATTACATTGAATAAATAATTTGAAAGTATATAATCGGATGCCGCAGGATAAAATAGCTTACTAAGCGTTGGGTTTAATTTACGCACGTAGGTTGTGATTGAACGCAAAATCAACAAGTGCCAATATTAGTACTTCGTATATATATATATATATATATATATATATATAACCATCAAGAGCAGAGTTTTAAATGTACAAAATGCGATATTGCCTTACACCTTGTTTAGCTTTGACTAACTCAAAGGTACGCCAGTCGATCAATAAAAACAGTTGGCCAACATTTCCGAAGAAATGTCTATACTAATATTTTCTTTTCAGTTTGTGGCCACTCAGGTAGAGAGCAAACTTTGACACTAGAGTCGAGCGCAAACCTAATCATAGTCTATTTCAAAATGGTGATTTGGTGCCAATTCTACAAGTGTGCTACCGCCACGACTACTACACGAAGTAGTACTGTTGTTGCTATTCGTTTATCATACGCGATCACCGACGGAACCGCCGGGGCATACACTCGCCGATCTCCCATACGTGTTCATTAGTGAATCTACGGAAAGAGTGTGTGGGCGTCTGTAAACGTGGATATGATTTTGTGCGTATGAATGTGTTTACATTTGTTTGTTTTCTTTGTTTGTTTGTGTAACACTGATCGCGGAAACGTAACCGCCCACAGAAAAGCGCCAACACACGACCCCGCTGGTGCGGTCGTTAACCGTCGTTAACCATTGACTGCAGAACGAGGTGGAGCTCCAGCAGCAATAGCGACAACGTAAAGAGGGAGGGGGATAGAGAAGAGGGAGAGAGAGGATTGTAAGCGCTAGACTGCGCCGCGTTGTCTAACTAATTGCTCGAAAAACGTCTGCAGCACAGTTGCTGCCGCTGCCACCGCCCGACCGTCATTGACACGAGGTGCAAGACGAAGAAGAAGGGGAAAATGTAGAGGAACTCAAAAAAGACAACCGCCGGCAAGACCGACCAGACGAGACGACCGGCGACCGGCCAGCCAGCCATCGGCCGACGAGGTAAACGCAGAGTCGTAGCTCATTGGACGAAGCCTAAACGCAGCCGGTAGCCGTGAGATAATAAGGGCGGCGGCATAAAAGCGCAAGTAAGGCGCAGGGGCGGCAGAGGGCGGTGGCAGTGTAAAAGCAGAGGCGGCAAACGGCAGTGGTACAAAGCCGATTGACCACAGGAAAGGCGGAGGGCGGTGGTAGTCAGCCGGTAGGGGCGGCAGAGGCCGCTGGTAGTCAGCCGGTAGGGGCGGCAGAGGCCGCTGGTAGTCAGCCGGTAGGGGCGGCAGAGGCCGCTGGTAGTCAGCCGGTAGGGGCGATAGAGGGCGCTGGTAGTCAGCCGGTAAAGGCGGCAGAGAACGGTAGGGGCGGCAGAGAACGGTGGCAGTCAGCCGGTAGGGGCGACAGAGAACGGTGGCAGTCAGCCGGTAGGGGCGTCAGAGGGCGGTGGGAGTCAGCCGGTAGGGGCGGCAGAGGGCGGTGGCAGTCAGCCGGTAGGGGCGACAGAGAACGGTGGCAGTCAGCCGGTAGGGGCGACAGAGAACGGTGGCAGTGAGCCGGTAGGGGCGGCAGAGGGCGGTGGGAGTCAGCCGGTAGGGGCGGCAGAGGGCGGTGGGAGTCAGCCGGTAGAGGCGGCAGGAAACACTGGTAGTCAGCCAGTAGGGGCGGCAGAGAGCGGTGGCAATGAGCCGGTTGGAACGGCAGGGGCGACCGGCCATCACTGTATCGGCCGCGATGAGTGACGACATTTCAAGTTGACCGTCATCAGCGTCATTTTAATCATCGTTACTTTGATGAGATCTTATATCGTCGCTCTTGTCGACTCGTTGTCATCCTTCGCTAGCTAGGTCGTTCCGTATGATTATGGTATGTGAACTGAAAATAACATTTCGCCAACAATTCTCTCGGTGCATTTAGGTTAGTGACAATGCAGTTAGTTCGTGCAACAGAACAAAACAAAAATGGACATTCTTAGATTTACATTTTGACTCGCGTCATGTCCCAGCATGCACAGCATGTACCGCTGTACCAACGTGCTGTATGCAGGGTAGCTTTAAAAGCCACCAAAGCTTCGGGAATGGTTCGCTCGTATGTCGAAAACAAACAGCGATATGTTGTTGCATGAGACAGTAGCTGCATATTCCCGTGTATGTAGGAGGTCTGGAATTGAGTAGTAAATTCGCTCCTCCCCCTCCTGACTGTTGCCTGATGCTATGCGCATGCCGTTTCCAGCCAAACCAGGGGATGGGAAGACATGACTGGCTTTTAGTGGGTTGGAGTCCTATACTACTGGTCCGCTTTTGCAAAAAGCTTTCCTGACGCGGTGTCCGTATGTGCAACCGCATTCTCCAGTTAGTCCTTTATTTAAAAAAAGGAGGTCTGGAATCTAACGTCTCAATTTTACAACTAGTTCTGTTTTATTCGATTTTTGCTTTTGCTTTTTTTGTTTTTGTTTGATGTTTTCATTGTTGTATTGTTTGTTGAAAGTAGCATTATGATTTGCTTATTACGAGTGCTAAACGTCGGTTCGGTATTTACCAGGATGTCGAATTTTCTCAACACAAAAATATAATCGTATATATAGATATATATGGTCTGTTGGTTGCCATGGCAACGCCCCTATGCTTACCTTAGTGCATTTATAATACTTAAAACGCTTTTAATTACTCATGTTGTTTAGTACTCGTTCGAAACGATGCCGCCGCCGCTGCATACTTTACGCAAACATTATGTTAACACGCTTCTCACAAGCGCTTACTTATTTTACATGAGAACTATGTTTGTTCATTCGGCAGATTAGTCACATGTTAGCCTTTGTTTGTGAAGACGATCCAGATAAGACCGCCTATACTAACATTACCATTACAGCGATACCAACTCTAACGGCGACCGACGTGTACGTTACGAGCGCTATAGCAAAATAGCGTTTTTATCGGCCTCGTAATGTGAGTCCTTTGACAAAAGAAACTAAAATGCTTGTTATTATTATTATTATTATTATTATTATTATTATTATTATTATTATTATTATTATTATTATTATTATTTATTTTCATTAATATGTGTTAGGACAATACAATTGTGAGGTGTGAATGTGTATTCTCATTATTTTATAGTTTCTTTCTTGCTGTCGTCAGCCCATCGCACCTAATATCGACGCGGCGTTTCCTCTGCAAACTGCCAATGAAAGCAGCTGCCTCAGAAAGTCGCCTTCGCGTGCATCTCCGGTGTTTGCTTGTATTCGATCACTTAAGTCTTTAATAAATGTCCTTGTTCTTCTGCTGACTGGGCCCATTGTCTCCATTGCAATCGGCACGAAATTGTATCTAGACTCTAACTCTGTGTTATTACGCCACTTTTCTTTCTCTGCGTGTTCGGCCACCCATCCCGCCTCGGTAGCGCTGTGGCACACATAAGACGGTGCGATTGTGCAGGAGACTGTCGCATCCCAAAAAAGGCGGAATAGTGACACCGTCGGGCCTTTTATCGTCATGAAGTCCTAGTCTGGGTTCCAGCATGCTAGGTATTCCCGCCATCCGGAGAGCTCTTTGAATCACTGCATTTATTTATGTGTGCCTGGGAGCCCGACCTTGGCTCTTAATGCAGCTCAACGGGTGGAGGCCATTCTTCTCTACTGGTTTTCCACAGGCCTTGCAAATGTGTGGTTCGCATATCGACCCGCCGATTCTGAGAGCCGACACCATGCGGAATGAGACGTTGTCCAGCATGGTGCCGAGCTGTGGCGACGGGAGAGCCCTAAGGAATCCACCGCTGAAGGTGTCTCGTGCGGCCAAGAAGACTGCCTTCTCCGTAGAAGACTTAAGGCTTTCGGTGATCTCACGGGCTATAACTTTACATCTGTAGTTATCAAGCACTCTCTGCGTTACACGTTTCTCCCAAGGACCTGGATCCAACTTCAGCTTGACAAGCGACTCTGCCTCCTGCTTAGCTATGTGCAAACGGTGGTGAGCACTCGGGTCGACTAGCGCCTCTGCCAGCGGGCTGAATTTTAGCACAGACGCTGCGTAACATATGGGTGCCAATTCTACTGCTGATCGAACACCCAGTCCACCTTCTCTTATGGGGAGGCTTGCTCTTCGCCACGTATCGTCCGTGAAATCGATGTTAAGGACTTCACTCAGTATGTCTCTCGTAGAGTCGTCATACGCTTGCAGGGCGTCGGGACATTGGCTTGTCGGTGAGGTGCGCAATGTGTAGTTGAATTTCGGGGAACCTAAACTATATCTCCAAAGACATAGTGCAGCTTGTGAGTGCATGGCCAACAAACGAGGCCGTGTCTGCAGCAACGCCCGGCGTTTTTCTGTTAAGGTCTTGTAGATACTTTGTGGACTAAGTGGAGCCCCAAGAACTTCTAACTCGGCCGGGTTAACTTGCTTACAGCCTGGTAGAACGGCAGCAATGGTTTTGCGTGCTTCGTCTCGTTCCTGGGTGTCCCCCCAACCGTTATAACTTCGCACTTGGAAAGATTGAGGATTGTCCCTCCTTTATTTGCAAACTCTATTACCTTAAGTATGTCAGCGGCCACCACTTCTGCCGGTCCTCCTAATGTACCATCATCCAGGTACCAGATGTTCAATGGGCTTCTCATTCGTGCCACTAGACTGGAGATACCCAGACTGAACAAGGCGGGGCCTAGTGGGTCCCCTTGTTGCACTCCATTTGTTGATTTAAGTGGCTCTTTGTCACACCAGGATAGAAGTGACGGGTCCCTGTAGCATTGCCATACAAGTGGAAAGAGTTCCGGTACGTGTAGTCTTACTTCTTCTAATATTACGTCGCGTCGTATTGTGTTAAAAGCATTGCTAAAATCTAGCTTCACTAAAACCCGCACAGGACCGTCTGTTTCGATGTATGCTCGTACAGCGTGAATGGCTGCCTCCGCGCCTCCTTTTATAGAAACCCCTACTTGCCTTGGTCCTAAAGCTTTTGTTATGGATCCCTTACTGATCGCGATGGCCACCTTTGCTACAAGCCTTTGGATTGTAAGGCCACGTGCTATAGGTCTGATTGACTGATGGTCTGATTAATTATTATTATTATTATTATTATTATTATTATTATTATTATTATTATTATTATTATTATTATTTAAACTGAGTACCAATAAGTACTAATAACACTATAGATAACTGGGATGACAGGTAAAACGATGTATGAAACACGGATGTTCTGTAAGGAGCGTGTGTTTTAAGATAATAATAATAAACTGAACTGAACTCTATAGGCGTACACATCGTTGCACATACAGACTACAAGTTCTACAGCAAGTCCTGCCATTGACACTTTCGTCCTTCGTCGTCGTCGTCGTCGTCGTCGGTGCTGCTGCTGCTGGCGGCTGTGATGATAATGATGATGATGATGATTGCCGATGTCGCCGATATACGTATATCAATTACGTCGACCGGCCGACGGGAGCTCGATAGCCCGATAGTTCGCGGGTAACGCGGCGTTCCGAAGCTGCGGTGTCGCTGAGCAACGGTGCCTCGAAGAAGCAAGACGACAACATTATTCAGCCTGCGTCAGTGTCCGTCATCGCTTGTTTGTTGGTCAACGACGTGCGACTCCCACGAAGTTAAGACACACACACACACCCATATACTGTATTTGTGTCGACTGAAACCTTCACGAGGCGCCCTCCAGCATGACCGCACAGAAAAGATTGCCAGCACTAGCAGTCCAACGTGGCCAAGCACGCTCTCCTTGCCACTGCGTAGCACTGCGACTGACTGAACTGCAATCGACGCTAAGTGCTCGCTTCTTTGCCGACGTGTGAGCACACGGCACATGCAAGCAACCCCTTTTAGCGGACCCAGATGGAAGCCGAATATATATATACATATATATAAATATATACAGGGTGTTCCTATTTGTGTGTCCAAAACGCTAGGGTATGGTCAAACTCGGTGAGAAAATCATTTTTGCCAATGGGTGGAAGCCGGGAAAACGTTTTGTTTAGGAGTGAGGATGAAATTTATAAAAGCAGTTATTCTGTCTTTTTTATCCTACATAGTTGTGCAAAATCTACGTTTGCGGGAGAACCAGTCAGCGCACAAAGGAACCGATCATACCGGCGTGTTTGGCGGAAAGTATACATTACTAGCTTGCGTAGCAAAAAGCGAATAGCCAGATTAAGGAAAGTCATAAAAAGTCAAAATGTTACGTTAACGCTTTTTTGTGCAACATCGTAATTTTTTCCATTACGACCAAAAATGCACGTCCAAAAGACTACTCTCGGGCAATAGCAGATTTAATGCCCACTACATTCGTACCAAAGTGATGGTGCTGCGTTACGTAGTTGCCAAGTAACTAAGCTTTTTCGACAGTCATATCGAAAGCGAAGGCATGCATACTTGCATAGGGTGTATGAGAAAGTTAGGTACATATTTTGAGGTTTGGTAGAACTCAGCAAGAGAATAATTTTTTCTAATGGAAAGAGGGGGCGGAAACGTCTTGGCAAAATGCTACGGTTCTGGACGTGAAAACTTCAATGTGAAACATAACAACTATGACTGTCGAAAAAGCTTAGTCACTTGGCAACTACGTAACGCAGCACCATCACTTTGGTACGAATGTAGTGGGCATTAAATCTACTATTGCCTGAGAGTAGTCTTTTGGACGTGCATTTTTGGTCGTAATGGAAAAAATTACGATGTTGCACAAAAAAGCGTTAACGTAACATTTTGACTTTTTATGACTTTCCTTAATCTGGCTATTCGCTTTTTGCTACGCAAGCTAGTAATGTATACTTTATTGTGCAGAATTTTCCGCCAAACACGCCGGTATTATCGGTTCCTTTGTGCGCTGACTGGTTCTCCCGCAAACGTAGATTTTGCACAACTATGTAGGAGAAAAAAGACAGAATAACTGCTTTTATAAATTTCATCCTCACTCCTAAACAAAACGCTTTCCCGGCTTCCACCCATTGGCAAAAATGATTTTCTCACCGAGTTTGACCATACCCTAGCGTTTTGGACACACAAATAGGAACACCCTGTATATATATATATATTTATATATACTTTTATTCTCACGCCACGCGTACAACTATAACTACTTCGCGCGCGGCGGTTAGAGCGCCACTATTGTCAATGTTTAAAATAGACGCTCATAACATTGTTAAGTCTGTATGTGGCAAGAAAAAACTCAAATATAGAGCCTATATATATTTATGTATAAGTATATATTTTGTACGGTGCTAGAGTGGCCGCAATCGGGCGCTTTTATTGTCTCCGTACCCCAGATACGGCAGTACAATATACCGAATATATATATATAGTCCCTGAAAAAATATAGGGCCACCCACTTTTGCCACATTTCATGCATTTATTATAACCAAATGTGCAAAGATCACAGTGATACATGCTCACAGAGTAACAACGAGGACTTCTATCGACATTTGGGGTCTCGGATTACTTTGAACCACGAGATTTCCACATTTGGCACAGCTGCACCGCGAAAAAATGATAATGCCACTAGCAAGATGCATGTATTAACGAGTGAATTAAACGGAATAACGACATTTAGGCTCATTTAACGGCTCGACAGAAACAAAGGCAGACCTCCTACCAGAAGTTTTTTCTTTGTTCAAACGATAGGCTTAGGGTGGCGCCTCATGGGTGAAGAAAAGGCCCATATCAAGGCTTATAAGGACATCGGCCTCTCTAATCGCAAAATTTCCTGTCAATTGGGGCGTTGTGCCCAAGTAGTAAACAACTTTATTCATTTAGGTAAAAAATACGCCGTAAAAAAGGAGTTCCGGGCGTCCAAATTTTATTTCGGAACGAGCAAGCTGCAAGTCTGAAGAAAGCGTCGAACTCTACGCCCTCGGCAAGGGCAATTGCGGCGGCGGCCGACGTGCAAACGAAAGTGCGAAATTGTGCAAAGCTTCCTCAGGAAGACAAAATAGCAAAAACACAATAAAAAACAACGATTGACCGCTGACCGATGAAAGCTCGTCTTGACTTCGCCCACGATAAAATGTCATGGACCACTGAGTGCCCACGATACGATGTGATGGACCACTGAGTGGCACAGAGCGCTCTTTTCGAATGAAAAAAGTTTAACTTTGATGAATCGGATCGATTTTACTATTATTCGCACGATGTCCGCAAGGACGAACGAATTTTGTCAAAACGTCACTTAGGTAGCGGTTCAGTAGTGATCTGGGCTGCTGCCGGATATTATACAAAGTCATCGATTATTTTTTTTGACGGTCGTGTTTATTCGACGCGATACGGGGATTTGCTAAAAGAGCAATCGGAGCATTTTAAGCTGATGGGATGGCCAGACTTCGTTTTTACACATGATAACGCCCCCATTCACACCGCCAGGCTGATTGGAAGCTGGTTCGACCAACGTCACATTGAATTCCTTTGCTAGCCTGCACTCTCATCTGATCTTAATATGATCCAGAATGTGTGGAGCTGGCTCGAACAAAAAGTTTACACGGATAAAAAACAATTTTCGAGGCTTGGGACGAGCTCTTGCAAAACGGCATCCAAAATTCGTTTAACACTATACCAAACCGCACTTTTGAGGTTATCTGACTTAATGGGAAGTTCACTGAGTACTATGTATAGTCTAAATGCCGTGAAATTAGCCCAAATGCCGTTGATCTGCTTAATTAATTTGTTAAAACAGGTATCTTGCTAGTGGCCTTATAATTTTTTTGCGGTGTAGCTGTGCCAAATGTGAAAATCTCGTGGTTCAAAGTAATCCGAGACCCTAAATGTCGATAGAAGTCATCGCTGTTACTCTGTGAGCATGTATCACTGTGATTTTAACACGATATGTTATAATAAATGCGTGAAATGTAACAAAAATGGGTGGCCCAATATTTTTTTCAGGGACTGTATATATATATATATATATATATATATATATATATACAGGGTCATTCATATTGTTGTGCACGTATTTCGAGGTTTGATAGAACTCGGCAAGAAAATAAGTTTTCCCTATGGAGGGAAGACGTGGAAACGTCTTGTTTAGGAGAGAGAGTGAAGTTTATAAAAGTAGTTTTTCTGCCTTTTTTTCCTACATAGTTGTGCAATCTCTGTTTGCGGGAGAACCAGTCAACGTATGAAGGAACCGATTACACCGGCGTGTTCTGAGGAAACAACGGAAGACACTTCACTAGCTTGCGTAGCAAAAAGCTAATACCCAGATTAAGGAAAGTCATGAAGAGTCGATATTTTACGTTAACGCCTTTTCATGAAAAATCGTAAAATTTTTCCATTGCGACCAAAAATGTACGTCCGGAAGACCACTCTCACGCAATAGCAAATTTAATGCCCATCATTTTCGTATCAAGGTGATGGTGCTGCGTTACGTAGTTGTCAAGTCACTAAGCTTTTTCGACAGTCATAGTTGTTATGTTTTACGTGCAAGTTTTCACGTTCAGAACCGTAAAAATTTGCCAAGACGTTTCCGCCCCCTCCTTCCACTAGGAAAATTTATTCTCTTGTTGAGTTCTACCAAACCTCAAAATATGTACCTAACTTTCTCATACGCCCTATGGAAATATGCATGCCTTCGCGTTCGATATGGCTATCGAAAAAGCTTAGTGACTTGACAACTACGTAACGCAGCACCATCACCTTGATACGAAAATGATGGGCATTAAATTTGCTATTGCGTGACAGTGGTCTTTCGGACGTACGAAAAATTTTACGATTTTTCATGGAAAGGCGTTAACGTAAAATATCGACTTTTCATGACTTTCCTTAATCTGGGTATTAGCTTTTTCCTACGCAAGCTAGTGAAGTGTCTTCCGTTGTGCAGAATTTTCCTCCGAATACGCCGGTGTAATCGGTTCTCCCGCAAACAGAGATTTCGCACAACTATGTAGGAAAAAAAGGCAGAAAAACTACTTTTATAAACTTCACTCTCTCTCCTAAACAAGACGTTTCCACGTCTTCCCTCTATAGGGAAAACTTATTTTCTTGCCGAGTTCTATCAAACCTCGAAATGCGTGTATGAATGACCCTGTATATATATACGGAAGCGGATTCAAAAGTTCCGATATATATTTATAATAAAATAAATGTGTTTAATATTGTAACGTTGTTGTGTTACGCTAAGTCAGCTGGGGGATGTAGACTCATCCGGACGGGTACTGCAGCCCGAGGGACTCAGGAACGATGAATGACGACACGTAGCATTGGGTCTAATGCAAAGCACAGCCGAGCAACGGATGTTTTTTTCAACCAGGCTGGTCGGTCTATTTATTGACTCACAAGACACCGCGGCGTGCTGACACCCAAAAGAGTCTCAGAACCCGCTCTTAAATCGGTCGAAATTTACAGTGGTTTGTGTTTGTTTCGTATACGAATACAGGTTAATTTAGGTCTGACTTAGATTGCCGATCATAGGTCGACCCTCTCCAGGTGTCGACCGATGATCGTTTTGGACGGCGGATGTCGTTGGTGTTTCGGCGCGAAAGGCTGTGGTTGGTTGAGACATGTATCGGTCGGTGAACGTTGGACGCTGTGGCCGTTGGACGTGGTCGGTTAGAGTAGATTTGAATTGCGCTGTGATGCACACAGTGACTTCGTCACACTGCCCCCCCCTCAGAATTGGCTCGTCCCGAGCCAACAGTGGAGGTCTGTCGCGTGTCAGCGGACAAGGCGGTTTGTTGAGCTTGGAAGTTGGTCTGGAAAGGTCGGCAGTTCACGTACGTTGTTGATCGCCGGAAAGGTCGCTGTCGTCCGATGTGTCGCTCGGATGGTTTGGGTTGTAGATTTGAATGACGGCTTGGCTCGGGATACGGTCGTATTGTCGGTGACTGCAGGCTTGTTGCCACTTGGTACCTCTCTCGTTTGGGTAGAGTAGTAGTGTGGAACAGAGTCGGCACGGGCGTGCACTCCCGCGCGGTGGAAACCCTCGTTTTCAGTTCTTACACTTTTCCAGGCGATGTCCTGGATAGTTCACCAGTTGCAGAAGAAAAGGCCGTGGGCGTCGTGACGCTCGTAAAAAAAATATGAGGTCTGTTGGACGAGGTCGGTCGGTTGTACGATGAGGACGGTTGTATGTTGCGGATGGTCTGTGTTTAACGCCAGTAGGACGGCAAATTGTTCAACTGCGTCTAGTTCTGCGCAACTTGCTCGGGCGATTTAGACGCTTTTAAACCGGGCAAGAATGAACGCTGGTCGTGTTTCGGTCTTGTTTTGTGCAACTTACCCGGGCGGCTTGTACGCTTTTAAACCGGGTAAGGTCGAACGATGGTACTATGTCTTGAACTCTGTCGTTCGTGGTCGGGGTTGATCGCTTATCGGATCTCGTCACGTATGGACGGTGTCGTAGCCGGGGAGCGTCGTCATGGATGTGGCTGTAGTCGGCACTGCGGTCATGGTTGTTGTCGAGGTCGTGGTCGGCATTGTTGTCGTGGTCGTGGCTGTCGTTGGCGCTGTCGTCGTGGTCGGCATGGTTGTCAAAGTCGTGGTCGTGTTGGCGGAAGGGGGTGGACTGGCGTTCGCTGTTTGGTCGATGTTGGTGATCCTGATCGTTGTTAGGGGTCGGTTGTGGTTCTGCCGTGCTCGGTTGTCGTTTGATGCGGTCCGTGCGCCGTGTCGTCATGCCCTGGCTGGGCAGATAGAACTGTCGCTCGTCCGGAAACCTTTGGTTGTCCATGATGGCTGAAGTGGCGGTCGGTAGAGGCAGCTGGACGGGAGTTTGGAACGATTGGCGTGGCTGGACGGGAGTCTGGAACGGTTGACGTGACTGGACGTGAATCTGGAACGGTTGACGTGACTGGGCGTGGGTCTGGAACGGTTGACATGGCTGGACGTGAGTCTGGAACGGTTGACATGGCTGGACGTGAGTCTGGAGCGGTTGACGTGGCTGGACGTGGCTCCAGGTCTGTGGACTGGTGTTGATTCTCTTCGTCGCGTTCCGTGTGCTGTTTCGTCGTCGTCCATTGTCGCTTCGGTTGGTTCGTCGTCCGTTGGTAGAGATCGAAGTATCTCCACCAAATGTAACGTTGCTCACTGGCATCGTCCGTTGTCGCCTCGGCTGGTTCGCCGTCCGGTGGTAGAGAGAGATGGAGGCATCTCCACCAAATGTAACGTTGTTGTGTTACGCTAAGTCAGCTTGGGGATGTAGACTCATCCGGACGGGTACTGCAGCCCGAGGGACTCAGGAACGATGAATGACGACACGTAGCATTGGGTCTAATGCAAAGCACAGCCGAGCAACGGATGTTTTTTCAGCCAGGCTGGTCGGTCTATTTATTGACTCACAAGACACCGCGGCGTGCTGACACCCAAAAGAGTCTCAGAACCCGCTCTCAAATCGGTCGAAATTTACAGTGGTTTGTGTTTGTTTCGTATACGAATACAGGTTAATTTAGGTCTGACTTAGATTGCCGATCATAGGTCGACCCTCTCCAGGTGTCGACCGATGATCGTTTTGGACGGCGGATGTCGTTGGTGTTTCGGCGCGAAAGGCTGTGGTTGGTTGAGACATGTATCGGTCGGTGAACGTTGGACGCTGTGGCCGTTGGACGTGGTCGGTTAGAGTAGATTTGAATTGCGCTGTGATGCACACAGTGACTTCGTCACAATATTCCAAAATGTTTTTGTTCCCTTTAAAATGGCTGCCGCCCGCTGCAGTGCACTTATGCCACCTTCTTTGCCATTATTCGGATTTTTTTTGAACGCGTTTTTCGGAATTGAATATAGTTGCTCAGAACTAAATCCGGCGGATTAGGAGAAAATATAGTCGTCCATTTTTCATTAAATAATACGAAATCAGTAACGATGTGTGCGCCGGCGCGTTGACATGATGGAAGATTCAAAATTTGTTTGCCAAATGTTCAGGCCTCTGGCGTTGGAAAATTTCTTCTTGACTGGAGAACCAGGTGGTTTGGTGGAAGCATCACGGATCAAACATTTGTAGAAGATGACTCCCTTGTAGTTGAAAAAAGCAGTTAAATGAACATTGGTGTTCAATCTGCTTTGTCTCAATTTCTTCGGTCGATTCTTTCCTTGGAAGCACCTCTGGAAGGATTGGGCTTTGGTCTCGATGTCGCAACCATATACCTAAAGCTCGTCTCCTGTAATCGCACTCTGAAGCATTTCAGAGTTTTCTGCTGCCACCTGAAGGTTTAATTCGGACATTTTTCGACGGGCATTTGCTGGAAATTCAGCATTTTTGGAACGAACCATGCGTCCAGCCTTCTGTCACACAAAGTGTCAGTCAAGGCTGTTACAACTGAACTATAAGATATCTTCAATTCCTCAGCTATCTACTTGGTGTGATTCGTCGATAGTTGTGCACGATATCACGAACCATTTCAACGTTATCATCTGTTATTGACGTCGAAGGCCTTCCCGAACGGGGATCACCTTTAATGTCTTCACGTCTGTTGCGAAATCGACGGTACCACGTATACACAGTGTTTCGGGACATTGCTTGATCACTATAAGCAGTGTGTAATATTTCTTACACTTCAGAAGATATGATTTGGTTTTTAACACAGAACTTATTCTTTGCTCCTTCTATTGCGGCTGCTTAAATCGCTGAACATCGTTTTCTCCACTTCGTTAATCCAAACTCAAACAATAAAAACCACTAACTGGCGCGAAAGTGCCCTGAGAAAAGGCGCTTCAAAAAACAACGGCAAACGGTAAAACAAGCAGGAAGACTTTAATGGTCTCGATTTAATTTCGAAAATTTAAGGTACTAGAACTTGCCGATCCGCCTTCAAATATACTAAGAATTACACATGATTAAATAATTTTAATTACTTAATTTAATTCTAATTTTTGCATCAGCTTGTACAGAAGTGAAATGCACATTTATTATTTATCGATAGCTTAGAATGTATTATCATCCAAGTCGGGTACATTTTAAGAATTAAGATAATAACAATTGCGCTTGAGCGATCACCGAGATAAACTGCTCATCGACTAAACTTTTGTGCACAGTTCTGCGTGGTATCGCTTACATCGCTACTCACATCCGACACAGATACTATGTTTGTCGGGCTTATGAATCCGCCCTTTTTACATAAGATGCGATGACACCCGTTAATGTCATAACTCACTACGACGTATAATTTTGTCTTATGCACTGTGCGTATATATATATATATCTCTTTTTTTTATGGAGCATTTTCAGCTAAGATACATACTAGCCGATTGCGGGTCAATGTGTGCAATCCCAAAACTCCCCTGGGGACCGGCTTCACTCGGTCCAGCAGTTTCAATTGAGCTACGCTCATGTGCTTCCAAACTAACTTAGATGGCATAATCTGGGAAAATTTGGCGCTGCCTAAAGAAAAAGTAGGGATGATTTCTTGATTGCGCAGCTTACAGTTGAGGTTTTCGTAACCCTTTGAATAAATTGATCTTTAAAATGTATATATATATATATATATATATATTTATCACCGCATACATTTCGTGCCTGGTTTAATTAAGTTTGTGTAATTTTCAAAGTGACATAGGCACATTATTCGAGAGTGAATATATATATCTATATATAGAGAGTGAGAGAAACCCAATTTCGACGGCGCCAACTTAATCAGAGAAAGCTTTAGCGCTGCCTAGAGGGAAAGTAGGGATGATTTCGTGATTCCTCTGCTTACAGCTAAGGTTTTCCTAACCCTTTGAATAATTTGATCTGTAAGAAAAAGGTATACATATTAATTTATATAACCGCATACATTTTGTGTCTAATGTTATTATTGTTTATGTAATTATTAAAGTGTAAACATTTATTCAAGACGTCAATTTTAAATGCAATTTTGTTAATGCAAATATATATAGAAAGATAGAGATAGAGAGAGAGTTTGCGCTACAAAAGAGCTTCATAAACTGTGAAGGGTGCCGCATATTATTTATTACGCAACGCAAAGATACTGCACTTTTCCCTGTTTGTGATGCTTCTTTGTAGGGCATACGTTGGCATATTCCATGAACACGACACTCACCTTATATGATAGGTTGCTCAGCACGTATGCATAAAAAACAGAAAAGCTAAATACCAGACATAGGCTATCTCGTTGCGTGATCACCAATATTGTTAATTTAGCAAGTTTTCCACAGTCGCTTTCTCACACTCTATATCCCCTGTCAGGCAGTGAGCTACGAGTATACGAACTGTGATTCGAAATTAGCCCTTTTAACGAGCACTCCGTGGCGTCTATGAGTAGAGTTTATATACCATCGTGAGTCATGCTGCCATGCTGTCAGAGAGACTGTTGGGATAACCTTAGATATCTAAACATGTCCGACTCTCAATGCAATAAACATGTGCCGCACGGTGATTCCAAGCTCGATTCGTCGTAAGAGAGACACAGGGTGTGGCTAGAATTAAAAACAACCTCCCTAAAAACCGGAGCAGAGATCGAGCGTAAGCCTCCAGAAATTCTTCTGAGCGCCCAATTCGACAGTGTTGAGATGTCTGTCTGTGTAGGAATGTTGTTGCCTCGTTGTCATTTTACTTTCAATCGCTAACCATTCCTACGTCAGAGGTCGGAGGAAAAACAACGTAACGTAACACAGGTGAATGATCTAGCGGGTGAATAACACTAGATCGTGTCGTAGAACCCCAGCTAGCTAGACTAAAAGTGCATTTCTTCTGACTTTTTTAGCTCTGTCTGGTTCTTCTTGCTCTTCCTTCTCTTCATTTTACCGTAAAGTGCTGAACAGCTGAGGAAACCGGCCAAGGTTATTCGCCCCAGTTGCTCGTTACAAGTTGGCCGTTTCGTTAACAGCGGCAGCTGCTGGTTGCAGCCTACCGGTGTCAACGTTAGACTAACCAGATACGGTATTTGTTCAATGGATTACGGAGGCCGTACAACCATCGCCCGTTATACGCGAGCGACGTTCGGTTGAAAGTAGACGAGTCTCTCTGCTCAAGCACCACAATGTGCTTGAAACACTGGCGACGTATATATATATATATATATATATATATATATATATATATATATATATATATATATATATATATATATATATATATGCTTACTTCGAATAGATTGCAATGTTTGTCTTTTATATCAGTCGTACTTATCCTCGTGATAACTGTGATATCCGTTGGACTACGGCAAAACTGCGTGATTTTATTCTTAGACAAGAGGAATGGCAAGTTAAAACCAATAGTAAGACATAATATCATGCGTTTGTTTGCCGATTCATTTGTCTGCCGGTGTGTATTCTACATATCCAATGTGATTAGCTACGTGATTACATGCTCAACGTCTCCATACTGAACATATTTGATGAGCCGGTATGAAAATGCGCGTGATTGATGCCTTTTTGACAAAACGACAGTGCTTAGCCTAATTGCTCTTCATGTGAGGGAACTGTACGCGGATAAGTACACATACATTTAGCACGACACGAACGTCATTTTATACTCAAATAGACCATTAAACTCCTTTAATCGATACCATAACGGATACTACAGCCCACCATACACTACATTAATTGTCCAGGAAGTGTGTACAAACAAAAATAGGAAGATGCCGTCAACCGTATGTATGTCATATATCACCAATGTATATTTTTTAGCAGCTCAGCGTTTTTCTACAGGGACAAAAAGCATCGAAATGTTACTGAAGGGTCATTCCGTTTTTGGCAGCATCGGCGCTTGCGGAAGCACAAACGTTGCTGAGACCGTTACTTAAAATTCGCCTTACGGGACCAACTAGACGGGTGACTAAGTTCATCGAGCGTACGGCAATTCGTTCGTTCGATGGATCATTTAAACGTTACTTTATTAAGAGTTTGCAATAGGTACATAGCGCGCTTGCTTCCTGTGCAATGCTTCGGGACACCTGGCTATTATTATTATTATTATTTATTACATGTTAAACAATGTTACAGTTGTGAGGTTTTTTTTATGGAAGCATATCGCGGCCATGTAATAATGGTAATAATAATAATAATAATAAATAATAATAATAATTTTTTTTTTTTTGAACATGGGTTTATTTTATCAATATGTACATGTATCACAGTTATCAATATATTACTTATATAATATCTACAATATTGCTTATATTATTCTTATTGCATGAGTGTCGGTGACCACTCAACATCATCTTGGCGTTGCCTCTCTGTAATTCTAATGACACTCTCTGTCGAAGGAAAGCGGTCGATCTTGGCTCCGCTGTGGCCTCGAAGAGCTTCTTCCCAAGCTCCTTTGTCAGTTTCAGTCATAATAATAATAATAATAATAATAATAATAATAATAATAATAATAATAATAATAATAATAATAATAATAATAATAATAATAATAATAATAATAATAATATTATTATTATTATTATTATTATTTATTCAATTTTTCAGTATTTCCCTACAATTGTGGGACCCAAACGTGTACCCGCGTAGGCTCACCCCCCTTCTCAATCCATAGAGCCGATTATTAGCCGATATTATTATTATTATTATTATTAATAATAATGAAAGTAATCAAATACTATCCGCTGCCGTTAAACAATATTACAAATAATTGCACCTGATTTGCTTGAGTGCGCACTGTGTAGTTCCGTGAAGCTGTCAGCTTGGATATGAAAATTAACAGGTAATCAACTATTACGTTATTGTAACTAGCGTTTCAACCTAGGGTGTCGCATTAACATTGTGGACGCTTTACTACAACGAACACATCGATTAAAAACGCGTCGTAGTCTAGTGGCTCAATTTAGATGTGCGAGCAAACATAGGATTTCTTACGTAGGAGGGTGAGGGACATTATAAAGATACGTAGACTGACTGTCATACACGATAGCATTGCATAAGGTCTGCTCTGTATACTGATATAATATAGGATAACAGTTAGCCTCTTACACGGAAGAAGTGATATAAGACATCAAACCGCCGATAAGCGGAGTCGTAAAAGTGAACGATTAGTGAACTGTACGAAAAATCAGGTTTAACCGATACGGACATAGATGCCATTAAAATAGCGGTTAAATAAAATCAATAAAATAGGCATAATTAAACAAAACGTACGATATCAAGTGTGTAATGGAGGCACTGGGTAGTAAAATAATAAGTGGAAGCTGAATTTTAGTAAGAAAAAGTGAAATTAGCAATACTCACATGGCGCTATATTTTGTGTAATAAGCCAGCGGCTACCTACGGGTGGGGTCAAGCACCTATCTGCTATTAAATAGATTGCAAAAAACGAATGCTACTCATATAGCCACCATCTCTGTATCCCTCACATTCTCCGTAAATGGGTTTCACGCTTTTCACATTATATACTGATGACGGTGTATTGGTCAGAGAATTTTTTTTGGTTCACTTACGCACCAGACTTTGGTGATCTCAGTTCATATCTCACATTGGCTATATTGACTCGATAGAGGTGGTCTTAGTTGTAATAGTTTTTTTAAAAGTTGTAATAGTGACGGTTGAATTTACAAATAACCGTACATGAGTTAGCGGTGGCTCTTAAAAGACTTGATATAGAGCATGTACAAACAATTTTGTCCCTCCAACATTTTGCACTGTTTTGGGTAAAGCGTTAAGATGTATTATTTTTTATTGTGTTGAGCTAAGTCAAACGTAATTTGTTAAAGCCTAGTAGAGGCTCACGCGAGGGCATATCCCCGGCAATTTCCCCTGCAAAAAAAGTAGTCTGCTTTTCTAAGTAACTGGTGTTAATACCCTTTAGGAGGCGAGTAGGGTCTCAAGGTTTATAATTTCGCATGAAAGTTCATTTCAAGCTAGGGTGCTTGAAATCAACTTTCATACGAAATTAAATTATTAATTATATATGCAATCACGGACCGCCGCGTGCTTTGGACCATGACGAAGAAAGACATTCCTGCATGTCGATACCACGAGGTCACGAGGTCACGACTCCGGTTTACTCTGAAATCTGTAGGCGCCATCAAATGAAAACGTCAGTCGAGCATTCGGCCAATTGATATTTGAAAATATTTAAAGGAGGCACGGCAAAATATCCAAAACACTTAGTGCAGTGCTTGAGGCGAGCACCCGACGCGGGTAAAGATTATGTAAACGTTGCACCTAAGACGCCGCTCTTAGCGACCTAAACCATCCTGTACGTACCTCTAAGAATTTTGCTACGAAACGCGAATGCAACTCGCTTCAAAGTGCCGTTAATTGTTTGTAAATCGGAGAGGTCAGAATTCTTTAACATTTTGAACAACAGCGAGGTGCCATATGAGGCTCCCTATCGACTCGCGTGTTTCGAGCTTCTCCGCCTTTATATTGCTCTCCGCAACATGTGAATATCGCTAATAACGTAATGCGTTAGTATGCGAAGTCAGGCGACATGCAGAAAGCGCCGTATTCCTGTGTGTATACGAGTATATATATATATATATATTGTCTTCATGTGTACCGTCCTGGAATGTTGACCAAACTTTAGCGGCCTTTCATATATATATATATATCCTTTGTGACCCGCACGTACTGGCACACGGTGTAGTTCAAGCAGGAACTTTCTCGCAAATGCCCGTTATCTCAGGACCTAGGCCTGTTGCTAGGCAGCGTTACGATATGGCGATATGTTAAAGTTTGGCATGCCCGGACGTGGGCGAAACTTACCTACCGAGGCATCGTGCAGATAATGCCAAAGGTTAAGAGAGAGGGATGACCCGCTGTATTTTCGACAGCATACAAGCTACGCGCACGTGTGAAACGCAAGGTTATCAACCTTTCTATCTCAATTCGCAAGCGCGAATACCGGCTCGAAATAATAAACAACTAATGCCACTAACGAATAAGACTAAATGGAGAATAATAAGGCGTAGTTGGGTAACAGCTGTGGCAAATTACTTTCAGGTACTAAATTGGGCCACGTCTGGCCTCAACCATTAGGCAACACGCTACTCATGTGTCACACGTCAAAAACCGTTTCGGGGTTCTGTTACCAATGACAGGGGGCAGACATCGATGTAACGTTTTACAGACAAAGTATATATACTGGCGTCAACCGGAGACCTTAGTCCTGAAAGGCTTGCCGGAGAACTACCTTCCTTAATGAAACAGAATAGTCTATTAAAGGATTGCATCGTAACGAGTGAACGAGGGGATGTGAACTACGTGGGTATAAGAGCAAAATGGAGCTAGACGAAAATCTAGTTACTATTTCATAGTCATTCTTTAATGTAAGTGACTGAGTAAGTCACTAACTTTATCTACATTACGTACACGTTTAGGTGCAGCTAATGAATTTAGTAACACGGAACAGTGCACTGTTGGTCAGATAGTGCTGTCGCGGTACGTGGCACATACCATTTGCCATAATTGGCTGTGGTTAAATGTTTTTGTTGCGACTTTGTGTAATAAAAACGTTACTCAACAATTTAATAGCCGCTTGATAACGGATCAATTATAACGATAACAACACGAATCATTTGGGCGCGTCTTAGAGGCTAACTCACCTGTTCTGTAGTTGGGGACTGTTTGTCAAAGCAAGATGCAAAAAATAAGCGCGCCCATCAGAAACAAATGCCAAACGTTGTAGAAAGCATCACTTGGATGTATAAGTAAGTATTATGAATTCGAATCTACATTGATATACTATACCCCTTAGCAAGCAGACTGGCCGTTACGGTCGCCTCACATAGCCAAGCTACATATTGCACACTACCCTAAGGTGGCGACAGGTGGCGTAAACGCCTGACAAAATATTAACACACTGCTATGCAAACTAGGATTTTATTATAACATATTTGTTTATCCCCTATATATATATATATATATACATATATATATATATATATATATATATATATATATATATATATATATACATATACATATAAAGAGAGAGAGACTGGCATTGTTTTCATAAGACGGATGTTGTACATGGGTTTAAGTGTGCAACTGCGCGTGTACGTGCAAACCTTATCTAGCTGTTATGCTTAAAAGAAAAAGCGTTTTGCTTGTTCCTACAATTTACTATTTTCGTTTAGAATTTGTACCCAATGTTTGTGTTAGGCGATATTTTAAGTTGTGCTTACAATTGCACTTGATTGGTAACAGCATTTCAGAAATGTATTTTATTGTTAATTTTAATTAGTGTTCCAATGTATCGTTACGTAATACATCTATTTTAATCTAGCACACCTCCATCAAGAAAATTAAATATTTGTGTAGTTACATAATATTTTACCTTTATACCTGCCTGTTGTGAATCGCGTTGACGTAGCTTCAGTTTTCAATTGCGGAAATGCAGTAAAAATTAATATCACAACAATGACTCCTAGAGGCGCATCTTGTTGAGTCGACGAAATTGTTGTAATTCGGTATATTCATATTATGTACTTGTACAGTCATTTGCATTCTGTTTGCGCACTCACACGAACAAAAGGATTACGTTGCTATCCACGCATTTGCTACGTCCATCATTCATTACTGAGAGGGGAAGTAAAAAGACCTCCATTTAAGGGCCGGGCATTAAACCACGTGGTATTTGCTGCGTCAATGCTTCTAGCAAATTAAAAATGAAGCATTTGAAGTATCTTTTTGTATAAAAAGCACTGTTAGAACGCTTGCGACTACGGCGGCCGTGAACTATGCCGTGAATGAATAGACGGAAGGGGAGGCGCATTCAACATATCTAACATCTTCATATTGAAAGATAAAACGATCGAAGGGTACCTATTGTATGCGCTGCATCTTTAACTGCAGTTGTTTTGATTCTACTTCAAACATTGAAGAGATCACCAGAAGGCGAGGTGCGCAAAATAGCGGCTGCTTCCTTGTATCAACAAGCGACTTTATGTAGCTACTATATAGTGCCACCAAGCCAGCTTATGGTTTTGCCTTGGCGTTTTCAGCCCAGCAATCGTAGTGACTACGTATGAGAGCTCATCAGCCACACCACACGAGGTAATTTTTCAAATCGCGATCGAATATTCTCAGGGAATTAGAAAAGCTTGGGCTGCTGGGCAGCGAACCCAAATATCGGGCAACCGGCACTGAAAGGTTTCGGAGATGATCTTTTTGCGGGTATTTGGAACTTCGAATTTCATAGCCCTTCTGAGCGCCCTCACCCTTCTGTTTTGGGTCAAAGGGATTGCAATGTCCGCCGGGACAAGCCCGCAAGCATACGATAGTACGTGCACGCAGCATATAGACCTCTGTGTCTGGCAGAAGATCGTGGGTGACAAACAGGAATTCCTCAGAATTACTACGACGCCTAGAGAATACTGCCCGTAATGCATCCCTTAATATAACCCTCGCTCTACGATGAATGGTTGATGATGCTGGCGATCACCACCACACTCCCCACAGGACAATTCCGTAGCAACGTAGGATGGACGTACGCAAAGAATTATAAGCAATCAACAGACATTCAGCATGAATACGATGTAGCTGTTTTGAGCGTCGCAAAGCTGACAAATGTAACAGCATAGCATTTCGAAGTACTGTGAGCTCTGCGCGGTTGCCGCGCTAGCTTACCATGAAAAATAAGTTATTCCCGGTCAAATGGAACAGGTGAGTGAACGAACAAAAATGTACAGGGCGAAGCCAAAGACAAAACATAAAGAGTTAAAGTAGGAAGCGTATCGATATGACGGTGGCCGTGGTGCGAGCAGCGTTCGTCGTAGTAAGTAATAAGTAGCCATAGCGTCATTGGTGGTGGTGGTGGCATTACCACTAATGAAGTCGTCACAGTCAAATGGCTGTGAGCCTGTTTCAACATGTCGTCGTCGTCGTCGTTGTCAAAAAAAAAACAACAACGACAATTAAGACCAGTATACGCGCCAAATGTGTTGCTCAATTGAGACGACAAAAATGTTGTTGCAGTGTTGAGCGTCTATGTATGGACACTTGTATGGTGTATCTGTGTCTATGTGTGCGCGGCTGCCTGATACGCGTATTCACACTAGCTAGGTAGTCACAACCACACAGAGCATCTTGTTGTTGGCTAGACAACATCGGAAACAGGCGTCGATCAAAATCCTAGCAAAAGAAAGAGTGCCCCCTTTCCCTGCCACGCGCCATCACTTCGGCACCACTGCACCAATTGCCTGCCCGTCTGGACACAAAACTGCCGACATGACTGCCCCCCCAACAAGCATGATGCAACCAGCCAAGGTCAACAGCAACATCAACAACAGCAGCAGCAGCAGCAACATAAACAACAACAAGAACAGCAGCAGACACAATAACAACAACAACGAGCAAAATCAACACAGTGATACGAAAAATCCTCATAACAGTTTACGCGAACACAGCCAACACTGTCGCACACTGCCATACTGCAAACAGCCATGTCCACGAAAGCCTCGTCATCTGCCGCTGCCATTACTAGAGCAACTACGACTACCCGCCACTGCTTGGCGATACTTCGATGTCGATACATCGATATAGTCATTTTTGTTGCAGAAAGACTAACACAGCAACGATAACAAGAGCAACAACAACAACAACAACAACAGCGGCAGCAGCAGCAGCAAAGACGACAACAAATAACAACAAGAACAACAGAAACAGCAACACCAACAACAACAGCAACATCAACAACAAAAACAACAACAGCAACAGCAACATCAACAACAAAAACAACAACAGCAACAGCAACATCAACAACAAAAACAACAACAGCAACAACAACAAGCGGGATCGACATAACGGGAAGAACGGAAGAGCTACAACGCCTACCGCACTGCTTGGCAACACTTCGATGGCTATACAACGATATAGACATTTTTGTTGCAGAAATACTAACACAGCAACAATAACAAGAGCAACAACAACAACAGCGGCAGCAGCAGCAACAACGACAACAAATAACAACAAGAACAACAGAAACAGCAACACCAACAACATCACCAACAACAACAACAACAACGACGACAACAAATAACAACAAGAACACCAACAATACCAACAACAACAACGACAACAACAGCAACAACAACAACAAGCGGGACTGACATAACGGGAAGAACGGCAAAGTCGTATGTATTAACCATTGTGATAGATCATTGGCGTAACTACGTACTTCTAGTGTCTATCTATCCATCCATCTATGTTTGCTTTACGTAAGACGCAATTGCTTCCTTGACTGTCGACAGACAGAAGCTTGTCGGCTTCATGTCTTACGCTCCATTAAGTCTCGTCTATTTGCCCCCGAGCATCCTCACCGATCACAACGGTCAATCGGACGGTCAGCCAGCTGGACAGTAAACTGAAAAGCCTATAATTATTATTATTTACATATTATCATTATTAATATTTTGTATTATTACAAACCGTCTACTTCTGAATCACCGTTGCTTTGCTAAAGTCGCATACACGCCGACACGGCCTATGTCGTCGTCGTAATCATAGTGGTACGCAAAACATACTTTGAAAATGCACTCGTCAAGGTATACAAACTATGACCACAGAAAGAAAGAAAAAACGCTTGCTTGTAAACATTGTTCCTTAACATCCGTTTCGTAATGACATACGTAATTACGTTAGTAACGTAGATATATATATATATATATATATATGCACGTTCGTGCTGACTCGGAAAGAACGACGGAAGGAAGAGACGACGGCAAATCAATTCCTGATTGCCGATCATCTGTAGCGCAATTCGCTGTAACCTACGGTACAAAATCTCTGATCTTCCGTGTCTTGGCCCTGGCAGTTGGAGGCGGATGGGTGACAAACCATTCCAACAGACCGCAAACAGTCAAATACGCCACGATAGAGTGTAAACCGTGTTAAAGCCATTGAGGCGCGATACACTTTCAACATTGGCCAACTCCAGACTGCCAATAAGGAATCGCGAGTGAGACAGATAGAGACATTGAGAAAAGTAAAACGAGACAAACTTCCAAGTCAGTCGGTTAGCTTAGCAGTGGTGTCTGACCAGCTCTATGGTTATTTGTTAGTTTGAAGACGTTTCGGTTCGTTTGTAATTATTTCAATTATAACTATTATGTTATAGTGATGTTGTTGCTGCTGTGGCTGTCGTTGTTGTTGTTGTTGTTATTGTTGCTTTTTGCTACAGATAGTTCCGATGATTTTGACGTTGTCGCTGTCGAGCGTAAACTGCTGTGCCGGCAATACCAAACTGAGCAGCTATAACGACGAACAGAGCGAAGTTAATCGAGTTTAGCAAATCCGTTCATTTGTGTTGCTGTTTTCATCGATTTCGTACAAAAACCGCTCTAACCGCTTTACTTTTCTTCCGGTGCATGTTCGTGCATTGTTTGTGTACGCAATACACAAAAACTGACGTTGTCGGAGCAATTCCTGTTGCTGCGGCTGCTGCTGCACACCTTGATTAGAGACTGAATATTTTATTAATATCTCACTTTCTTACTGTCCCGGGGAGGTGGCAAATACTTTCGTTGCCACTGTTGCTGCGCAACACCCGCCGGCACCCGGAAGTCGTATCGCGATAAAAAAAAAGGGCTCCTTCATTCTCGTTTTCGTATAAATTTCATTTTGTTCTGTTTACTAGTATTTTTATTAATTTTTTTTGTCTTCTTGGCCAATTTCTTCGTTGACAATATTTGAGCTCAACAGTCGCTTCGAAACGGCTCCCCTTTTCGAACCCCCCCCCCCAACGGTTCCGTTGATGTCCCCTACAGCTCTAGTCTTCGTTTCTGTGCTTTACATCTATGGCCGCGTGCCCGCTGCCGGTGACAGTACACATGCTCAACATCGCAATCCCGTGCCGAATATAGGGCAGAACTATGACAAGCAAAGAACTGAGCCAGCTACGATTGAAATTGTAACTCTTATGGCGAGTGGTGGTGGTGGTGTTAGCCAAAAAGGTTATGAAGATGTCAATAATGACACTGGTGATGATAGCGGTGCTGATGATGATGATGATGATTACGACGATGACGACGGCAGCCTATCAATTAACTAAACTAACCGGTTAGCTAACCAGAATAACTCAAACATAAACTTCAACAGCAGCGGCAGCCGTAGTCGGGCCGTAGGATGGCAGCAGACTAGAATCCCGCGCACTTGGAGTCTTCGCGCACAAAGTGTTACATTTGTGGTAACAATTTAGCCAGTTCACACCAAACTGCTAATTCAGTATCGCTTTCTGCCGAGCTTCAACGAAACGAAAGGTCAAATATTGACGGGCTTTTGTACACCTTCGATGTTCCGTTACGTCAAGCCGCAACGCTGTCAGGAATTACGGACCACACCGAAAAAAAGAGCGAGCTAAACTAGCTGCTAGTTTAATTCCAGCGAAATAAGGTGACTGATACGTAGGGGATAGATGCCGAATGAGCGAGGCGTGATACAACTGAAACTCCTGACGGCGGGCAACACGGAATATCCTGCAGTAGTTCTTTGTGCTGTAACCCTTCAATGCTGCCAGTGGTCGATCAACGCTGTCTATTAGGAGGGTCCGGCACCTCATCATCCTCATCATGGCTATTACCATGGCCTAAAAAGTGAACCACAAGATGCGCTGATGCCGCTTCTTGTACTTATTTATATTGCTACAACTGGGAGGGCAGTCCTTTGCTGTGGCACTTGCGGGGTGGCCTTCAGCTAACGCGTGTCCAGTGCGGACTGCCAGCTAATAGACCAAAGAAAGGTGCACATCATCATCATGCAGTGCAATGTGTGACGGCCGTTTGGAGTTTGGAAAGTAAGTGCCAAGTCTAGCGTGCAGAGACGATACGAGCACAAGCATCTCTGTAGTCATAGCTACATTTCATTGCAGTTTTTGCAGTGATGTAGAGTGCAAAATAAATGTGTTCGCCTTGTCCGGCCAGCTAGCTAATGGCAGAGCAACTCTTTCAGAAAGAATTCAGAAGAATAAGCTGTCAGCTTTCGTCTTACTTGCAAATGAAATAAGACAGAGTCAATATGCACAATTTGAACAAACCGACACAGAGCTATACTACACAATTAACCAAACAATGAGTATACTGAACATAACTCTGCACACGCGATACGACAAAACAATCATACGAACAACCGCTCACTAATGCATTAGGTTATTCAACAACTGGTGACCACAATTTTGCAGCCCACCTACAGACAGCTATCGATTCGTTAAATAAGTGTTGGGGCGTGAGCACATATTTTCGTTATATAGCAAATAAATCGGTAAGATACTAGAGTAAATGTATTGCTTTTTATTGGTTTATGCACATACGGGCTGCAGCTCCTCTGCACCACTTTCAGCAGCGATATTGCTTTTGTACACTGTTGGAAATTATACAGATCACACATCATTTTCCGCATAGCTTGTATTACTAGATTAAAACCATAACATAGAACAACAACGAGAAAAGTAAACTCAAGATAAAAAAAAAGAAAGGGAGATGCCGCCTTTCACAACGACATGTTAACTCTTGTCAATAAAAATGTCAAACATCTGGAAACGAATGAGAATGCGTTTATCTTCAAACAATTACCGGCGGATGGGCCAGCAGTAAACTAGTTTTTGTTCACAAAAGTAAATAGTAACATCTGTTCAGCAAATAGGACTGAGAATACGCCAGCAAAACTCGCGAATGACTCCTAGCAGTTAAACACCCTGTACCGCTGTACAGTGAGAATATACTCTACACATAATAATACTAATAATAATGATACATATATATATATATATATATATATATATATATATATATATATATATATATATATAGAGTCAAGTGTATGTAAACAGCATACTAGTAGTGATACTAAGCGGGTGTTTCCTGGGAGACAGACGTGGCATGAGGCGACCACGACGATCGATGTAAAACGATTGTGCTGAGCATGCGCATTATCTAGCATGCGCATCTCCATACGTGCGATGCATGTGAGTGTGTTTTTATGACTACGTGTATGATGTGTACCATTGACGTCTGCCCGTTTGAAGAATGACGGGAGGAGGGAGACGAGGCGGCATATACGGAGTCTTAACGAAGGCTGAAAGTTCGTGTCCCGCCTCAGCCTCGGCCCGCGTATACTAGTCCAAAACGTTTCTAACTACAGTCCGTTGCTATTGTTGTTGCATGCACGCGGAGGAGGAGGCGGCGGCGGCGGCGGCGGCGGCCGTGGTCAATCAAACCGAATTGAATCCTGCATACAATCATCACAACAGTCGCAAGCATAGCAGCGTCAGCGGGAGTGACACAAACAGTAGCAACACCAGCAGTAGCAACAACAATACCAACAATAACACTGCCATGCGTATAACAGCATGACAACGTACAACAGCAACCACAACAACAACAACAACAACAACAACAACAACAGCAACCACAACAACAACAACAACAACAACACCAATAACGACGACATCATCAACAGCACCAACAACAACGACGACGACGACGACGACACCGACAACAACAGCAACAATGACAACAACAGCAACAATGACAACAACAGCAACAATGACAACAACAGCCCCAACCATGACGCGTCGCCCGTTGGTCGAAGCCTTGAGAGACGAGCGGATCAACCCCCGCACCCCAACCCCGATCACAAAGCTAGCTATCACGACGACGATTAAGAATGATGGCGGCACCAGCAGTGACATCCTGCTAGGACAACAAGTGTTGCCCGTCGTGCTACCGCGATTAGAGCATACTTCATGGCAGACGCACTGTGAAAAATAGCGACAACGATGACAAGAACGACGAAAAAGCAAAGTACAAAAGTTGTTTAAATACTCAATTGCCTGCTTGTAGAATATTTAAACGAGTATATACAACGCTTAAATAATAATAACAATAATAATAATAATAATAATAATAATAATAATAATAATAATAATAATAATAATAATAATAATAATAATAATAAAGGAGACACGAAAGGAGACAAGAAAGACAGCGCCTGTCTCTAGATGTGCAACGAGGCAATGCGGCCTCGGTTCGGGGCACTCTCCAGAAATGGCTGGTCCCTACACTGGACCCCCCGTAACGGTGCACACGTTCGCAGGAACTCAAATGTCATGTTCCCACCCTGAATGATTGATTACATTGAATAAATGAACTTCTGAGAGAAGCAATTATACAAGAATAATAATAATAATATGGATTGAGGAGCGGGGGTGAGCCTAGGCGGGTACACGTTTAGATCCCACAATTGTAGGAAAACACCGAAAAATTAAAATAATAATAATAATAATAATAATAATAATAATCATCATCATCATCCGGTTGACTCGGACGGTCTACACCCGTTAAGCTGTCTAAGAAGCCCCGGCAGACTTACAAGGCACGCTGAGCTCAACGCCATAGTGAGAAGAGCTCTTGGAAGGGCAGGGATACTATCTACGCCCGAACCAGTAGGTCTTAATGGCAGCAGTGAGTTGCGACCTGACGGGGTCACCTTTCCGCTGTGGTCGCACGGAAAATGCCTTGTATGGGATGTAACGGTTTCATGCACGGCGGCGTTATCATATTTACGCTACAGCGCAGTCGAATCGGGATGGGTAGCAGAACGTGCGGATTCTGAAAAACGGAGGAAGTATCTAGAACTATCTAGAAGCTACCACTTTGAACCCATTACATTAGAGACACTCGGCCCCATCAGCACAGGTACAGCAAAACTCCTGCAAGACATCGGAAAACGAATCGAAGACGTTACGGGCGATCGACGCGAGGCCATGTTTTTGAGACAGATGTCTTTGGCCGTGTGTAGAGGGAACGTGGCTTCCATTATAGGCGCCATGAACTGACAGAAAGCGAACAGAGCAGGATAAACATGATTTAAACGTTCATACCTCACTAAATAATAATAATAATAATAATAATAATAATAATAATAATATTTGATTAAGGGCTTTTTTATTGATTTGTGCATGTATCACAAATTCTAAATATACTAATTCAGTCATATTTGCAATATTCCTTGTTTATTAATATTGCTTGAGTGCTGGTGACCACTCAACATAATCTGGGCGTTGCCTCTCTTTAGTTCCAATGACATCCTTTGTCGATCCTGGCTGTGGCCCCCTTCTTCCCGAGCCCTTTTGTTAGTTTGAGTGCCGGCAGTGGCAGCCACTGCAGAGGCGCACCTATGTCACGAGGCAAGGAAGAAGTGCAAGACAAGGTACGTTATCGAACGAATACCCATTGGACTCAACCGGACTAATAAGCTTTGGTGCGTCCATCCCTTTTCCTTGAGCGTCAGGTCGAGAATATTTTTTAAGGCTCCTCTCATCTGGTCAACGTCAGGTCTAACGTTCTTGTGGGCAAAGGAAAGACAGACGAGGTCCGTAGTACGTACAATACCTCTTGTTCTTCTATTGCGTGTCGGATCAGAAAGTAGGCTTGGCGTCTCCCGAGATGGACCAGCCAAGGCACCACCGTCGTGCCCAGAAGGTCCAATTCACACCGGTTTTTTACAAGGATGCCCAGGAGATTGCTGTTAAATTTAAAGATCACTTGCTGTATTTTTTTTCCGTCTTTAAAATCTTGTAGGAATAGTTCGCGTTTAGAAGACTTGGGCTGCAGTTTGCTTCATTGCTCGAACGCTATACAATCCTTGATGTCTCTGAGTAACACCAAAGTATGGCTGTCAAGAAGGGTATAATCGCCGAGGTAGAACAGAGGGATCCTGGATGTCACTTCCTTGACGCACTGATGCAGAAACAAGCTAGACGCAAAAGGGGTCGCTACGTCCCTCTTCTGAAAACCAGATAATAGCGTGATTTCAGCCACACCGAATATCAGGGGTGTAAGTCAGCTATATGCCTGATGCATTATTGGATAAAAGGCCGGGGTGCTCTTGGAAACCTCTGTCAAAAGGCGTATGGTCGGGTGTGAGACCCTCGAGGCCTCCCGCCGCAACCAGATGAAATGTTTGGAATTTGTTTTTTTGGAGTTCGACTTGGAATCTGCTGTAGGTTTTGCCGCTTAGCAATGTACGTCCTTGCGTTATTGGTGGCAAGCTTGTCTCGAGTGGGCCACGCATTCAGTTCTTGCACGAAGACGCCCATGTGATTATTAGCTAAAATGTCAAAATTATCGGCATGAAGGTCGTATACAGCTTTGATGTTTCGTGGTGCTTCACTTAGATCAGCAACAAATACAATATATAGAAAAGGACCTGCCATACTATATATATTATATATAATAAACAGAACTCTGAAAAGGGGCTATGCAGGCGAATCACACTACGTTTTCCAATCTCACAATGCACGCGTATCGCCAAGTTATCTGCCTAAAAGTATACTGTTTTCACTTCGATAACTGCGTATACAGACACTATATATATATATATATATATATATATATATATATGTACATACATATATATGTGTGTGTGTGTTTTCGTGTATATACTTATTGGCTCTACTCTAACCAGGAAGGCTATAAACCGGCACAGTAGCAGCGGCAGTTTCTCCAGCAAGCTCGCCTTCTCGTGGGTCATCGGTCTAACCAGCTGGCGAGCTTAGCTGCCTGTTGTTGTTGTTGTTGTTGTTGTTGTTGTTGCTGCTGCTGCTGTTGCTATTCGTTGGCTTGTGTGAAGCCGCGCCTCTGTTGTTGGCGCGAACAGACCAGACAACGCGTCGGCGCGGAAGGAGGCAGCCAGGGAGCGAAATTCATACGCCCGACGATCCCGGTGCCATTTCCGGCTGGCCGGGGCTTTTGTGGTGACGATGACGACGACGACGACGACGACGGGACCAACTTTTTCACGTTTTCTTCTTAGCGTAGTTTGGCAGCGCAGCAGAGCGTTAGACTATCGTTGACACGCACCATCACAACATCAGCATCACCATCACAATCGACCCCCAGCAGCCTGTTATCGGCCAGACAGCATTATTCTTCTTATTCTCATTATTATTATTATTATTATTATTATTATTATTATTATTATTGTTATTGTCATCCGTGCTGTGGTAGAAATTCTACGGGACCACCGTAGCCGAGCTTGGAGAATGGATTGGTGGATGGCTGGATAGATGGATAGGTGGATGTATGGTCTGCTCCGGCAGCAGCAGCTGCAGCAGCAGCAGCAGCAGCAGCTTTGGTATAGCTCTCTCTGATCGATGCAGCGCAGCGGGGGTATCTTTTTCTCTGCCTGCTTGTTTGCCGGCCTGCCTGCCTGCCTATCTGGTTATCTGTTTGATTGCGTATCGCTGCACCAGTGATCGCAGCGTCGGCGGTCATTTGTGACTGTGCGTGGCGGAGTCACGAGCGTCTGTCGTTCGTCTGGTAGCGTTATTGCTACGCTGGGGCAGCCGGTGCTGGGGCTGCTGCAGTTGTTGTTGTTGCAATTGTTGTTGCTGTTGTTGTTGCACTTGTTGCTGTTGCTGTTGTTGCTGCAGTTGTTGTTGTTGCTGCAGTTGTTGTTGCTGCTGCAGTTGTTGTTGTTGCTGTTGTTGTTGTTGTTGTTGTTGTTGCTATTGTTGCTGCTGCTGATGTTGTTGTTGTTGCTATAGTTGCTGCTGATGTTGTTGTTGTTGCTGTTGTTGTTGTTGTTGTTGTTGTTGTTGTTGTTGCTATTGTTGCTGCTGATGTTGTTGTTGTTGCTGCTGCTAATGTTTTTGTTGCTGCTGTTGACGGTTTGCAGCTACAGTGTGCTCTAGCTGCAACTGTAGCTCTAAACCCCAACCAACCAGACTACCAACCGGCCTGCCTTTGCGGTGACGCACAGTGCGCTAGGAACAGCGGTGATTGTAGTAGCAATAACAACAGCAGCAGCAGCAGCAGGAGAATCCTTCTTGTAGAAATCTTAACAGTAATAGTTGTATGCGTGCGTCGTTCTACGCACTTCCCCGCATTCAGACGATTCAAACATCAACAACATCAACAACAACAACAGCTGATCGACGGGCTGCCACTCACTAGTGACAGACAGACAGACAGCAGCAGCAACAACAACAAAATGCTATTTGGCTGACTGAACAAACAGGAACATACACATCTACTCGTACGTGTTGTTTAACATCGGCGACTGCCACGAAAAAGAAAAACAAAATTCCGTCTCTGGCAACAGCGCGAAAGAAAAATCCTGTTATAGATGATGACGACGACGACGACGACGACGACGACGGCAACAACAACAACAACAACAGCAGCAACAACAGCAGCAGCAGCAGCAACAACAAAAAACAAGGATTAGAAAACCGGCGCGTCAGCCAGCTGTTACTCGTTCGGTTGCTGTGGTGCTGTCTGCATTGCGTTTGATCCACAGTCGCAGATGGCAGAGGACTGCTGCTATTTATTATAAGTATATGTATATATATATATATATATATATATATTGAGGATGCATCAGTTCGTCCGCTTAGCTCGTTACGCAGCAATCTAGAATTGACCAGTTCGATTCATAAGGCCAACAGAGAAAGAAGCCCGGCAATTCGACCCCCGTTTGAGGCAAAAATCCCAAAAGCAAAATCGTGGCACGTTCGCTCGCTTCCCGGTAGCCGCTGGCGCCACTCAGCGCATCCCAATCGGTCCTGGATTGTCGCCCATGAGGATTTCTCCCGAGCAGAAGCGGGTGTAACTCGTCACAACCCGCCATGTCGCGCCCGCGTAGCGAGCGGGTCGCGGATGTCGTTGTGGTCCATCAAATACCTCTATCAATCCATCCATCTATTCATTCATTCATCTATCTATTCATTCATTTATCTATCCATATATTCCTTCTTTTATCTATCCATATATTCATTCATTTATCTATCCATATATTCATTCTTTTATCTATCCATATATTCATTAATTTATCTATCCATATATTCATTCATCCATACATCCATCTACCCATTGATCCCTTCATAAACTTTGGCACCGGCCGCCGCCACGAGGTCCAAGACCACAACCGTTGTTACCCCCCAGCAAGCAAGCAACAGCGCTAGCAGCGGCAGCGGCGGTGGGGGCCCTACCAGCACCAGCTGCACCAGCAGCTACCGCAACAGTTGGGGGTAGGCAGGCAGCCCGATGACAGCAGCGTCTGTCCAGCGACGACCTGGCGGTGGGTCGTTGCCGACGTCGAGGTTAACTGCGCACCTGCTCTTGCGTTGCCTGTCCGACGTCCGTTGTTACTACGGTCACTTATAACATCTGTAGTAGTGGTAGTAGTAGTAGTAGTAGAAGTATATAAGCTTATATAAGGTGAAATGTTGGCGGTGTTAACGGTCAACGCTGTGGCCACTGCCACGACGAGAACCCATACCCCACCACGATCACCATCACCATCACCACGACCACCACCCACCATCCGGCATCATCACCCCCCGCCATCCGGCACCATCACCCCCACCATACCTACGCAAATGCACCTGCAGTTTTTAGACGCATGCAGAAGTGGCGGTAGCGGCGCCAACATCAGCAGCAGCAGCAACAACAACAACAGCAGCAAAAGCAGCAATAACAACAACAGCAGCAGCAATCATAGTGCCAGTAGAAATTGACCGTAGTAACAACTGCAGTAGAACTACTATTACTCGTAGTCGTAGTAGTCATGCTATTAGTGGCACCTGTAGTAGGCGGTGTAGTAACGGCAACGGCGGTAGCAGCTCAGGGGCACCCGCCGCCAACGCCTATACCCCCGCATCGTCCCTCCGCGACCCCCCCGCCACCCCGCTCGCCTTACAAGCCGCCACTCTCCTTTCCCAAGTGGCAAGCGGCATTTGCGTGCGTTCTTCTTCTTGTCTATAATACGGATACGCACGCCGGCTATCGGGTCAGTTGGTCGGTCGTATAGGGTCGACTTGTGAGTGCTAGTGAAGCAGTAAGGCGTCAGAGTTAGTGTCAGAAACGGACACGGCGGCGCTCAGCGTCACCGACACGCCGATACGTCTAATACATGCGCATGCATACACCTCCTACCCACCCACACATGCATGCCTACAGTGCCTACAGTGGTTGTTCATACAGTGCTTACGGTGTATCCCTGCCCTTGTAGTTAAGCAGAAACTGCAGCAGCAAAAGCAGCAGCGGGAGCAGCGGTCGCTATCTGCCTTTGTGTGTTTCGACTTAAGGAATTACCTCCCCCCCAACTCGAGGAAGCTTCGAAGAGGAACGGTTTGTACGTGCACACGAAAGTCGCTGTTAGAGGTAGAAGCAGGAAAAAGGAGGTGTCGGCCGCCAGCTGGTGGCCACTGGTGTCGCCGCTTAGCTAGAGATTCCGACCAATCAACGATGATGCGTCTGCTGGCAGCTGCCGGTGTGGCGGCGCTCGTGGCGCTCGTGCACGAAACGGCGTCGCTGAACGTGCACGACTTTCCGAAGACGTCGTTCTCGTGCCGCGACAAGAATCCGGGCGAGTACTACGCCGACCTCGAGCTCAAGTGCCAGGTGTACCATATCTGCACGGTCGGCCAGTACAATCGGCTGACGAAGATGAGCTTCGCGTGCCCGAACGGCACGCTGTTCTCGCAGAGCTCGCGTATCTGCAACTCCGAGGATAAGGTCTACTGCCTGCTGTCCGAACGCTACTACGACAACGTGCAGGGCAACATCGACACGCAGGGCGATTACCGCTCAGTGTTCAAGGTTACCCATCCGGTGTTCCCGCTCGAGCCGACTGGTCGGCGCCGTCGCCCGGTGCCCGCGGCCGTCAGCCAGAACGTCGACGACGGTGACTACGACGACGAGCCAACAACGGCAGCACCTCGCCGCTCTACAAACCGCCGCCACCACCAGCAGCAGCAGCAACAGAACCATCAGTCTTCGCGACAGCTCCCAACGACGACTACGACCACCCCACCGCCACCACCACCACCTCCGCAACGTCAGCGACCCCCCACAGCGCCATTTCACGCCACAAGTGCCTCAGCAGAACAACCAGTTCGAACCCCAGCCGCCGCAGGACTTCCGGCCACCTGCCGGCGGATTCCTGCCCCCGCGAACCAACAGTCGACCTCCTCCTTCGTCCAGCACACGGCAGCAGCAGCAGCAACAACAACCTCTACCAGTAGAGTATGCTCCCCCTCAGCGGCCTGCGGCTCCACAGTTTGTACCTCCGCCACCGCCTCCCCCGACCCCACAAGTAAGTTCTGCATCCCCCCGACTTCCGTCGAGCGGCGGGGCTGCTGCAGTTCCGCCGCCACCGCCTCCGCCCCCGAGGGCCGGTGACAACAGCGGGGCGCAGACGCCTAACCGCCTTGTGGTGAGCAGGCCAAGCCTCCGTCGGCCGAGCCCCCTAGGCGGAGGCGCTTCCGCCACGCCACCAACGACAACCACGACCACAACAACGGTTGACCCCAATGCTGAATACGAATATTACGACTACGACGAGCCCGCTGATGGTCAACAGAACTCCGCACCTCAGTAGGTGTCTCGCTGCTAGCGAACTACGCGAGCTGAGTGCCCTTTTCTCCTACTCCTCTCTCTATCTCGGACACCTTCAGCATCTGCCTGTCCTTCGGGCGTAGCATCAGTGCCATCAACCACAGGCGGAAACTTATTTCGTAAAAGCCGGCTAGTTTACGAACTAAACAATGCTGATGGAGGTGCATGTAGGAAGCCCTTAAACGTGCGTGCGTGAAGAAAAGGTTCGCCGCTATTGTTGCCCACCTATCATCTGTAAACGTACCGCTGCAGTGTTTGCCGCATGCTCTATAATGCAATAAGGACAGGCCCAAGCAGATGCACCAGAGAGTAATTGCAACTGCTTGTCGTCGGAGGCAGTGACGAAAGAAGCGCCAATACGGTGAACCATCGACGAAAAGCGCACCACAGAGAGAGAGAGAGAGAGAGAGCGTACGGAGGAAGGAATAAACAAACGCTTGGAACAGTAAGTTTACCGTTGTTAGCGCAACGGTTGGCGTAAACGGCGTAAAGGAGAGCACAACACCGCTTTGAAGAGGCGTATGCCTTTCTGCCCGTATATCGTGTGGAGTTCCACCGTATAACTGCTAAGATTACAATGAGCAACTACGACAATAGTAGAGGCAACGACAGCAAGAACAACAACAAACATTAAAACGGCAGGAGCAACAACAACGGCAGCAGCAGCAACAACAACAATAATTGGAGTAACAACAAACCAAAATCAAATATCCACAGATGCCTTTGTGCTTCGGCGACCTCGATGGCCGGTATTGCAGCAGCCGTACGGCAGTGACTGAGTTTGCCATAAATTCCGTGCATAGCGTTTATGCATATGTGGCAGAGGAGAGGAGCCAGAAGAAATTGTTCATCGAACCTCGTACATTAGACGTAGTACTGAAGCAAGCGACGCAAAGCGTTTATCTAAGTCATTCTACTACTACCGCCACCACCACCACTCACCCACCCACCCACCCAATTGCTCATTAAGCTCCACAATTTATCAAGGACGATAGAATATATATATATATATATGTACTTATATATCTAAGTATATGCGCATACACGTGGGTAGACTAAGTGTTTCAACTGTCAGTTTGGCAGAGTCGCACCGCTGCGTTCGTTCTTACGCAGAACAGAACAACACACTAATGATTGTCGTTGAGTCGTTGACCTTCTATAAAGAATTTATGATTTGCTTCTTGTCCACCCACACATGTTACACGCGTTGGCTCATCTATCTATCTATTTATCTGTGTATCTGTCTATGTTGCATGATTTTCTTGAGTTGCTGTCCACCGTGTCAGCGTGCTGACCAATTAGTCATGACTTCTTCATCTTCAGATGACAATAGCGAGAGATAGCTAAACGTCCTCTATACTTCGCTGCCACCCACCCGGTAAGCATGCATCGGCATCGGCGTTCATCATCATCAACGTCATTATCGTCACCACGACCACCACCACCACCACCACCAACTACTACCATCACCACAATTCCCGCTGCAACGACGTCCCGATGCTATCCTATCCGGGATCCACCCCAAACTCCACTGCCGCGTCGCCACTAGACTGGCGACGCTCTCAACTCGGATTATTCATTCACTCTCACGCAGATTCCTGTTTCGTGTAATCCGTTCGCGGTGCATGCGAGTATGTTGTGTTGCGCCGCCACCCCCTACACTTTACCACTTCGATATTATTCATTGAGCCCGTCGAGTATTATTGCCTCGAGCCGTTGTCTATTCAAGCCCCACGTCGAGGTGTAGATTCCGCATACACTCTGTCGGTCTGTCCACACAGGTATTCCAGCAGGTTGCTGTGCCGTTCGCGTCAATTGTTGTTGGAACACTGAGCAGGCACAACGGGGTGGCGGGATGAGGAAGGACCACTATTTAATTACTATTACTACCTATCATCGGAAGACGACCCGTAACGACGTTCACCCGATGGCTGGTTACGTTCGAAACATCAGTCGCGCGAGTGTAGGACCCAAGGGAAGCAATATTAGCTACAAGTCTCAGGGAGTCTGCTGCACGTTAGATTCTGTGAGTGAGCATGGGAGGGGGGGGGGGGTGTTGCACGCTGAGCCGGGGGTTGTCGCGTAGAAACTTAACAGCTCAGCAAGACAACAAAAACAACAACAACAGCAACAGCAACAACAACAACAACAACAACAAAAAGAAACAACAATTGATCAACCAGCGTCGCCGCCAACAGCGAGGAGTCATCCGTTGTCGACCAACGGACGATACCTACGGTAGAAAAGTATCGACGCAGGCAACAAAGCAACACTAAGGAAGAACGTCCAGTGTTCCTATTGTTGTTTCTGAAAATGGCTGTCGTAGTTTAGGTTGACGATCAATAACGTCTTCATGCAGTGCAAAGCGACGACACATTCTGTACTAGCAATCTGTTCGAGCGATTGCTACAGAATGTTGGGTAACAGAATAACGGCAGCAATTTGATTGCCTTATCAATACCCGAGAATTGTACGCGTGCGAAGATGAGAGAAAGTAGCAGCCACAACAACAACAACAATAATACCAACCACACTGACCACAACAACAACACCCAGACAAAGAGACAAGACCGCCTAAAGGTGCTGGCAGACAAAGGCAGTTAGTCGCCTGCCGATTGAACAATACTGTGTATAGTAACGGTGCCATTCGCATTGGTTGTGAAAAAAAAAGATTCTGGTCGTGTTAAACTACCTAATAAATAAACTACCGACATTAATAATTATTTGTCTATAGCTGCGAAAGCGAAAACAAAGCTCGCGTGTGTGTTCTTTTATGGTTTTGGCTTCAGTGTAGTCATATATATATATAGCGTTTTACCCTTCAGCACCTACGTGTACTGTACAGGTTTCCTATATTTAGCATATATATATATATATATATATACAGGTTTACTTTCTTTGTCAAACTTAAAAAACTCAGAAAAATATTTATTTTAGTTCAGATCTTATTCAAACGAATGCCCGTCAGTCAATAAGCACATGACGGTAGCGACGACAAAGCTCTCATTGCATGCGTTCAGAGATACCAGACGTTTTCCGAATGGTTTCAGCAGCAGTAACTATTCTGCCCATCAGATCAATAGGAGACTCAACGGGAATTGCAAAGACTAGATCTTTCAAGTGGACCCAAAGGAAAAAGTTGAGACTGGAGAGATCGGGCGTCCGCCGCGGCCATGCTTGTGGACCGCCTCCGCCAATCCAGCAAGTGGCGAAGGCCTCATACAGATAACTCCGTACCTGAAAAGCGATGTATGCTGGGGCCCCATCGATACTGGATGGACCACATCCTCGACCGACTACCGTGTGGAGCGTTTGCCAAGTGGAGTTCTGGTAAGGTTGTGCTCGGAAATATGGAGTATGTAAATCCATTTAACTTGTCGGCAAGCATATGAGATCCGATAAGATAGTTGTCCACTATGCCAGCCCAGGAGAAGGGAACATTCACGGAGAATGGACGCTGGTATACATGCGGGCGGATCATATGCAGGTACTCTGTGGCCAACCAATGAGCATTGTGTGCGTTGAACACAACATCTTGTGTAAGGGGGACGCTTTGTCCGTGAAGAGAACAAGAGCAGGATATGGCCACATTGGCCGCTGCTTGTTGCAGAAACCACCGGCAGTAATGAATGCGTCGTCGGCAATCGGAATCCCGCAGGGCTTGAACTCGCTGCAACCCGAACGGGTGTGACCCTGATTCATTTAGCACCTCGTGGACAGTGGTGCGACTTACCCCGACACAGCTAGCCACCTGCCTAATGCTTGCAGAAGGACGCGCGACTACTTGTTCAACAATGTGTTCCTCCGTATATTTGGGTGTCTCACTGTCCGCGGTCGTCCAGCGTCGTATTGACGGCCGTGAAAAAATATACACATCATATTTATTCACCATAGTTATTGGTAGTAGGATTGAATTGAAAAAATGATCCAGTGTTGCGGAGCGAACGATGTAATCGCGTAAACATTGTGGTGGCAGGTATCCGTTGATGGCGAAAACGCTCTGCGTACAACCGGTGTGCCGCACTTGCGTTACCGTCCGCTTAACAATACATTAAATGTATGTCAGCTTTCTCGGCCTCTGTAAACGGTCGAGACAATGAAGAATTTTTCAAATGCGCTAATATGCTTGGTTTTTCAATTGAGGTATGTGTTCTCTCAAAATCGCACATTTTGCAAACAAATATCGGGACAGCCACCATTTAAATCACAACAAAAAAATCATTAAAAATCATCTCACTCTTATACGAAGCATCTCCGCTCCCCATTTTCATTGGCAAAATCACTTCCTCACCAAGTTTGACCATACCCCAGAGTTTTGTGCAATCAAATCCGGACACCCTTTATATATATATATATATATATATATATATATATATATATATATGTGTGTATGTTTATATATACATCAAGCATTTGTCGCGTTATTTTCCCTTCTGTCGTTCGCATAATCATCTCACTCCTATGCGAAGCATTTCCGCTCCCCATTTCCTTTGGCAAAAATCATTTTCTCACCGAGCTTGATCATACCCCAGAGTTTTGTGCAATCAAGTACGGACACCCTGTATATATATATATATATATATATATATATATATATATATATATATATATAAAATATAGAAAAGTAGGAGATCTTCATTGGTACGCTGTGGCGCTGCTTGGAAAAACATTGTGACCAAACAATGTGCGGCAATGGCTAGGCGAGCTAGCAGACGCTAGAGTAAGCAATATCAAGCTGTGCTAAATTAGCCAAGATCGTGCGCTAAGTGGTAGGGGAAATCTAGCGCGAAGATATCCACCAACATCTCACGCTGCATAAAAATGAAGACAATAAAGCGGACGTCAAAAATTGCAACATGTCAAACTGTGTGGTTCTAGAATATAATATAACTCGACAGGATAGTGACGCAGTATCGACGGATGCCACAGAAGATGACAGGAGCTGGTACAACAGATGGTGATGTTACCCGCTCTATTAGGTCGGACGGCGTCGTGCGGTTACAAGCTCGGATGGCCCTTATATAAATATATATATATATATATATATATATATATATATATATATATATATATATATATATATATATATATATATATATATATATATATACACATATATATACGTGTTTTGCCGAAAAGACCCACTTCTAATTTGCACGGTAAAATGAATCTGGACGAATATTCTGCTGTCATTCCAATGTTTCCGGCTTTGTTCGGAGCTGGCATACATTTTTGTCACCAACAAAATGTGAGTCATTATTTATTTAGTATTTTGCAGAGAACAAACATGGGCTCTAATGGACGCGGTCCCCGGCAAGTTGCTACTCTTCGTATGCATTTTTAGCGTAATTGGCTATAGTAACACCGTTGGCTATTGGTAGCCGAATTATGCCTGGGACGAATTTTATTTACGCCAAGAACAGCGCAAGCTAAAATTATACAAGAAACGCTTGTGTGTTGTCAATGAGCAGAAGTGCAAAATAAGGGAAATACGTAATTTGTTTAATCTACAGGGTCTTGTCTCGACTTAATTATTACGACCAAAAACAAAAAGCAAATATCGATAACTAAGTTTCAAACCGTGAGATATCATTAAAGATTAAAATTATTACCTGAAGAAGATAAAGAAGTTAGTGTGGAAATCTCCTTTCCGACAAAGCCTTGCAATACAACGTTCATTAAACATTTCAAAATTCAAAATGTGTCGGTCAGGTTATAAATAATTGTGACGGCGTGGTCTAGGGGACTAGTGCGCTAGTCATGTTTGTCACCTACCGGGTTGTCGCCGGTTCGATCCCTGTTGTTGATCGAATTTTCTTTCAGCGATGCTCATTAAGAATAGATGATAAACCTTACCGCTGAGAGTCAGCAGCCATGCTGCCACAAGGACTGTTTAGAAAACTCTAGATATCTTAACATGCCCTCGGTGCATTAAAGATATACCTCAGGTTAAGTTCCAAACCCGTAGGGGACAAAGGGTGGCCTAGAATTATAGTAATATTAGTTATAAATGATTATTATAACCTATTTGTTTTTGCGGACTCTTACAAAGGAGAACGCTAGTGCGTCACAAATTATGTATATATATATATATATATATATATATATATATATCATGAGGGCAAGTTTTCTAGGTAGAGCATCTTAATATTGATCCAACGAGACAACACAGCGGCGCTGGTAGAGTCAGTGCTGTGCCTATCCTGGAACATTAGTAGTATAAGAGCAGTGTCTATATTTGTATTGAACAACGTGGTCACATAAACTTACCGACAAGTCATGTCAGTCCTCACTATATATATATATATATATATTATCGGGTCTTCTCTTCATATATATACATATATATATTATCAGGTCTTCTCTTCATATATATATATATATATATTATGATGTTTATTATCACCTTTGTTATCACCTATTATCGGGTTGTTCTAATGCTAAACAGTTTTCCATTGAAGATCTGCAAGAAGTTCCTGAAGGATCTCTGAAAGACAAACTAACTTCTCTCAGCTAACATCTAGCCTAGATTAGAACTTACATTGCGGAATCCGCAGGGTCCAGTAGTAAAACACCTCTAACTGGTCTTGACGACCCAACAAACAAAATAATCCTCGAAACGCCATTTTCAACGAATGTACTGCAGCTATTACACTTTCAAAAAAATCAGCAACTGAGAGAACTGATAAGATTTCTACGAAGCTGGTAAAAGAAAATGCAGGTGTTGTGACACTATTTATAACGGGGGTAAGATTTGCCTTACTTACAGTATACCTGTCCCTACTACGACTGTATTAGTCAAAATTATCGAAAAAAATTAACTCTCAAATAGTTGATATCATTGTAAAAACGACTTTATCAGTCCGGTACATTTCGAATTTCGAAGAAGGGAAAAGTACTGAATATGCAATGATTGACGTTTGAAACTTCATTAAGGCAATTATCGAGAAGAAAAAACAAGTTTCTGTGGTCTTTTTTATTTGCAGAAATCATTCGATCGTGTAGATCAGATAAGAATAGTAAAGAAATTTAAGGCTTTTAGGCTGAGCATGACAATACACGACATACTGGATACTTACTTATCTGACAGAAAACGGCGTGCAAAGTACAGGAATGTTTGTGTGAACCTGCTTCTGTTAATCACGGCGTACCTCAGAGTTCCGTTCTGGGATCTGCATTTCTTGCATACTTGCATTGACTGAGAGTAGTACCAGAAATAAGCTAACAGAGAAGGTAACAAGTGTTTGGACACACTATAGCAGGAACCATACCGCTTTGGAGCTACTTATAATAAAGCTTATCATACCAGAAGTGTTGTAAACAATATTGTAACACACCAATTTACAAGGCTTGTGACAAATTATTCAATGCATAATTATCGCCTGGTAACATAACTGCCAGACTTAATTACCTGTTTACATGTGTATTAGAGTTATCTAGTAAGGCATGCAAAACCAAACTTAATGAACAGATTTGTTTAATTCCAAACAAATGTGGCATATATGGCAAGCATGCGTATTTGGATGAGTCTCCCAGCACAATTAAGACGCTACAAATCTTATAAAGGCCGTTATGTACTATGTAGGATGTTGGCACGCTCACAAGAGCGAGCAGACACGGCCGATAACCTTTTGTTGCAAAATGCCTTCAATTGTTACAGGTATTGAACATGTTCAACTATTTTAAACTTAACAAACAACTACTGAATTTAAATAAACGTGCCGTTAAAAAAAAAAAAAAAAAAAAAAAAAAAAATATATATATATATATATATATATATATATATATATATATATATTAAAACAAATTATATATGAATATTATTAATTATTAATATTAGTTATAAATGATTATTATAACCATTAAAAAACCATTTTATAACCCATTAAAAAAATTATATATATATATATATATATATATATATATGCTGGTAATGTTTAAGGACAGAAAGGACACATATGAGTTATATGTGTGTCTATACACATATTTTTGTTTATAACAACTTGTACCAAAATCTGCAACTGTTACGAAAGATTGTTTCGAAAAGTGCTTTTGAGGCGAGCACTGCCGAGTGTGCAAACGTATTGTAAATAAATTATAAATCATCACTATATATATATATATATATATATATATATATATATATAAGACTTGACATGCATGTTTCGGCTAGCGCCGACACACTTTGTGTGGTCATATGCGTTTATATATATGGACTATGGCGGAAAGTCTGCAAACTGGAAGCTTGTCGCACACTCTTGATTTAATCCTCATTCCCCAGTATCCTTCGACCTCGCCGCAAATTCCAATAAAAACGTCGTGTGTTTATGTTGCCGTTTACAACTAACCGCTTTTAACAATCTGCCTCCAGCTAAACCGCTCCAGGAACTTCCCCCTACAACACACATCTAACCACTTCCATGACCTCTCTAGGAAGCTTTCCCATTCTGAGTTCCATATGTCTTTCCTTCCACACTTTGAAAACCACCTATCCACAAACCGTGTCTGTCGTTTCTTAGCGAGCCTTAAAATCCACGGCTGATAGGAAATTAGTTACTAGGAAATGAATCAAACTATGGAGAGAACAACACCATGAGAACTGATTTAGAGGTCCCGACTTCTTGGCCAGCACCTGCACTGATTCTGCCAACCTACGCGGACGTTCTTGTGGAGACTGCGGTCGATTTCATGAAGCAGAACCTGAATACCTGCTTGGAAAACTATCTTTTGGACATCTCAACAACTCAACGGCACAATACATTTAACCTAGTATCATGCGCGTGTATGGGCACAACTTGCGGTCCACTATTTGCACTGAAACCTGTATCGCTGCTTGAAATAGATTTATCATTATCTGAAGAAAATGTTCATTTGAAAACAAGGACTCTGGCAAATCTATTAAAAATCAGTGCAAGTTAGAACATTTATTTACACTATTACGATCAATCATTTAAAATTGGCTAAACTGTCCACCACTAAAGGATAAATCGCAAGTTGATTCATACGACGCTTCTTTGCTGAATTGTTTGACGAAATCACTACTTCATTTGCAAGCGGAAAATGGAACATATCAGCACTAATACAGTTAGCTCCGATGAACCGTTGGTTTGCAACAACGATGGAGGAAGCACAATGACAAGTACTGATACATGTGTATTAAGCTCAGAAAGAGCTATCTGTGATAAAAGCCCGAGCGATCAAATAGATGGGTGTCGAACGTTATTCCCAATCGCCGATCGACAGAAGCTTTACAATTGGTTTTAACATTTTAAGCTTCACAAGGCTCTAGCAACTCAAAGGAATCGGCATTGTGCACCACCCAGAAGTCACTAGCAAAAAATAAACAATTCAATAATCAACCGGGTACGTCCACCTCTACCATTCCTGTACGTTCCACAATTCCCACTGCAGGTAAGTTCCTTAAATAAATATTTTGGAAAATAGAGGAAGAGGAACATTGTGACTGTACGAGTATATGCGGCAACGGCCAAGTTATATTGACTATATGTAATGCGAAATAATTCCGAGCTTTGGGGGGGGTAGCAGGACGGCGATTTTAGTGGGGTTGCAAGTTCCACACTAGTCACTATCAGCTACCAATTACACGTATGCATTATTTATTTCCCAGACTTCCCAAGCCAATAAAAAGGCGGATACCATACGAGAGTGGATCGGGAAGTTGTAGTACTTTGAATGTTGTCGCTAGGCCCAAACCAGCAACGTACTTCGGTTTGTTCTGACTAGAATCAACGCCATTTATTTGATACACACAAGCTATACTGTTGCGGAAAAAATTCGCACTAACTAGGGGGGTCCATTGTTTGAGTTGGGTTCAAAGCAGTGAAGAAAATGAGGTTCGGCCATTGTTTGGAAAAGGCCGAAAATAGCAGGAGCAACATATTTAGGAGGGTCAAAATGTGTGCTAAATATCAAATCATATGTTCAATTTTAGTGAAAATGTTACGAACTGCTTATGGTGCTTAGAAAATGACCCGAAACACTGTGTATATGTGGTATCGTGGACATTAGTCATTATGCACTAGAATTTTCGCGTCGATCCACTCTCGTATATTCAAATCTTCTGCGTACTCGCTCTGTTCACCAGGGTCGAAAGTAAGATGTGCGAGCTGTTTTTCCACTTGATTGTACGGTAACTGGAAAAGAAAGACCTAAGTCGACGCAATATGATGCAGTGTGTATGTGCTATCCGCCACTCCCTATGCTGCAACAAAATGAAGAAAAACTATCCACGTCGAAGGTTTTCGCTTATCAAACTGTCAAGCAGCCGATGAGTTTCTAAAATATATTGTGGCTCTATATGGTGACGGGCACGCAGTCGCGTGATGGTGCAGTATTGACACGTATGCCGCCGCGGAAAATCGGAATGTGATCCGTGTGTGTAAAATAAAGCATACACATACCTTGTGGTTTTATGTTGTTGCTCTTATGTGCGTGTTCCTCGAATAGTTGCCTTATTTCTTCGTTGAATTTGCGTGTATTTCCAGCACGATTGATTTTTAATTGGGTATTAAGTTACATGCGACCGAGTTGTACATAGGGCAAATTTTACGTATGCGAATAAGTGCAGTGCAAGTTCAAACTATACATGCGACGCCTGTGAATTCCACATAAATAAACAAATGACCGAAATGTAATTCTGCTTAAACACTTTGAGCTAAGCTTAAAACAGTGGGGTGTCATTAACGAGCAAAAAAAGCACCACCTGAAAAAAAGAGGCAGATTTCGCGCCGGCAATGCCATGCCATTCAAAATCTTGCTTGCTTCGAGCTGTATGTGATTATGAATTTATGCTTACAAACAACGATTTCGTTTCTGAAACACTCAATTACGTTGTGCGTATAAGAAGGTTATATGTATGTATATAAATATATATATATATATATATATATAATATAAGAGATAATATATATATATATATATATATATATATATATATATATAATATAAAGTCTAAGATAATTAGGCACGTGCGTCTATTTAACTATAGATACCCAGATTGGTCACTCCTAAATTGGTTCTCATGGTTTCCCTAATTAAACAAGGTAAATGCCGGAGTGGATTTAAAATCGACCATGATCGAAAAAAAAAAACGGGGAGCACAGATATCTCAATAAAAAGAGATGGTAAATTAACACCCCCCCCCCCCACAAACTTATATGTCTGGCCAATCGTTTGTGCGATCAGACGTGGCCACTGTCCTTGTACCGCATGATTGTACCGTGCACTCCATATATCTGTTACGCACAAACATCAAAACTGTGCGTAGCCGGTGGCAATTAGTAAGCTCGGGAAGGACAATGGCATTGTACAGGCGAGGCGTAGCTATATAGAGCTTACGGGTTACATATATAAAATGGTATATGATAAATAATTCACAGCGCCGCGTCTACGACATAGGTAACGTCTGTAGGATGTCTGTTTAATATATATTTATATATTTGTACGCGGGTTGCTTAGTAGAAGAGTTGGCAGCACAAATAGGTAACTTGTTAATTGTAAATATATTGTTACCCAGTCACGGTGTTAATAAATGTGTATATGAATTGTTAATTTTTCAACGCGGGCAAAAGTTCAGATCTCAACAGGGGCGTTCTTTTCGCTTATCAAGTCACGTTGTTAAATTCATCTGTAAAGAAGTAGGAAACGTGCGTGGTATCGTGCAATAGTTGCAATAATTTTTAGCATTTCATTCTGCACATTTGACGTCAAACGGAACAAGTCATTCAACAAAGTGGGCGGTACCGAAACTGCTGCTGAGTGTTTGATGGTTTCAGACAAGATTAGCTGCCATATGCACGGAAACGCCTTACAATGTTTTCTTCCAAGCATATATATATATATATATATATATATATATATATATATATATATATATATATATATATATATATATATTATATGATTGTATGATTTTATTTTACTTATTAATATACATGTGTGTGTCTGTGACACGTGCATTATCTCAAGGATCAATCTATTTCGCCCAATGCGACTGAAGTATTGCACGGCTAACGCAACACACTTGCACCAGCATGACTTATTCGCTATGTGTGCCTTATGTGCTTAAGCTACAATTGGGTGTTGTTATCATCGTGGTCTTAGGTGCTGTTGTTGCATCTGTCGTTGCTATTATTGTACTATTATTCTCGTTTTAGTGTTGTTGTCGTGGCCGCTATAATCGTAGTTATTATTGCTATAGGTTGTTGTTGTTGTTGCCGCTATAATCGTGGTCATAATTGCTATAGGTTGTTGTTGTTGTTGCTGCTATTGTTGTTGTTGCTGTTTGTTGTTGTTGTTGCTTTTGTTGTTGTTGGCGCCGCTGTTGTTAATTTGCTTGGTCACTTGAGTTGCGACCGGCCGGCGGTGGTTAGGGGCGTTGTGGTACCTCCGTTAGCACTGCCTCGTTCTGTTCTTTGTCGTCCGGTCTTTTTCCGTAGACAGACCAGCTGCTGTGACAGTCCACTTGACGCGGTCGGTGCCTGGGTGGATGTTTAGGTAGGTAGTGCTACGCGCTTCTATTTAGTGCTACTACAACGTGATCCGCCAAATCTGAACGACCACATGGAGCGAAAACCGAGCCACCACCGCCCGAACCAATTCATTCCCGGGGTGTCTGTCGGTCACAGCGACGACAGATCAAATCGAAACCGTTTACCGCTCGTTCCGCCTTCTCTCTTTCGCTCTATTCTTATTTCCATTTCTCATTTTGTTTTGTTTTACTATTAATAAAAGGCCGATAAACAAGACACACCACAAAAGCAGCAGAGCACCACATTAGGAGGATTATTAAAGACTATTTATTCTCTTTGCTCTACTAGCACACAAATGATGCAGCTATGCTACGTGAAGCCACCCCCATAAAGTGCGCAGCTTTCAAAATGTGTGTGTTTTTGTAAACGTTAGGACAACATTCACAACGTGAAAGTGCAGACAAAAATGAGGCGTTATAAGATATATATATATATATATATATATATATATATATATATATATATATATATATATATATATATATATATATATATATATATATATCTATATATATATATATATATATATTCTGATTCGTCAAAAATGTTTCCAATCTGCGTCAAAAAATCTTTTTTCTTTCTCTCAATAAGAAGAATCCATAGTTCCTAATGTTTCACTGTTTCATTGCAATGCGGTGCTCAAGTTGGATTTTAAAACTCTCTTTCTCTCTCTCTATATATATATACATATATATATATATATATATTTATATATATATATATATATATATATAGAGAGAGAGAGAGAGGGAGATATAGATTTATATATATATATATATATATACTAATAAGCTTGTTTGTTTATATAATATATAACATGATGGAAAACGCCTTTACATACCGAATAAAGGGTGCCGCGAAACCGTCTTGTCGGGCAATTCTTTGGCTAAACGCCAGACGAATATAGTATTGATTATTTTAAGTTTTGCCACACATTTTGAGGAAAGCTTTACTTGGCTTCTACGATCACATCGAAAAACATCAATAACATCAGCGCTCACAAGCTGCGATAGTGCCCGCACATCGTTGTTCTTACATAAAGTTGACAGCGGCAGAAGGTTTACGGCGTTAGGTCTTTTAAGCGTACAAAAACGTAAGATCCCTCGACATCAATAGACCAAGTTCTCGTGCATTATTTGCGGTAGGCAATATTGTCCCGTTAAGCTAATAGTCCAGATTGAAGGAGATTGATTTTGTAACGGAAAGCTCCATCCCATTTTCACTGCACCAGCGGCAGCTGCCATCGACAGCAGGACTGCAGCGCAGTATGCGCTGAATGAAGGAGAGTCCAAGGGAGTTTTTAGGTCGTCAACGTGCAAAACGCATTTAACACTAGACGAATGTAAGATTTTAAGTTGTTTAAAACAAATATTGTTTACACCAGAGAAGAGACGCAGCTCGCCTGTGGGGCGTTGGGGGCGGAGACATTCGTGGCTCACTAAGAGCTTCCCCGCGTTTCACACTCAAAACAACCGATTGTGTAGAATAGCGGCAAGCCATTTACAAATCTGTCAACAACATTTCCATAATCGACTTTATTAAAGGCTTTCTTCTGGTCAAAATAGATACAATGAAAGTATTTGTTGTACAAATCATTTATGTTCAAGGCACAATCATTTGTCATTGCTAACAGTTTCGTGCACGTAGAGCGTCGATGCACTATCCTATGGCTGAAAAGTGCCAAAAAGATTGTTTGTGGTAATATAATTGGTTATGTGTCTGACATTGAGCCACAGGGCGATAGTTCTAAAAGTGCTTTTTGGGCACCTTCTTGTGTATCGGTGTCACAATACTCTATTTGAAGAGATCTGAAACTATAGCGCCTTTGTATGGCCGTTCAAAAATTAGATTTAATTGTTCCATTAGAAAAAAAATGACCAGTTTTTTTTATTATATAAGTGGGATGTCATCGGATGTGTGGGCGCATTTGGGTTTTGGAAATAGGAATTGTGTGTAGATGTCGTATTTAATAAAATCGATAGACGAGTTGCGATACATCGTAGGATTACAAGATGTCGACATGGCTGCGGTGAAAACTACTGGAAAAGGATTGAATAATGGTGAGAAGTGAGATGCTAGTAGATCTACGTTCTTTTTGTCTGTCGATGCCGAGTGTGAGGTTGGTTCCCGGAATGGTGGCGACTCATTGCTTGTGAGGCGCGAGAGGGTGATGAAATCGTCTGATAAAAGGTGGCGATACAATCTTCTAATAAAATGTGGTGATGATGAAATCTTCTGTGCGTGCCGTGAAAATGTGCCCGGAAGTGTACATTGAGCCGCAATGCATATGCTTTAACCGGCAAATACGCTGCAACAATTTGAAAATATTGTTGTGCCCATTTGGCCATTTGCCAACGCATACTTGTGAGGTTTTAACCTTTCAAAGAGATGAAATGAGCGGAACAGATGAAGCATTGTTAGGACTGCAAAGTGAGTGCGGTAAAATATCCCATGAGAACTTCAGCAAAATTTGTGGCAGGTTGTCTCAAGTATATGCAGACGGGCGTTATCATAGCGGAGGACGGATCCACGGTTGCACAGTTCAGGGCGCTAACATCAAAACTAGCAGGCCGTTAACGGTACTTTCCACTGTTAGACCTTGACTGGTTTGGTCAAAATTACGTATGTGTACCACGCCTGTCCATTTTACCAATGCAATACAGAATGGTCTTTATAGCAGAAAGGCCTGCTTTTGCTGACACCCAAGCAGCAAGCAGCTTCGCTGTTCTACACGATCCTGTTTGATATTGTCGATAATTAAGCTTCTTTAGAAATGGCTGCTCGTTGTTCTTTTCCAGAAAATGGCGCAGATATCTAGGCTGTTTTTTGCGTCGTTTTCGGCAAACCAAAGCGTTACCTATGTATACTTTGACACGTATTACGTAGCCGCCGCTAGTTAGGAGCAAGTTAACGAATCCATGAGATGCGTCCCCAGGTCTCATATCTCATCGATTGTCAATTGCGCTATTCTCATCTTCGAAATAAACTAATTCACCTGTAAGTTACGTGTAAGGCCAATTTGACCGTGGTCGTTCAGTCCCATCAATCTCCCCGAAGTTACGAATCGAATCACTGCAATTTTGTGTTTTGACTATTCTATTCTCTGATCGCCTTAGTTTCGTACGCAGTTATATATGTAAGTGGATGCACTAATCGGCAAAATGTTCTAGTCGATCCAATTCATAGGTATGTGTTTAACCAATGTAGAAAGATGGCCGCCTTGATTAGAATATATCTGTTGCCTGTGCGTGTTAACCGGCAGAACTTCGGACGGCACTATATATATATATATATATATATATATATATATAGAAGGCGAGCACTGCCGAGTGTGCAAACGTATTACAATTACGTTTATTTCACTCAAATTGAGTATAATATACATTTAAAGTGTTTCTTCATGAAGCTCTAGCTTTTTCACGCTTCCAACGAGAGAAGTAGTGCAACGATTTTCGGTCCAGCGTTGTGTATTCCACTGCATGGTACTTGGCACACCTTTTCAGGCAGAAATGGCAGGTGCACAACTGGTACTCCGCATGAAAGGTTGCGTTTGAACATACCAGGTAGTGATAACCATGTATTATGTACCTGGTGTATACGTGGCGAGCATGCATTGTCACATGTGCAAACGTATTGCAAGTGATTAATAAATCATCAAATCGTCACAATTTTATATATATATATATTCATGTAGAACAATAGATGTCTTATATTGTGAAGATTCGTTTGGCTGTAATGGTAAAGAAACGACGACTAACACGATCGTCGACGACAAAGTACACACCAACCCGAAGTTGTTGGTTCATTGTAACACTGTTGTGACTCATCAAGTCTACTCGTCGTAAATGAAGTGTCTCGAGTTTCTCCCTTTTAATTTATTTGTGATGTTCCAGAAAATGCATGATGCGCACACATCACTGGCAGCTAGCAGTTTGGAACTCCGCAAGCACGCTAGACCTTGGATTCCTGCACTTGCCCCTCTCTCTCTCCTCAGACTCGATAGCACTAGGCATTTCCTCAACAACTTTTCTGGCACACAAGCGATTACACTTGAAATTCTAAGGAACAATTACACTTGATTGGCTGCACTTGGCTGACCCGTGGTGGAATTACAACATTCTGGGGCTTTGTGAGTTACACACATATATATATATATATACATACATACGTACATGTATGTCTATATGCGTGAATATACATACGTTTTTGTGCACGCGTGTGTTTGCATCTTGTTAATACGCATGTATCATCTAACAAATGAATCAAAGTGTTTATATATATATATATATATTCGTGTGTGTGTGTGTACCTGGAATACATTTCCCGCTCAGTGAAGAAAGTCTAGAGACAACAGTGTGAGCACACGGCGAACACAAGCATGCAATGGCCCCTTCTTTTGCTTCACAAGCAAAAGAAGGGGCCATTACAGCTGTACATATCAGGGTTGTGGTCTGTTTTGTTGAACAACATACAGCGACGGTTATGCTAACAAGAGTGTTTTAAAGAACTTCGATTGATTATTGGTCATAAATCCCTATATCTGAAAAGTGTGAAAAAATCGCAAGTACATTTTACCTAGATATTTTTAACCCGTGCAGAATCTAAAAAAAACAGCAACAGATGACGGTAATGTGGCTCGCGTAAATGATGAAATTAAGGACAACTCAAACATATCGTATGTATCGCTGGTGGAGACTTTGGGCTTGGGTGCCAAGTTCCTCCAGAAGATCCGGCACGACTATCTCGGACTCGCCAAAACATCTTCTTGATAGGTACCTCGCGAACGAGTGTGTCTTTCAGGCTCGAGAATTTCTGCAAAAAATCGTCGAGAGTCGGTCTTCTTTGTTCTCCAGAGTCATCGCATGTTATGAGACTTGGGTACATTTGGATGACCATCTACTTAAGTCGCAGAGTAAAGTTTTTTTCGTCCCGCGTCAGGAAAACATCTCGGGCCAGGCAATGCAACAACACCGCGGACTGACGACGTACTCGGCGACGTATATATATATATATATATATATATATATATATCTGGTATAACAGATATATGTATATATATATATATATATATATATATATATACGTCGATCGGTATTCATCGAAGATGAGGGTATTACCAGGCGTTATGAAGTGACGAGCTGAGAAGATGGTAATTGATTCATGAGTTATAGGAGCCACCATTCAAAGGGTCGTTCGTCAATACTGTTGTGACGACCGTATTTCCTTGCTACAATGCTCAATCACACCAATTAACTCATCAGCGGTTTACTGTGTACACACCTGTATATATGACCTGTGCAAATTCACTATAATAATAAAATGCCATTTTTTCCGAAAACTTAAGCATTTGTAATGCAGTTTCGTAAATAAAACACATTCTGAATATATATATATACAGGTAGTTCAATAAGTTCTTAGAATGAGCTTTTTAGAATTCGAATTTTGGCGCGCTTCCACCGCTATTAGGAACTGCAACTTTTCGACTGCCAGCAGTCAAAATATTATGGTGATTGGCCGTTGCGATTTCGTTTGATCGCTTTTCCCGTGCAACGTATCGGCGTGATTTTAAAAAATTGAGAAAAAAGAGTTTCGAGTGGTTATCAAGCATTTTATTTCAAAGGTTGGAATGCGACCCAAGTGAAAACTGAGTTAGACGAGGTGTACGGTGACTCTGCGCCATGTTTTGCCACTGTTTCCAACTGGATTAATGAGTTAAAAAGAGGTCGCAGGAGCACCGGGATGAACTACGTTCAAAACGCCCAAAAACGGCAACTGATTAGGAAAACGTGGAAAAGGTGCGGAAAATCGTTGCCGCAGACAAGCGAGTGAACATTAGGGAGATAGCGGAGGCCTTGGGGATCAGTTTGGGTAGTGTGCATTTCATCCTGCACGAAAACTTGAAGATGAAAGAGCTCAGAGAAAAATGGCTGCCGCATTTGCTCAACCAAGGCCAAACAAACGCGCCTGTTTTCGCTTCACAGCGAAATTTGGCCAAGATGTCGAACAATCCGTCGGATTTTTGGCGCAGATTCATGACCGTCGATGAAAGCTAGGTCCATCACTACACTCCCGAGACCCAAGAAGCATCTTGCCAATGGTGTGCACCTGATGAAGGACCTCCGAAGAGGGTGCGGACAACGGCATTGACCGGAAAGGTGATGGCTACAGTTTTTTAAGACCAACGTAGAATAATGCTGGTCGACTACCTTGAGAGCGGTAAAACGATCACAGGAGAATATTAGGCAAGACTGTTAGACTGCCTTTAGCAAGAACTCATCGTGAAACGGCCCGCTTTGCAGAAGAAGGTTGTCCTGTTTTACCAGGACAATGCTCCTGCACACAAGTCCCGGCAAGCATCGGCAAAACTGGCCCAACTGAGGTTCGAACTTATTGAACAGCCTTCCTATTCTCCAGACCTGGCCCCCTCTGATTATTTCCTCTTCGGACATTTGGAGAATAGTCTCGGTGGAAAGCGTTTTTCCAGCAATGAAGAGGTTAAGGCTGCTGTCAATGCCTATTTTCAGTCTAAAGACGCGGAATTCTACTTAAGAGGTATAAAAGCTCTGAAATCTTGGTGGGAAAAGTGTATTGAGCATCTCGGGGAGTATATCGAATAAGATAAATTTAAAAACATGATTTGGAAAATTCTTGGTTTTCATTCTAAGAACTTATTGAACTACCTGTATATATATATAATATTAGCATATATTTATTTAATTCATAATGGGGTGTATATATATATATATATTTTATCAAATGGATTGCACATTTGTGTAGGTTGTCAAGAATGAAAAATACCGATATTAAAGCCTCAAGTATTTACGTTTTTAACTATAAGTACATAAATACTAAACGATTAGAGGCTTGTGTCCATAAACACATCAACGAGCTTCTCACCTAAAGTATCCACGTAAATAAACAATGTCTTTTATATTGTTATTTTTGCTGTTAACAGCGCCAAAGAATGCTATGATAGGTCAAAATCTCTTTTCTGTTTCCTTCGAAGACCAATTTATTTCAATTGCTTACGGCATACATCACCAGATAGCCGGGTTTGCCCTATAACTTATCCGAACATTGGTAGACAGTCGTATGACAGTGTAAGACTTCTCTAGTCATAAACCAATGTTCATAACCTACCACCGGCTTAATACAATTCACCGAAATGTATTGTTAATGACCTATCTACGCTTATCGCATAAATAATGTATTGTTAATGACTTATCTTCGTAAATTGCAATCAATTGTTAATAACCTATCTACGTTTATTGCAGCATTATATTCAAAACCATTAACACGTTTTTTTTTTTAATATTTCACTCTATCAGTAAACACGGTATTGTTGTAGACGAAATCATTCGTACGGCTTCGTTTTGACACAGCTATAGTAACGTTAACGTGACAAGGCGTTAACATCGCTGGATGTCCGTTACGGCCCACCCTCTGGGACTACGACCGCGTCACCTGTATGTCTGCAATTTATCTTGCAAAGCCTCGTTTTTGGCACCGTTTCTGCGTCCCAACTCGTTCTCGGACTGCGGTATGCAAATCAGAGAGTAGCCCTCAATGGCGATGGTAAGTGTTTTTCTTTTCTTCTTCTTGTTCTTGTTCGAGTTCTGTTTGACCATAAGGCACTTCTGAAAGCAACGCAGTGAAATGTGTTTCATGCATGCGCGTTTTTCTGACCGGTTTGATCGATCAACCATCTGTCTGTCCGACTAGCGATCAACTTGTCGAAAGACGCAATACGTATGGCCGCACAATAAGCAGCAACAATAACAGTAGTATCGACAGCAACAACAAAAACAACAACAACAACAAAAGCAACAACAACAACAACAATGCTGGTGTTATAAATGTTGTGACATTAACAACAACGACAACTACGGCAACAGCAGCAGCAGCAGCAGCAACAACAACAACAGCCGCCACGACAACAGCAGCAACAACAATGACGACAACCTTTGCCAACTACCCAATGACAGCAACAGAACGCTGTGAGGGTAACCACAACAGCAATGGCAGCAGCAGGAAAACAATTGTTATTGTAACATTATTCATAGATTCATCGAAATTAGTTGGTCGGTGCCGTCTGAGCCGGCCGTCTTGGCCTGTCAGTTGATGGTCATTTATTTCTTTATTTATTTGCTCCTTCCTGGCTGCCGTGTTTCATTCATTCACTCATTCATTGAATACGCCCGACTACTCGCGACATGACGTGACATCTCGCCATACGCGAATGACACAACCACATCCAAACAAACAAACAACTCATGCATGCGCCCGTGCCGTAGGTGACTCTTGCTAACCCCCCACTATGGTAGTGGGTGGGGGCTGGTGCTGCAGCAGCAGCAGCCACTACCACCATCATAGTGGGGGGTTTCGTTGATCCTAACTGTCGTACCGGAAGAGGTGGAAGGGGGGAAGGTTGCGGGGGTGACCTATGCGTGCATCAGCCCCGTTGCTCCGTCCGTCAGTCAGTCGCGTAGTGGTGGTTTGACCGCAAACCGGTCGCTTGTTGTTGTCGTTGTCATTGTTGTTGTTGTCGTTGTTGTTGTTATTATTGTTGTTGTTGTTGTCGTCGTTCTCGTTGTTGTTGTTATGTTTGTTGTTGTAGTGGTTGTGGTTGTTGTTGTTGTTGTCGTTGCTGTTAGTTATGGTAGAGGTAGTATTATTGTTGTTGTAGTTGGTGGTGGTGGTGGTGTTGTCGTCGTTGTCGTCGTCGGGGCAATAGCGCAAAAGCAATTCATTTGAGAGGAGAAATTTCCAAATCGGGGGAGACATACGACACACGATGACGACAGCAGGGGACAGCCACCCCACAGACGAGACGGAAACAAACACGGCAACAACAACAACAACAAGGCACGCAACCTAGACGCCGCGGTGGGGGCAGATCAACACACATCAATTGAAGTAGAGGTGGAAAAACAAGCAGAGAGGAGAAAATGAAGAAGGAGAGGTCAAAGAAAAGCATCAACTACATATAACCACATCAACTATAGAAATAGCAAACAATTAAATTACAACAACAATACCGCCACCCACAACAACAACAACAACGACAGCAACAACAACCATTGTAGCGACAGCAACAACAGTAGTGGTAGTAGTAGCAGCAGCAGCAGCAACAACAACAACAACAACAACAAGACGGAAATGAAACGCGTTGCTGGTATTGTTTTTTTAAAAATCGTGTGATCAATCACGTCTGTATCGTCTGTAGGTATTCCGTATTCCGCAGCGTTGTCTAAGGATTGATTACTCGATCGAGCGGTTGGTCGGTCAATAAATTACTTGATTGATTGATGGTTGGTCGGTCAATAAATGACTTACTTGATTGATGGTTGGTTGGTTGGTTGGGCGGTCATTCGGCTCTTTCATAGAGAGCCATAAGTCTATCTGTGCCCACGTCTATGTTTGTCGGATCACTGTCCCGCCCGTCGATCTATGTTCGTCGTATCGTAGCCAGACAGACAGACAGACAGCAGCAAGCTGCTGTTGTTGTTTGGGGGTGTTTTGTTGTTTCACAGCGTGGCACATCGTTGCATTGTGGCGTCGTTGCCTTGTGTGTTACGCTGGGACTTATGCTGTAAACAGCAGCAGCAGCAGCATCAGCACTAGCATCATCACTGCCCAGCAAGCGACACAGCAATTGTACCATTTGTCCGGTCCGCGCGCATGCGCCCTTGCTGGTTCATTGTTTCTTTGTTTGCTTGCGCCAGGCCGGGTCAGTTGACAACAAACAATTGATGCTGATGACCAAGCCCTCGTCTCGCATCGCGTAACCGCGGTCGCCGTTGTTCATCATGATTACGACCATGCGCATCATGGGCCCATTTGGTGCATGATTGATTTTGGCCGTGGCGCTCGATGGTGGTGTCTGATGGTGATGCTTGATGGTGGTGTTTGATGGTGGCGTTGGATGGTGGTGCTTGATGGTTGGTGATGGATGGTTGGTACGCGATCGTGATAACGACGATAGTACTCGATCGATCACGATGGTTGATGTCGGCTATGCTAGCTGATGACGCTTATGGTGGCAAACAGTGTCGATAAATGATGGTCAATGATGATGATGATGATGATGATGTTTAAGTTCGTTTATTTAAGTTTTAACATGGCTTGTTACGCAACTACAATTGCGTAGGTAAGTCGTCGGTGGATAAACAAATTAAAACGAGAAAACGTACAGATGAAGTCCTAAGCATACGTGAATCAAAAAATACACGACTCGAAAAAAGATGCAATACACGTCCATAATACAAAATGAAACAGTGAAAATGCTGCAGCAAACCTGCGTATGCTAATCACGCACGCAAGGCACAAGTGCACGGTAATACCCCATGCAAATTCTTATCACAGGTGAATATAGCATCAAATTTTTGATGGATGTAATACAATTACTACCATTCGTAAATCAATGTGGATTACCAAAGATGAGAGAGCTCGGAACGAACGCATCCACCATTCATCCAACAGAGCAAAAGTGTTGAGTTTTTGGAATTGCGTTAGCAGTACTAGCCGCATGAAAGCATCCAGGTACTAGAGATCGCAGGAAGAAGGAAAATGGTGGAAAGCGTTCGAGAGTTGTTGCCAAAGCGCGACTTGACAAGCAGAACCTAACGATTTAAAATGTTCGAGACTTCCCCGCCGCCTGTGTGTAGTTACTCTTCTGCGTTAAGGATCCCGCAGGTCATCTTAAGGAGGATACATATATGTAGGCACTGCCGTCTATATATATATATATACTCGTATGTAGGGTTTTAGTATTGCCTTAATCCTTCGGCTCGACTCTTGTCAAGCGCCAAGACTTGCCGTTAGGTGGCTGAGTTCCACACTGTCTGAGCGTTGGCATGTTAGGGGGCTTACCAACTTCTGGTATGCTTTCTCTCAGTCGTACGTAAATGTATTTTAAACCCCAAACCTCCGCCTCAAAAAAAAAATACTAGAGGCCATCAAGCCATGACGATCGGTCAATCGCCACGTAAAAAACAATGATCTGTTTTCCCGACCAATAAGGGAAAATGATGGTAAATGGCTAAAAGCTAAGAGGGCTGAGCAGGCGGAAACTGTACTACATATATGCGCGACGTCACCCAGGATCCGTGCCAGATGGTGAGATATCTTGTCAGCCCTACGCTAAACGTGGGGGATATGCGTGGTCCGAGTTAAGCAAGTGTCTATAATCACGCTTTGCTAGCGTGCTTATGTTTGCATATGCACGATATTAACTTGTGGACCGCATGAAAATGTAAAGCTCCGCCCTTTTCCCAACGAAGATGGTTGGCGACCAAGGTAATGCTGTTATATAATTATTTATGAAATGTAATTAAGAAAAATCGTCACGTAAATGACAGTAGTTGTTAATGGTGTTGCTCCATGGGTATGGCGATGGTGCTAGATGGTTATTCATAAAGATGTTGGATGGTCATAGCGGTGGTGAAGCAGCTCGTAGTACGGTACAGACTTGATACACCCTTGACAACTATTCCGACAATCCAATCCGGGGTTCATACGAGCGCTTAGTCATTATCGCGCGGCCGAATAGATAGTCTGGCATGCCGATAGATGTAAACTGTAAAAGGCAGCAGTCGAAATATAGTAGTATAACAAGTAGTCAATGTAGCGTCGTCGTGACGCGCCAGTATGATGGCTTGTACAGATATACGTAAATAAATATATATAAAAATACATATGCGAATACATATGCACATAAATGCATATACAATACAAAGTTTTTTTTGCGTTGGACAAGTACAAACGTACAATACAATATACACATTTCAGACATTCATGCGTGTCTATCTGCTAGTAAAGTGACTGCGTGGCACTCGCCACCATGATATCTTACGCATAACCTGCCACAATGTTTACAAATGCATGTGTCACTTGACTCGTGGAAGCCCGACAACGTGTATAGTAAAAGCCATATACTGTAAAACGTGTCCACTATATGTCCATTCGCCCTGCCTACTTTCTTCTACTATGAGTTTAGCATTACCCTTGCAGCCTGAGACTCTGGATCAATGTCAGCCATTTTTTTGTCGTCGCCATGCTCATGGGGTGCGCCCGAGTCTCCGGGGGTGGAACTGCTTTCTTTAAAGACATTTACGTTGCCAACGTTTGGAAGCCTAATACCCGTTGCCAAAATGCAGGCTTTTTACGCGGCCATATACCGCTAGATGCAAGGCACTTCGTTTCACCCATAGGAACGGACTGCCATATCAAGCAATTAGTTCTATTTTAATATCAAAAGAAGCAAGAGCTTGTCTAGGCAGGATTGGTGTGGTTCCTGTGTATGTGGAGCTGTTCACAAATTACAGCTTCATCGCGTAGGGTCTGATCAAGTCTCACTTTCTGCTAGCCGGCCTGCATGTCTACATGTCATGGCTTACATCAGTCCCGTGTTGATCTTGAGGCCGACGTCGATCACCTAAGTTGTAAACTTAATTAGCCTCGCTTGCTGGAAGCGGAACCTGTGGCCGCTGTAAAGACGATGTAATCGTCCGCGTGCATAATGGTCTTTGCGGCGGCCCAGTATCCGGCCAGACAACTCGCTAGTAATTCACGGATGTATTTATGATGATGATGATGATGATGATGATGATGATGATGATTATTATTATTATTATTATTATTATTATTATTATTATTATTATTATTATTATTATTATTATTATTATTATTATTATTATTATTATTATTATTATTTATCAGTTTTACAATTGTGAAATATGAACGTCTAAGCCAGGTTCATGATGCTCTGCTGATTTCCTCAATTTATGGCGCCTATGATAGAAGCCACGTTCCCCCTACACACGGCCAAAGACATCATCTGTCTCAAAAACATGGCCTCGCGTCGATCACCCGTAGTGTCTTCTATACGCTTTCCAATGTCCTTCAGGATTTTCGCCGTACCTGTGCTAATGGGCCCAAGTGTCTCCAATGCAATGGGTACAAAATGATACCTCCTTGACAGCTCGAGATAGTTTCCTCGTTTTTCAGAGTCCGCGCGTTCTGCAACCCATCCAGATTCAACGGCGCTGTGACGTAGATACGATAAGGCCGCTGTGCATGAAACGGTTACATCCCATGCAAGGCTTTTACCATGTGACCATAGCGGAATGGTGACCCCGTAGCTCACTACTCCCATAAAGACCTTTCGGCTCGGGTGTGGATGGTATCCCTGCCCTTATTATTATTATTATTGACATGCACACCTGCCCTGTTATGTGTCCCCAAGCCCAAGGCTAAACACACGACAGCAAGATTGCGTCGAATGTCAACACGTGCTGGTTCTGTGACAGGGTGCAACGCAACGCTGGAAACGTGGTACTTGTGCCACCGATACTACCTAACGTTCTGAACGGGGAAAGGGTTTGCGCGTTAGGCCTGGGTTACTTTAGGATAAAATACGTAACAGTGGAAAGCATCGTGATCCTGTTCGAGGAAAACGACACGCAGAGGTCGGAAAATACACGTGGAGAAGAAACGTTTGCCTTCATTGCGTTATAGAAACGCATAATTCCGTCAAAAAGATAAACATATGCAAACGTAAGTTTAAGTTCTGATAGCAGGGAAGAAAAAGATTTGTACATTCATTATATATGCATCTGAATGCAGTATGAATGCATGATGATTTCATATAGTTTTTTATGAGTACTTAGCATTGCACTCGAAAGCATACAGCCTCGATACCAAAAAAAGTTGCCCAGGGGCTAGATCAGAGATCATGTTGTCGTGCGTGGAAATGAATAGAAGTAGATATTAACCAAAATAATAGCATATGAATGAGCGGACAAAATAGTTTTACGAAATAATAATAAACGAAAATTGTAAAAGAAGGGTGAACGAATTTTTGTTAATCAAATAACAAATGCTTTTATGAGAATGATATTATAGTGCAGTATTAATATTGGATGTTTATATTAAAATTGTACGGATGTGAAGTAATTTCACAAGTCAATTAAAAAAATGCCAATATTATTAACAATTTAGGGACGCCAGTGAATTACATAAAATTACGAAGCAGAAACCAAATTCATAAAGCCTATCTTGAAGGCCGAAGGACCGGGAATGGCGGAAAAATTTGATCTTGAACAATAAATGAGTGACGTTGTGGTCCGTTCTCAAAAAAGCGTGTCGGCGGAAGAGAGTCTATTCATTGGATTTTACATACGTAGTTATATATTTTTATACATCTATTCAGATAATATATGTATATATATATATACATACATACATATGTGTACATACATGCATGCGCATGCATAAATTAAAATGTGGCGCTGATATTATAAGAATTTCAATCTTTATTTCAATCGGCTGAGTTCATTTGAAGGTTTATGCAAAGCGTCCATACGCATTTACAGATTTGTGACGTTGGTACGCTACCCACTGAAACACGTTTTTCAACAGCATCGCTTTACAGCCCCTTTTTGGGTTTTCGCATTGGTTCTCGATATGGATCTGTTGAGTATTGCCACAGCAAAGACTACATTTTTTGTAGCCTGCCTCACGTGCTAGGCGTCATTCAGATTCTGGTCCATTTGGACACCTTGGACAACAGGTACCGAACAACCTTGCTAGTAGTGACTCTGTGTCCTTCCAGGTCAAGATCCCTGCATTTCTTCCTTCTTATTAGCAGGAGAGTCTTCGTTTGCCGGGGCTAGTCTACTCAGTTCCACTCAGTTACCACACCCAAGGCCTGTTTTTCAGTTTTGTTTCTTTTCTGGCCATAATTACCAATGCTAGGTCATTCACGTAGGTCACCGTACTTATAACCTTCGGCATCCCTTCGCCTAGCGTAGCACGCTCCGGCAGGCCAGGTTGCGCAGAATTGTTTCCAGTAATGAAACGGGCTCATTGTATTCCATCTCGTCACTTAAAAACTTTTTGACCGGCTGACTTTTAGCCAACATTTAACGTCCACGGAAACGCTCTTGCATTGCTTCATAAAACAGACTTCTGCAGAATACAAATGTGCAACGGTGGGAATCGATCCCGTGCAGTACCCATGTGTCTCCTCCTCTGGTCGCAATCCTGAGCACGCGAATGTACCACGCCACCGAGCTTGACCTGTCCCGTCACTTGCCTGTACCCTTTTGTCATATTAATGTACTGTAGCAGCAGTCATTATATATACATTTTTCATCATATTTATTTCACTTATATTGAGTATGCATATAACATAAAGACTTATACAGATTACACAATTATATCGTCAGCTTCTCGCGGCAAGTCATTCAAAAGAGGCAGTGCAGTGATCTCTTCGCAAGGGCCAGACAGGCAGACGCATGAAGCTTCGTACACACCTGAGAGCACAGTCGACAGACGCACTCGGTCTGCTCCTCACTAACCGGTGCACAGGTACATGACATTAGGTACACAAAGCGGCTCCTTGCCCGCATTGACAGGCTCGCTTCATGTACATTGTGAAACACCTTTCAAGCAAACCAAAGTCTGCCCGAGTGAGGTGTTCCCATACTCTGTCAAGACCATACATCAGCGCCGGAACAATCTTGATGTAGAAAAGCGCCACTGCCGTCGGAACGGACAGTCGCCGGACATCGCCTATCTCTCCATAAAGAGAAATTAGGGCTGTGCACACTGTCTCGACGATGTGAGCAGTGAAGGTCGTCCCAGTACAATGAAGCCAAAGCCCCAGATACCGGAAAGAGTTGACAAATTCCAAGGATTGGCCGCCGCAACCTATAACGTCTTTAGCACCCAATCGACCTCCTCTTCTGAATTTCATAGTCTTGGTCTTCTTGGCGTTTATTTCGAGCCCTCTTGAGACAAGGAACACCTCCGCCAGAGAAGTGATGCACTTGATGGCACCCAGGTCGTGATAAGCGACCACTATGTCATCTGCGTACATCACAACTGTGGCCTTCTGGAACTCTTGTCGAATATAATTGACAAAATCAGCAAGCAGAAGAGTGAAGGAGACGCAGCTCAATGGGTCGCCTTGCGGGGTTCCCACATTTTGCCTTGCAACACTTTCTGCTCATCTTGTACCAGTAAGGTGTCCTCATCAAAGAAGCTGGAAATTACGCTCAGAAGAGAGCCACCAACCCCTGCGTATCGGAATGACTTCACCAGGAGATCTTGAGGTGCTTTGTCAAAAGCCTTGACGCAGTCTATGAAGACTGCACACAAATGGCCTCCGGGCTTTGCCACCGCTCGCTCTATCTCTAACTGAAGCACATGGATTGCATCACGCGTTCCTCGACCTCTTCGAAAGCCTAATTGCTCCGGTGGAAGGGTCTGGTCGACAACGTACTCGATCCGTTTTATAACCAAATTGCAAAAGATCTTCTGTAGCGTCCTTTCAGACGCTATACCGCGGTATAAGTTTGGGTCTCGTCTGTCATCACCATGCGTGCCCTTAACTGAAAGAGAAAGCCTGGCGATATGCCAGGCTCCTGGCATTTGTCCTCTCTTCATGATCTCGTTGAAGAAATCACAAAGATGGTTTGCCAGGAGTGGCTCAGACTGCACCCAGTGCTCATAGTACACCTGGTCTGGCCCCGCACTCTTTCCTCTCGGAAGAGAGTGTAGAACCTGACTTACCTCTTCTACCTCAAAGGGCAGATTATAGTATCCTGCTCCAATATGAACGGGTGCTTAATTATTGGAGCCAGGCGTACCGTCTCGCGGTTATATAGAAGACCGGTCAGGTGACTCGTTACCTGTTCGTCGCTGAGCAGGTGGTTCGCCCCCTACGAGGCCGTACAACGTAGGACTGAGGGCTTGCGTTCTGCTCTTTCGAGCAGTCGGATTTCCTCCTGCTTAGCATATTCACGCGTGTGTTCAAGGCATAGCCTTTATGTAAGCCTTTTTTTACTGTTAAAGTAGTCAAGCCTGCGTCTGGCTAGCAGCTGCAGTGGTGCCTTTACCCTCGCTTGGCGCAAAAGCTCGAGCACCCCACGGTGGGCGAGATAGCAAGCCTGAGAAAACCACTGTTCGTGATTTCCTCTGCCCCGGTCTCTTCCACTTGACTGCACTTCTCATGGTTCTCTCTAGCAGTTCACAGCAAGTATTCACATCACAGCCCACCTCGAGGCTGTCAACCTCTAAAAGTGAAAGGTCAACATGCCTTGTGGCAACCAGGTGTGGATCCCCTCTCTATCTGAACCAAATATCTGGAATATTCGCGGCTGCTGACACCGGTAGGTGATTCCTTGCAGCCACCTCGAGAACATCGAAGCTTTTTACTTCGCCATCGACAAGGTTGTGAAACAGTAGGTCAATGGTGCTGCTTCCGTTATGACTTATATACGTGTGGTCTTCGCGTGCATTGGCACATCTCAGACCAAAGTATTCCATCAACTGGAGCAGCACCTCTCCTTTATCGTTAGTAGCCCCACCATCAATTCGGGCATTGAAGTCGCCACCGACGATGGTTGGCATAGACAGGTCGAAATCTGATATACCAGAACTCACCGTGTCGGCGACCTCTGCCGAGTCAAGTTGTGGAGGGAGGTAGAAGACGGCTATGTTCACCCTCATAGACGAGAGGCCTACACAGAAATCGTTCTTCCTCACACATTGCGCCAGCGGTAAACGTTTGTGTAGGTAGATTGATAATCTACCCACTGGTCTACCACGACCTCCAGCAGGTCGAACTGCCAGCTGGTGGAACCCTCGCATATTATTGATATGCAGTTCCGCCCGCTGGTAGGTCTCCGTAAGGAGTGCAATGTCCACCGACGTAAGCATGTCAATTTAAGCATGCCAATCATTATATATAAATGTACAGTAGAAATAACTCGAGAATACAATTGTGCGGTCACCTCCCCGACATGAAGCAGAGAACGACTGGATTTTAGTGGGTTTGTAAGTCCCACACTACCGTGGTTTTACCATAACCTAATATTCTAACATAATTAATAAACATGTACTGCACATATATATATATATATTTCATGTTTATTATGTTAGAATATTAGGTTATGTTCAAACCACGGTAGTGTGGGATTTACAATACTTATATATATATATATATATATATATATATATATATGGTTTTATGTTTGTATTGTATAGTAATAATAGTATATGTACGGTAAGTTGCAATGATCTTTCTAGTTCAAAGAAACCAGAAATCGCGGCTTTCCGGCCCGAGAACGCAGTGCTTCTCTTTAACATCCTTCCAATCTGACGTGCAATACTAAATGTTTGTGCCCTGACATCTCTGATATGTAGGATGTGCTTTTCCTCTATGTAAACGAACGTAAGCTGTGCCAGTATGGCAAATGGCAGTGTACTTTCGCTACTAGCGCCAGTGAGCACAGGCGGATTTGAAAGACCGCAAGGCGCGTCACGACGAGCAAGCCTGTTTTTTTTCACAATATTGCAACTTGGCTCTGATGAATTTGTTGAATAACATCAGACAAATGTATGTGTAAGTCAGTTATACAATGCAATCGTACTGCATTCGATATAGTTCGATGGTCGTGCGTATATTTCTCTTTTTTTTTTCCATAGCTGTTTTGTGTGTCGGTAAATTTTCCAATGTTGCCGCTGAATGCTATACACGTTCGTTTTAGTAGACGGGAGTCGACTGCTTGTTCTGGCTCTAGTTCTAAAATATTTGTGTACAGTTGTATCTGCTGCGTACATTACGTGTAGACTCGTTCCTCGAAAAGGCGGATCAGTGACAACGACTCTCTATCTTGCTAGGAATTTGCGCTAAACAAAAAAGATGCGGTCCGAATCGATAAAAATCAAGGCCGACCAAATACCCTTGCGTAGTACGCTAACGGAGCGGCCTTAGCGGCAAAAAAAAACTGCATATCTATGAGTCAGCGTCTCGTTTATTTTCGACCGCAAGTTGGCCACATTAAATGGAGATTTTGCTTTGAGCGTCCGTATGCACACGCCAACCGCCAACGAAGTATGTACAACAAATTGTATATATATACATATGTATGTATATGTATAACATATATATATATATATATACATACATATAATATATATATATATATATATATATATATATATATACATATATAATATATATATATATATATATATATATATACATATGGGCAGCGGTACGAAAAAGACATCTGTTTTACAAGGCTACGCTGTCAACCCGCTATTCTGGATGGTGGCCAGAAAGAAAATCGGTGTCTTGCTGCCGTTGTTATTTCTGCTAAGCGGCGTCGTTTTCTTAGATGGTTTCGTCTGTGTTTTGTCTCATCTTGGTCTTCTTCATCTTGTCACGACAACAACAGAAAACAAGCAAACTGACCACAGGCCACAAATTTGACTGTTACGTGCCAGACAATGATGCTAATGACAGCGAGATCGTCAAAACGAATACAAAACATTTGTCCCAAACGATGCTTACTAACACGAGGAGCGTACTGTGAGTTTAATTCGGTGTGCGCGCCTCACTTATCTCCCTGTCCTGTCGTAGAAGTTTTAGCATACAGTACGATAAGCATGTAATCTAATTTGAAATAATGTATATGCATATATATATATATATATATATATATATATATATATATACATATATAAGGCGAGCATTGCCGAGTGTGCAAACGTATTGTAAATGATTAATAAACCATTGCAATATTTTCTATATAATTTCTATATTTATATATATATATATATATATATATATATATATATATATATATTCGATGTATTTGCCCAGCATATGCCATAAACTTAGATCTACAACTCAGTTCGTTGTTATGTCGGCCATCAATATGACTATTTTCGTTCTGTACTAGTCATATACTGTTTGACAGTTACACCCTTGATGTGTACGTTTGTGTACCATCGTTATAACAGTCTACGCGATGAAAGTGTATACGACTTTAAAATAACACTTGTTTCGTAACGTTTTAACGCCGTTCTGGCTTTAAACGCGTCGCCGCGTTCCATTATCACACGAGTCATCTCATTGTTTTAGCCTGCGTGTTCTATAGCTTTTCTGCCCAATTTACGCCCAAATGGCGTAATATCTTGTCGTAACGACGGCCCTCGGTGAAGACCTCTAAAAGGTGCTGGGGCTGACTCAGCCAAAAAAATAGATTTTTTTTATATGAACATATGTACATTTATTATTGTAATTAATCACCAACGGTGGGAACATGACAATTGGGTCCCTGCGAACGTGTGCACATTTACGAAGGGTCCAATGTAGGAACCAACCATCTCTTGAGAGTTCCCCGAACCGAGGCCGCGTTGCCCCGTTGCACATCCAGCGACAGGCGCTGTCTGAGAAAATCGCCCGCTCCCCTGTCACCGCTGGCTAGACCTAGTCGCTTCCCGACCTTCTGTAGCAAACCGCGAGTGGACGGGCCCGGCCCGCCAAGTGTCTCGAAGGCAAGTGGGTAGAACCCGTACGGGTACCCAAAGTTCTGGTAAATATATATATATATATATATATATATATATATATATATATAAGAAGGGCGTCCTCATATACATATGTTAGTATGTTTTATTACTTTTTATTCTCTTGATCTCCTTTGGAGAATTTTTTCTTGGTTAACCTACCAAATGTATTTTAGTTGGCCGCAAGCAGAGACATCACGGCCCATAGCGTTTGGTTCGGTTCAGCGACTTGTTCTTTTGTTTAAATTCGATACAAGTTTGCCAGCTAAAGTACTCACTTTTGGCTTGAGGTCTGATCAGACAGATATATAAATATGTAGTATGCTTTCTCATTTCAATGTATTTTGTTGTACATGTGTAGCTTGCAACTTGAACGACACTCAACAATGCCTGAATGCGTGTGTCCAACAAGCTTACTAGGCAATCTCATTCTGTATAAGTAAAACGTGTTCTTGATAAATATTCATTATATCTTATTTATATGTTTATTCATATATATATATATATATATATATATATATATATATATATACACACATCAATAAGACGGGGGTTCTCATATATACATATGTTATTATGCATTACCAACTTTTTATCTTCTTGAACTCTTTGGAGGAATTTGTCTTGGCAAAATATTGAGCCCGGGTATGTATATATATATATATATATATATATATATATATACATACCCTGGCTCAATATTTAACAGCTAAACTGTAAAAGCAGACACTCCAATATCGCGCCTGCAAATACGCATTCGTCATCGACGAAGATTATTACAGCGACGCAAATGCTACCATAAGCGATCGGGGTGACGCAACTGGCCTCAAGGAATCTGTTACGTTCCGGTGCATACTGGCTAGTTTCCAAAGAAAAATATTCTGGTTTATTCAGCAAAAACGGTTCAAGAAATCCCGCGCTTCAGTTTGGAATGTTGTTATTTGCTTTGTCGCAAAATGAGTAATCGCCATGGCATATCATTTTCATTCATTAGCAACTACTGGTCTCGCGTTTGGCCCTTTAGCATTGGCAATGGAGTTATTGTAATTATAATTGCTATTAACAACGTTATCGTTCTCATAAACGGCACATCATCGTTCTCATAAATGAATGAGTGACTCTAATCAACATTTGTGTTACTACTGTGTCAGCTACTAAAAAAAACATAACAGTTTAGCTTTAGCTAGTTTGGATTCAATGGTGCGCCTCAGCGAGCTAACTGTTAGCTAATAGTATTTTTATAGATATTTATTTATATGTATATATATGGTGTCGGGTGTTTGAGTTATATCTATTCATTTTGACATTACAAAAATCATAAGTTGCTATGCTGCTGTGACGACGCGGTCTTAGGGGACTAGTGGGCGCTAGTCTTGGTTGTCATCTACCGGGGTGTCGCCGGTTCGATCCCTGTTGTTGATCGAATTTTCTTTGAGCAATGCTCATTGGGAATAGATGATTAACCATACCGCTGAGAGTCAGCGGCCATGCTGCCACAAGGACTGTTGGGAATGCCCTAGATATCTCAACATGTCCGGTCCAGAGCAAGGCGGCTGAAAGAGGAAAACGCGCAGTAAGGTCTAAGGGTGTTTAAGCATGTTTGTACCTAAAATTGACATTTTCAAATATCACTTTAGAGTTAAAAGGAATACAAAGAAAGGTAAGAAATTTTGCATTTGGTTGCCGCTTTAATTGTGCCAAAGAGTTTCTTGAGGGCAAAAGAGGGTGTCAAAGCGTAAGGGGACGTACAAAGTAAGTTAAGGTTTGGTATTAATATTAAGAATGTCGCAAATTAAAAATAGGTTAAACAGCTTTAGGTGGTAGAAGTGGTCCTAAAGGTAAAAACAAAGTAGAGATCGCAGAGTAGAATTTGCAATTAGGGATATAAGGTACAAGGATTAGCAATGGGCAAAAGCAAGTATGTTAGAGATAATGGTGAAATCGAGGGAAACAGGCCATATAGGCAAATAGAAAATGGCGATCAGTTTTCAGGTCAGATCAAGTGTATATATATATATATAGAGAGAGAGCGAGAGAGGGAGAGAAATAGATGTCTTATATTGTATAGATTCATTAATGCCAACCTCATTGTCAATCAGCACCGAGTTTTACTTTAAGATGCTGATGAGCAACCTATCATTGCTATACATTGCTATGCATACACCTATACATTGCTCCCGGCACTCCTATTTTAGCTAGCTCTTTAACTATTTTATCCCTTGGTGCTATGTTAAATGCCGCTTTCAAATCTACGAACACAGCATATAGGCAACTCTTCGGCCTGGACAGCGTATCCCAGAATGCTCTGAGTAGCTCCCCAATTGTTGAGTGAGCTGACCTTCCTTTCCTAAATCCATGCTGTTCCTCTGGTATTACCCCCTTTCCTTTAAGAAATATTCCAATCTGCTCTTTATTATTCCTGATAATATCTTGTATGAGCAGCTCTTTATTGCTATTCCCCTCCAAGCCTCTGGTTTCAAATATATATATATATATATATATATATATATATATATATATATATATATATATATATATATATATATATATAGTTGTTTGATTCATCTTTTTTCAACCATTTTTATTTACCGAGAACTTAAGCGTTGTGAAATGCAGTTCCGTGAATAAACCGCGTTTGAAATTGAAAATTTAAATTAATATACGCTAGATTGTTGATGTCTCGAAACAGTTTAATGTAACATAGACACATTTACCCATTTAGTAAATCCTCACACGTATTTCTGGTTGTAGCAAGCTCAAACATTTGATTTAAAAACTATCGTGTAATGCACGGTCCGCCAGTATTTTGATCTGGAGTAATAGTAATATTTAACCAGTTAGAGCAGCTGATGGTTACTCGTTGGGTACACTTTCTTATAATTGGGATACCTAGAATTCTTTATTTATGATTTAGGGATTATGCATTACATATACACGTATATTTATAAGCGCCTGTACTCCTCGGGATAATTTATAAGAAATCAAGAACTTATGATGAGGATGAAATTTTAACTAGTTGAGTGGTATGGCAACTACACTTAAAGCTGGTAGTAGCGCGAATTCCCAGATTACGCGTTAGACTGGCCGTCGGTAAAACAGCATCATCTCTCGCGTAGTCAAAGGCTATATACCTTAACGCGACACACTTGGAATTAAAAGTAGCTTATTATGGGAGGAGATTATTGACGAGAAGTGTGTATTTGTTAAAACATTTGTATAAATCTAATAATTTTATTTTAATTTAGAAGAATATATATAATGCTTCACGGCGTTGCTGATCGTCGAATATTACGAAATAATAATAAAAAATATGTATAATATATTTAAAGCAAGCATGTGCTTGTTTCATAGTAGTAGTTGGATACTTGTTTATTGTCCATACTATGCTCAATTTGCGTTTTGCTATGCAGTTCCTGGTTTGATTGGGAAAGTTATCAGCCCAAAGTGTATCTACTGCGGCGATGAACCAGACGACACCCCAAGAGCACACTGTTCTAAGGTGCCCCGTATGGACGGAGCAGCGCGCACCTCTACGGCTTTTAACGAAGACTCCAGCTTTTAGCCTGCATGACCTTCGCAAAAAATGACGGCAAAACTCTCGTACTGGAACATTATATCTGAAGTTTTCAAAGGCGCTCCGCCGCCTCGTGGCTCTCAGGAAACGCATCCGCTAGGAGTAGTAGGCCGTCTGGTCCTTAATTCTAGGACCAGTCAGGCCGAGGGACGCGGACATGACTGGTTTTTAGTGGGTTAGAGCTCCACACCGGCCTACGTTTGCAGGGGGCCATGGCGACCGTGTGTGCAACCGCATTTTCCAGTTAGTCCTCTAACAAATGCAGTGTATTGTTTACACGTCACAACGCAAATTAGTGGCGCGAATAGAAGACTAAGTTCGGAGTGTTTCGGCCGGTACGAGTTTATAATGGCACTTGTGGTGCTCGGTCATGTCGCACCATATTTAGCTATGTCTGGGCAGAATTCTACCAACGTACGGATCTGTTGATTACGGTGAGCTCAAAGTAGGCAGATCAACTAATTTCCAGACATTTCCAAAACTTGAAATTAATTCTAGGCGCTATGTGTGGCTCTCAAATTGAGCGATGCAATAAAATTTAGCACCTACTTGTGTGCACTTTGCTTCTCGCCTGCTTCGACAAGGACTCAATTTACATCGTTTGGTACATACAAAAGCATAGGCAGATAATGGTTCTGGTGCACTTAAAGCTCTGCTTGAAATGTGAAAATATATTTTATAGGCTACCAGCAATAACAGAAGGTTTAAGAAAGCATAACCTATCCAGGTCCGCATTTCCTTAATAGAAATCGGAGATGCCTTTACCGAAATCATTGCATATGAATTAATTTCACTAATGTTGATTTCGCAGTGCAAATATGATCGGTGGTCGGTTATATACGTATCGATATTGTCATGTCCATTCAACAGACACTTGTCCCCTCTCATGGAAGCGTTCTCTTGGCAAAAGGACCTCTCAAAGCTGTGAGGAGCAAAGCAGCGGGTGCCTCGTTCCCTATAGTGACCTCGTAGGACCTCAGCGACCACCGACCACCGTTTTGTGAAAGTCATAGTGCCGCCCGTACGCCTTATGACAATATGGCATGCTGAAATGCATGCCCGAATCTTCCTGGTGATAAAGTCGTTGCAATCGTTGTCGTCGCCGTTTTCCATATTATTATTGTCAGCGTGGTCGGCTGAGCGTCGACAGCGTAAAGCTGTTGCCTCTTTCGAGCAGCACCAACCGGATGCAGTCGCCTGAACAGTCTGTTCCCATAGCTAGGAGCAGGACTAGGAGCGGACAAGAAGACAAGTCCTGCTCTCCTTCCGGGTTGGGGGTCTGTCATGACAACGTCCTGTCATTGCCCTGTCGGTGCGGTCGCGCTCTGCTTGCGCCAGAGCGCTTGCTTGGTAGGTAATCCAGCTTGACAACCTGAAAATGGACGGTCGGCCGACCATTGAGTGTTGTGGCTCGTCAAGTACATTCTGGCCATACGACTCGTAGCAGCGCAGGTTCACCATGAGTCTAAACGATGATGGGGCCACTTTGAGTTGATGGAGTTCATAGCGATTGACCATTGTCTGTCTATACGATGTAGTTAGTAGAAGCAGAAGCGCTTCGTACCATTTGTCGTATGTACAGGACATGCTTCCGACCTCGGCGTACTATTTTAGAGCAGATCGTGACCTCCGTTGAAAAGCCTCTTTTTTCGATGATAGGGAGGGGGACAGCACATACCGGCGTGTTCGGAAAAATCAAAAACAAAAACTGTTCAATTTGGAAGGTATCCAACTAGATAAATTGTAGTCCTTAGTTTAGCAGCAGAATAGTGGGCCAACAGCAGTAAGCAATCATGGGTTAGTATTTGGCCTTTCATTCGAGCCTGTTCAGTTAGAGCCGTTCGTTTTGTTGTAACACCACATGACCTTTAGGCGTAGGGAGAAAATGTCTACGTTGTAGCACCGAAGTACTGCTCGAAGCTCGAAGCTCCTAGTTTCGTCCGTAGTCCGTACCGTGCACACGTGCGACTGAGCGTCAACTTCACTGCTATTAGCAGCACATGTTAGCTCTCTAAACAAACTATAGCTGTTTGGCGTCTTATTTTTAGGTCAACGGATTGTCGGGTATGTGTCATGCATAATGTCAGCTCCACGGGTCCCTCAGCATAAACAGTGCTTAACTGCTAAATGGAGTCGCCGTTGATGAGCTAGCCGTTTTTAGCTGTGCCCTTTAGGTTACGCCCCATAAAGCAAGAACACGTATTTTTGTTTCAAACTTCAAAGGATTTAGCGCGACCTGCTGGTAGAACGAGCTCCAGCCGTGACTTTATGACTTCTGAAGGTGCGGTATTATAGTTTGCTCTTCTTGTAGTTTGCAATAGCAAAAAAAAAAAAATATATATATATATATATATATATATATATATATATATTGCGTTTCTTATTTTAAACAACTGTGACATAATGAAAATAGCACTCATATTAAAAAAATTGGTAAATTTACCCGAACATATGACGGTTAGGTAACAGTAATAAGAACAATACTAACTACAACAACAAAACCAGGGACCGCAAGAAAACACACGAAAACGACAATGAAAAAGTCGGAAAGAACAACAGATGTAGCCATAACGACGAGTTGTAACAAAACTTAGCGCAACAATACTTGATAGTATGTTTAAAAAGTAGAAGCAAAAAACAATACATGGCTTGGTACATTGACGGAACTGGGTTTTCACCATGTCTAAGTTCTCATGAAAACATTAGATAAAGTGATTAATACTCAGTGTGCACATTCACACAAATGCGAACTTGTGTGAATAGGAAATACGCACATTGTTTAGATATTTGCATCAATGTACACCTACAATTCATTTACACAAACTTACAATGGGCACAATTTCATATATTTTCACATATTTACGTTTAAATATTTGCCTTAGCGCAAATCTTAGCACTGTGGTAACTACAACTCTTTTTGCACAATTACCCTCGTGAATCCCTCGCAGACTCGCAAACAGACAGCAGGCGGGAGGCGAGAGACTGTCTACTAGTTTCCTTCAAAAGGCTTTAAAACGCAGTACTACAAACCGTGGTATTGTGTTTTAAAGCATCGGGCCACTGTGTGGAAAGGAGAATTTCGATCTAATCTCACTGCTTATCATGCTGAACGCAAACAGGGCAACAAGCACATAATACAGTTCAATATTCGAAAGCAATTCGTACACGGCGAACATATCAGCTGCAGAATCTCTGCCGGCGGCTTCTACCGAACAGTGTACTGAGAGCATCGCTCTGGATGATTTGGGCCCGACGAGACATTCCTATATAGCCTCCCCCTCAAATGGGAAAGGCATAACATATTACCGGCAATAGCGGCGTCTTACAGAAGAGAAGGCGACCTTCGCCTGGAACAACAATCTGTCAACGTTTTCAGAACCCCGCAATGAAAGGATAGCTAACTTAGGTGCTAGAACAGCCAAATGCCACTCTCTCTCATGCAAACTTAGGCCCAAACATTTGGCCGTCTGGCACAAAACGACTTGTGTCCCATCACGTGTTTTCGGCTGCACACAAACGGTGTCCCAAGGCATATACCGCAAAGAAAATAATGCCAGGCCGGTTTCGCTGCCGCTAACAAGAAAAGATCAAAGACTTTGAAGGTCTCATAAGCCTCTTCCACACACACGCGGGCAGTACGTATATCGCTGCCAAGTTCAGTTGGTTCGACCACGACCCTTCGGGCAGGGTCGTGGGTTCAACCAATCAATCGTCACCGATGTACACTCCAAACACTTCAACATTTAAAGGAAGGACGAGTGGCGTGCCTAAGTGTGCATGCCAACTCAGCCCGGATATCCTTCTGGATGTCAAGGGCGGCCATGGTGCTTGACCCAATGGTTGCGTAGTGCCTGTTGAGCTTACCGTTAATGCTCAAGATCAAGCGCCGATGCTTCAATAAGAGCAATGACATCAGCCCCCAAATTGACAGTGGCACAGCATAGACGCTGGCAACAACAGCAACAACAACCAGTAACATCAACACTATAAGAGCGACAACAATTAGCCAAAACCAGCACAATGTTACCAACAACAATTAACCAAAGCCAACAACATTAACAGCGGCAGCAGGTCTATGCGATACACAGACAAAAGTGACGACGACGACGACGACAACAACAGCTATTGACTTGGAAATAAGGGCAACATGTGAACAACAACAACAGCTATTGACTTGGAAATAACAACAACAGCAACAACAACAACGACAACGACGACAACAACAACAACAACAACAACAACGACGACGACGACGACGACAACAACAACGACAACAACAACAACAATAACAACAATAACAACAATAACAACAATAACAACAACAACAACAACAACAACAACAACGACGACGACGACGACAGTAGCAGCAGCAACAACAACAATATCGTCGCGGTAGCGACTTCGGTTATAACGGCGATCATATATGCGTCGGCAGCAACGATATTGGGGTTCGTCGCGGATCTCTTGCCCCATTGGTCGGTTCGCCTGCTCGCCCGTCCGATTGCTCGTCCGGTTGGCTGGCCGGTGGGCCGGATAGTAGTCTACCAGTGGTTGATGATCACGGTCGATAATCGGTCAGCGGTCGTAAACGGAGGTCGACAACGAGCCCCCCAAGGTCTTGCGCTGACTATGAACGCAACCGTCGGCGACAACCATAGCGTCGTAGAGCGGGGGCGGCGTTGACAACCAGGGGCGGCGAAGCCCGCGCGGGCGCTTAGTTGACCGTCTCTCGTTGAACAGCTGCGTTAATGACGTCGAGGACAAACAATGACGCCGAGGCGCGGCTCTCATTACTCATCATCAGTCAGAGCTACCATGTCACCACCATGACCATGTCATCGTCATCATCATCATCATCGTCATTATGGCTCGGTGTTTGTCAGGGTCGTCATAAACATTCTTCGCGCTTCGTATCGCTCCCACCTTCCTAATTTGAACCTTGGTCGATTGGCACTTGGCAATAGACGACAGCAGGTGTCGACGCATCGTCGTCAAATCCACTCTCCTTCCTCCTCCTCCCGCCTAACATTACCACTATTGCCGCACCATTGACCGAGAGTATATTCGACACGGGCCACCATTTCGTGTGTGGCGTCCAGCAGATGCAGACAGCACGAGCAGCAGACAGCCACAACAACCAGTATGGCCCAAAACACATGTGTGCCCCACAGAACGCGGCGGCAACCGAAACGCCAGCGGAATCCAGCAGCAGCACGCGAACAGGAACGACAAAAGATAAGCAACAACACGTTATAACATATAAACACATAATAAACATAATATAATAACAAATGATTACACAGTAAAACAGTAGCATTCAATAACATAAAAAACAAGATGTATCAAATCACAACAGTAGCGAAAAGAAAAAGAAGAAGAGAACACAACAATAAAACAATAGCAACAACAACAACAACAATAAAACAACCAACAGACAAAAAACAAAACAAGAAAACAAACAACAACAACAACAACAAAACCACAACCAAAAAAACAGCAGCAAAACAACAACACAACAACACCAACAACAACAACAACAACCAGCAACAATACCAACAACAACAACAACAACAACAACAACAACAACTACTAGCAACAACAACAACAACTACTACTACTACAACAGCAACAACAACAGCAACAGCAACAACAACAACAACAACAACAACAACATCAGGATGCTATACACAAGCAGGATCAGCTGTACAGACCTGACGCACGGCAGTCGGCTGCCGAATGTGTCAGGGCCGCTCCGTTGGCCGATGGAAAGATAGATAGATGGATACATAGACAGAGAGAAACAGCAAAATGAAGGCCGCATACCGCCACCATTAAACAGAAGCGCAATAACGGACCACGAAGCGAAGGTAGCGCCCACAGAGACACGACGTATCATCTGGCATCATATCAATCAACACAAATCGATCTAGCTGCAGGTAATAGCAGTGGTGAAAGCATCATCATCAGCAGCAGCAATAGTGCATAGCTTATTGAATTAGTGATATGATGGTGGGAATAGTGGTACTGGTTCTGACTGATATGTAATGGTAGCACAGTGAGACAACCCTCGGTGCGATCTATAGGCAGACGCGAACGCACACGCATATATATATATATATATATATATATATATATATATATATATATATATATATATATATATATATATATATATATAGATATATATATATATATATATATATATATATATATATATATATATATATATATACGTCTAAACATTATATGTATCGTTCTACGTAAGAGAAGAGAGAAAGTTAGGGGGCTATATTGACCGTACGCGTACCAGCAGCTGGCAAAGGACGCGACACGAAGCAGAAGGAAATTGAAATGGGATAACGTCCACAAACGTTGAGCAATAATACACGGCTGGCCACTAACGAGCGCAAGTAAAACGACGGCGCTCCTCCTGTGATCTTGCCAACCACCGTAGCACCGCCACTTTTACGGTGTTCGAACGGTAGCAGCAGGCGATACAAAAAGCTGCACCAACACGGAACATATTGATCATAACGAGCATCGATTCTCGACAGCCTAGCGCCAAAGGTGGAATGAAGGTGGTGCAGGGTCAAAGTCCGTCGAAGCGCCCCAATACAGAAGCAGAAGAAAAAAATAAGGTGATTATAATGATAATGACAGTAATGATGATCATGGTGGTCGTGGTGGTGGCTGCAGTGAAGTCTTGACGGCGGTGGTGAGTGGCGAAGAAGATGCGTTCATGCGTGCCCAATTTGCACAGGAGTCGCTGGTAACGTGGCTGGTCGCACCTTGCTATTATGACATATCTATTCGTATGCAGCGGCGTTGGCTTAAATGGAGAAGGCACAGTTCTAGAAAGGAGACAGAGTTCTAGAACGGAGGCATGAGTTCTAGAAAGGAGGCACAGTTCTAAAGAGGAGGCACAGTTCTGGAGAAGCGGGACGAGACGTTGCTGCGGAGACCGAGAACAATCAGTTAGAGGGAAATCCGCAGATCCGCTCCGGGGAAAGTGCGCCCTTCGTTGCTTGTAATGTGTCGGATCCGTCTAAGAATGGTCGTGCTGCTACAATAGAAGCTACTAAAGAAAGCTGGTTTAAATCCAGTATAGCAAAGCGGCGTGAAGCTAGCCTAGAAACAAAAATTAAGCCATAGTATATCGAAGTCTCGGAGGGGCCACAAGCTAAGAACAAGTGGTTTAAATTAAGTCCAGACCCCCTCTCCCCACCCACGGTTGTCATATCAAGGGGAGCTGAGAGGTTTTAGCTGCCGAGGCAAAAACCTTTATTGCTCGTCCTTGTATCGCCAGCCGTTACTGCTTTGGCTGCCACCGTCCTGTACGCAAATGTTGTTGTTGTTGTTGTTGCTATCATTACTTACATACATTTTCCAAACGACTACATTTAACGACATACAACCCGTCTATGAATGAAATTACATTCATGATATAAAATAACATCAGCCTATGATAATAACGCTTACGGGTTCAATTACACACACACACATCATATTTTCTCTCAGCCTTTCATGTTTAATATTTTCATCTGATATAGGAAATTTCATAAATACGCCGTAAAAGGCGCTTGCGGTGGTCATCAATAGACGAAGGTACAAAGGCCAATTGCAAATTGCAATCTAACAACTCTGTTTACAGGCGGTATTTATTAATGAGATCTTATATGTCTAGCCGTCTAATATATATATATATATATATATATATATATACGTGTATATATATACGTGTATATATATATATATATTATATATAGATATCTATTGCCAAAAATTACAAATGTGGATTTGCTACGAGACGAAAGACTTTGTGTAATTACGCCACTTCCACCTATGCCCTTTGATGGGTCAAAAGCATAACAAGAATAATCAGCATCAATCCTTATATCCTTATTCGCGATTTTTTTTTACGGAAGCTTAGCTAAGCCAATGCGCCTAGCGACCTGATATATATATATATTCAAGCTATATTTAAAATAATATGACTAATCATTTCTTAATTTTTAATTAATAATTTTCTTATAATAGGCAATGCGTAAATCTGAAGGAAGCAGAGAGGTTTAATAGAGTATGCTTCAGAGAAGCCCCATAGGGTGAAATCCAGGGAGTTGTCAAAAATTGCATTCCATTGGAGACAGGGACGTGGAATATGGATAGGCGAATGCATACGGCGATTTGGTGAGCAAGAACATCACGATCCGGATTCTAATACAGTCCTCAAAAGAGACAATCGCCGCCCTACACACCAGTCTTGGAAACAATAATATAGTTAGTCTTATTCCCCTGTGACAAGGTGCGTATAAATGTGCCCTCCTCCCCTTCTAAAATCTGAAAGCAAATGCACATTAGTATACCGCAGATTTCAAAAACAAATTTTTATTGAGCTCAGTTGCGTTTCAAAGATTTTAGTTATATGCACTTACTGCTAAGAGCCACATGCAAATAAACAGACTATATTGTGGCAAACACGGTCCGACTTATTGCCGGCCCTATTGCGTGCGATGCAGCCAACAATTATGATCTCTTTTGTAGGCACGCATTCGAATGAAATCATAAACAAGTCCAAATTTTATGACAAGGCAAACATACAGACGTAGGGCATTTTCTTGACATTCCCAAAAAGTAAGCCGCGGGGCTAACCGTTTGCGACGTGGTAACCCCCACGTGTCACATTCCCCACCGATGTTTGTTTGCATCACCCATACGATCAGCACAGGCCGTTTCACATTTTTTTGACAGAAATTGAAAGTGGTTTTATCTTAATTAGTCGTTCTAGCGTCAACTCAAATGCTATCGATATTCTACGATACTCTTACGCATCTTTGGATTACAATGGTAAACTAAATTGGTTAGGCAATTTTGTATTAAACACAGACTTATCCTTCGAAGATAGAGAAGCTCAAGTGTGTTGTTGCGATTAGGATACCTTTGGCGGAGGTCTCTGCGTCCCCATAAAAACAATTTAAAATGTAGAAGAAATATAGAAGCTGTGGTAGTAGACATACACCAAACGCCAAAAATATTAGGCCTGTATGCGCTTATGCCCTGAATAACGAACTCCTAGCAGAGCGGAAGCACCGGACCTACAGGATATGCATCCGTTTAAAAATCATTCGTAAGGCGATCAATGCCATACTTATCTTAGCAGATTATAACTAACCAAATATATTAGGTTGGACAGAGAGGAATTGTAAAGTACGATTACAAAACCGATAATTCTGCAAGCGCAAAAACGTGGAATCTTTGAGTTTCGTGCTGCAATTGATTTGCCAAGTTCCGTTCCGGCAATTAAAGCCTTCTAGATGAACCGCGTTCTAGAAGGCCTATGAGGCTCGAGGAAGACCGCTTGAGCGAAACTATGGAACAGAATCCCCGGCGCAACTCGAAAAACTCAAGCGGATTAAGCCTGCATTCCTAAAGCGAGCTCTAGGTCTGCATCGTACATCGCTGAACAGATACGTTTATCTGCTATGTGACACGCCGTTGCTTATAGAGGGCCTAAAGCGTAAATTCAAACTCCCTTCCACTCCGGCCTACGCGCAATTTATCAGCTCTTGGGAGGGGAAAATGGCGGATTGACCCTGATTTTTATAGCACGGGTACGATTACCTCTGAAACATGGAAACAGGCTGGACGAACGAACCGACACGTTCTCACGCGCTTTGCTGTTTATGGCTTTCATCACGTTTTATGCGGGACTGGGGTGTTTCATGCACCTGCAGATACATGTATCTGTATAAAATGTGGTAAAAGATGCCCCAGGTACCACGCGGCAACGTGTGCTGCGGAACCGTCGTTGAATAGCCTATCAGATGCGAAGGTGCGGAAGCACAGAAGGTTAGCTTTAACCACTTTTAATATTTTTATAATTATTTGAAACGTTCATACAAGACAATTGAATTTTTAAAGACACAAAAAAATTAAAATAAATAATATTTTAGTCAAGAATCCCCGAGTGACTTTGCGTGAATTAGCCATGGACTGTGGGTGACAAAACATGGGTCTGCTACGACAACATAAAACGTGGAAAGATTCTGGTGCGCCCCTGGCCAACCTTCCCGAAAGACACCAACAAGACTAGCCCATCCGCGCAAGATTTTGCTCTGTGCTTGGTGGGACAGTTTTCTCCTTGTGACCAAAAGATAGACACGGGCATTGTCTACTGTTATAAGCTCAACCGCGTTTTTTCGCCCATTAAAGAAAGAGATACAGTCTCGTAAATATAAAGTGCGTTCTCTTTCTCGAACTAAGTTTACCCAGCCTCCGCATAAGAGCAAGCTGCGATTGGGAAACTTGTCCACATCCACCGTTCTTACCGAACATGGCGCCATCAGCATAGCACCCATTCAGGTATCTGCAGAACTGTCTAAAGAGAAAACATTCAGTTCACTAGAACCAGTTAAAATGCATTAGTGGAGTCATTCCCTCAGGTGCAAATAACAGAATTCTTGTTATCTTTCTCTAACTAAGTTTACCCAGTCTCCGCATAAGAGCAATATGCGAATGGATAATTTGTCCACATACAGCGTGCTCATCGGACATCGCGGCACCGGACTACCACCTATTCAGATATCTGCAGGACTATCGAAAGGGAAAACAGTCAGTTCACTAGAGGCAGTTAAAATACGTTGAGTGGAGTCATTCCTCGAGATGCAAAAACCAGAATTTATTGCTATGGGAATCGGCAGTTTGACCAGAGATGTGGCTAGCAACATGTCTACGTTTTAAACAAATAAAACAGGTTAACATGCTCACATTTAGATTGATTTTAAATTTAAAATATCCAGTTACTTTCTTGATGAATCGCTTTAAACATTATATCCGTTTATCATTGACGAACTAAACGCTTTACGTGTCATTAGAATTAAAACGCAATTACTTTTAGTGTTTTATTCGATTTAGGTCGGAATGGAGCAACCGGAAACGGATATACTTTTTGAAAAGGCTTAGTAAAGGCTGAATGAAAAATATAGTAATGAGCAAAGCTTACTCAGAATACAGCAAACAACGCTATTTCCTTATTTTAGACTAGTAGATGACAGACGTCAGATATTGTCTTTGTTGACTAGGCTTGTCAGCTAAGCGATACGTTTATTGCAAAGAGAACGCCATCGCGGAGGGCGTTAGTTGCACGAGTACATAAATAATTCAGAGTGAGAACTGACCCGGGCCTAAAGAACGATTTTAAGTTGGAGAGAGCGAGTACAAGGTTGCGACTCCGAGATGAGTGTATTTTCAGTTTTAACGATTACATGCCATTTCTCAGTATGTGGCCACGTGGTCCCCCATCACACTTGGAGGAGGATGTTGATAGCAAAATTAGACAACACACAGATAAGTTCAGCCTGACTCCAGATCATATTCCTCCAATTTTTTTTATAAATGACTAGCACAACTATTATACCGTAATATTTTTGCTCATTAGATTATACAAAAAACAGCTGCATAGCACCTGACTTTTCAGAAACTCTATTGTATCATCTGTTTATAAGAACGACAATAAACCAGATGTCTACAGCTACAGACCTGTAGCGTTAATTTCAATTGCCTGCCTAATCTGAGAAGAATTGATGGTGGATTAAATTTCTGTTCTGGGTTTACCAAACGAAAGTTACGCGGCCATACAGATAGTCGGTATGGCCTATGATTAACTAATGGCTAATGCTATTAAATAGTAATGAGAGTTTTGCTTGACTTAGCTTGAATGACTTGACTAACGACTTCGATAGAGCGAGCCATTTGTAAGCCTTCGTTAAAACTTTACTGATTGAACATTCAAACCTGATAATAAACCGGATTTCAAATGATATCTGCGACTCGCTTTCAGGCGGTACCATTATGAGAGCTTGTCGATGTCAAAACCAGCTGCCTAGCGCCGTCGTTATTATTATTATTATTATTATTATTATTATTCTGGTGGTCGTCCAGACCAGATCGTAGCAGTCGACAAATACGTCTAGCACGATGAAGATCAGAGTATTCAGAGTAATGTCCTAGGGGCTTCGCTATGGCCCTCCAACGTGCCCTTTAGTGGCGCAGGATTAGACAGATGTGTTGCGGTAAACTAACAGAGAGCAGCCAGTTTCGTTGAAGTACTTAGATGTTGTTGCATAGACTGCATTGCTCTAGCCGAGATGTGAACGGTCTGTTTCCTTGAACAGCTGGATCGCTATGTCATCGTATATAGCCCCCCATTTCGACATCGTATACCTTTCGAGTGTTTATGTGTGCCGACTCGCGCGTTCCTGGAGTAACGTCTTTATTCCGGGTAATCTCAGACGATCGTATGTGTGTACTATGTATATACTATCCGTTCATTACCAGTTGCCTACGGCTAAACCGTGCTTGAGCTGGTCTAACCAAAACATAGCCATGTGTTTGTTTTGCCTGAACTAGTTTAGTTGGCATTTTTGCCGTTTCTGGTTTAGTTGGACAGGACAGCCGGTTTACAGTTTAACATGGCAATCAGTCTGAAACAACGACAACTGCGCTCTACAGTGAACACTTCAGTGGTGTCAGTGGTTCGATCAATCACGAACAAGCACATGAACTAGCCTACGACACTAACTTGACAGCAAAAGACTTTCTAATCGGTCCAGTCAAAAAAGTAAAACGAGTCGTAATATAAAACGATGGCTCGCAAATTTTGACGGAAACAATGGCAAAGAACGAAAATGCATAGTGCACACATATTGGCCCAGGTAGTGTGGGATATCTCAAATGCAAATCTAAAAACCTGGTGCTTGCCTAACCTACATGACCGGGATATTTGTGGCATGATTTCAGTCTATTTAGGGAACTTTCATTTATTGGTCTGCTGGCAATGTTCCATGCGTTGCCGTTTCGCTTCCGTTATGTTTGTCTGCGCTCTCATAGTGGCCTCGACAGAATCAAAGCCCGCGTCCCAGTTCTTGTTTCGAGCTAAGCCTCCCTGAGAGTAGATCTCTCATCGTACTGATCCACACGTCTAGTCAGTCGTGATCGGCCTGTATGTGAAAAGCGTGTGCTCCACGTCGTCGGTCTCGCCAGCGGCGCATAAGATGCATAGGTCAACCCCAGTCTTCCCACATATGTGTGAAAGCTAGTATGACCGGTCATAACCTGGATTAGGTGGTTTGCAGTTTGCGCGTACTCGCATGGGTACCATTTTATGAAATCTGGGATTATTGATCTCGTCCACGACCCCCTGATGTCTCTTGTCGTCCACCCAGCTTTCTAGCTCTCTCTAGTTTTCTTCGTTGCATCTTTGTATTGTAAGTGTGGGTAACTATTAGCAACCGTGGACACCGTCCTGTACGCTCTGGCGGCAATATGGCCCCATGGCCAGCAGCCGCTGCGCCTTGCTTGGCTTTTTATTAGTCTTCTTGGTTTTCAGTGCAGGTGGTCCTCACACTGATGGCCCGTCGAAAAGAACTAAATCAACGACTGACGCAGCGACTGAGGGCAGCAAGTTTTCTTCGGGGGGAAGGGGGGCTTTGTTCGAAGCATTAAGCTGATTAGCTTGCTCCCCCCTTGATGCGTTTTATTATTAACGTAAGTTATACAGGTCAAGTTCCTGTCAAACATTACGCTCAAGTATTTAGCCTGCTTGTTTATCGAGATCATCTGGCCGTCCACACGTATATCCAATTTCCGGCAGCGCTTTTTTCTAATAGCAAAAGAGCCTCGGTCTTTTCCGGTGCTAATATTAGGAGCTTGGATTTCGTCCACCGATTGACTTACTCCAAAGCGTGGTTTGCTCGGTCCTTCAAGAACTCTGCGTCCCTTGTGGTAACTTAGACTGCCAGGTCATCGGCACAAACGACAAACTCAACCCCGCGAGGCCTGTTCATCTCTAGCACGCTTTAGCACGCAAGGCGTCTGACTTTAGCACGGAACACTTATGGTACACCTGCAGTCATCGCGTATTAGCTACTATCGTAACTCATACCTCGCTTAGCTAACTACGAGGCTATTCGATTCCAGAAGTATGCTGCTACTCGCTTTTTCTTCACGACATTTAAATCCACTCTTTTACGCTGTTAAACGCATTCTTACGTTGAGCAATACCAACAGCAAGTATAACGTGCTCTGGGGCTTTTCTGTCTTCACTATTCGAGTTTAGCGAGTACCTTGATGACGGCCTGGTGCATTGAGCCCCCTTTACGGACTCCGTACTGGTCTTGTGAGAGGGAGTCTTTCCTTCCCTCAAGTACGTCGCTGAGTCTGGTCGCCAGTATCGACTCCACGGTCTTGGGAACCTTGTAAAGGGACAGATGGACCTGTAGGCTAACGCCGAGCATGGTTCCATCCCCGGTGTTGAAATAAGTGCTCGGCCGGCCTTCTTCCAATCTTCTGAAAACCGTCCTCCTCACTGTAATGAGGTTATGAACGTTTGAAATACCATTGCACGTTTACCCATTAGGCATTTGATCACTTCCGGAGGTATGTCGGTATTGTGCCTTTTAACACAATTTTAGCAGCTTAGATTTCCTCGAGTGCTAAAGACCGGATATCCTTATTCTCTGTCCTTGCACCATCTGCGGTGGAAAAATGCCACAATAGCCTTTGTTAGATCTGGTAGAATCGTATGTGCTCTCATGCCCAGTTTGCCCATCACGATTTTGTAAGGGGCTTTCCCCATACGTCCTGTTCGACCTCCACGATCGATTTATTTCAGCACCAAAGTTTACTCTTTCTGATCGTGGTCTTTATATTAGAACGCTTTGTCTTATATTCAAACCAGAGATCATTTGCGTGTGCTTTCACTTCTCCTCGGCCAATTCCGTTCTTGCCTTTTTGGACGTTCCGAGGGGTTTAGTGCAGCGGCGCAGGGCTCCAATGCACTCCCTCCGTGCAGCAGCCACCTCGAAGAACACCAGTGCTTTGGCGCAGCGTTTCTCCACCGCGGATGCACTGAAGCTGGCGTTGCCTTTTCGCATGTCTTAAGAAGGATCTTATCTAAGCCTTTCTCATTGAAGGTATCCTCCAGTTCGTTACAGCCCCGAACTATCTCCTCCCGATGCTTTTCCTTTCTTATTCTGCGAGCCGACCATCTCGGCCTGTAGTCCGTTTTGTGCTCTTGAGACTCCCTTTGTTTTTCGCCGCAAATGTGATATATCGCTTGTTACTAAGGTTCTCCTCGTATTTAAGAACCTTTCACTCCTCCTCCGTTCCTGCGCCGACACAGCATCCTCCACGGAGTCTCTGGTCGAGGTAGCAGGTTTGTCGTGTGTCTCCTACTCGGTCTCTTTCAGCAATTTTTCGTCGTCCCAGTCTTCGTTCGCCTCCCGATCTTTCTACTTATGGCTAGGGTAAAGATCTGTCTCCGCTTGGCCCGTTTGTTCAAGTGATAACCGTTAATTTAGATTCAAATTTTCTATTTCATCCAGCAGGGTCGACTATTTCTTTTCCTTCACTATATCTCTGCTTTCTCTCAGAAAGCAACTACGCGTTTGGCGCCAAAGCGAGACCTACCGGTCGATGCACTAATGGCCGCCCTATGACCACCAGAACGTACCACCCTTTCCAATGCTGAGTCTGCCTAGAGGGCGCTGCCAGCCTCCGAAATTAATAAAGACCAAAACGGCAAGATGTTTTGCATCTAACCCACAATGACTAAATTTACTGTTCGCATTGTTACCACTACTACTACGATCACAACTACATCTACTTCCGTTATTACACGTCGCACTGGTTTCGCAACAGGTTACGACGAACGGCCACACAGTCATTTTCGCGTTTGTTTCAGCGATAGTTCTTACGTTGTTCATTATTTCGTTATTTGCTTTATTTTATTTCTCATTGATTCTTCTCATCGTTGATGCCGTCGTTATCATAGTCATTCAATTGACGTCGTGACGCACTGACGTCGAGGGCTGGATCGCCAATCGATTTGAACTGATGCGGGTTTTCGGCTCTTATTTGACGCACCCTGACCTCATACGCTGAGTAGAGCTAACTAGCAACGACATGAGACGATATACACGAACGGGCCGCGCCGATGACGCGCCGAAGCCGTTGGGTGTGTCGTCAATTTGCCTCACGCTATGGCCGCTGCCATCGCCACCCTTGTCGCGCAACTCCGGCTGAAGACTTCGTCTTCGACTTCAGGGGCTTCAGCAAGGACCAGCTCACCTGCGACTACGACTACAACTGAGGCGCCAGCGTGCCTCGTGCCGTGTCGTCCCAGTGGCACACTACATATATGGCGCCAATAGCGGTTTCGCTGTGCCCGCGCGGCCCCGGGTTCATTTGTGGGGGTTGCGTCACAATCTGATGAAAATTCTTCACTAGCAACAGCTGCTGACATTAACATCAGCATTCCCCACCCTTCATCCTCACTTCGTACCACCACCACCACGACCACCGCAAACACCTTCGCCGTTGGCAGACGATGACCATTAGGAACAGCACAACAACAGCAACAACAAAAAATCGAATAACAACAACAAAAACTACGGCAACAACTTCGAGGGCAGGCGGAAAGTAATAAAAGTAGTAATAATAATAATAATAATAATAATACGCTGCCTGTATAATCGGGTCAATGTTTTGAGAGGAAGAGACTGCTACCGAGATATTTAATTATATATTAATACATGTTCAGACCTCACAATTGTATGATCAGCAATAAACAATAATAAAGTAATAATAAAAATAATAATAATAATAATAATAATAATTTATTTTATTCTTAATTAATAAAATTATTATTATTAATAATAATAATCACCGTGACTACCAGATGTAATGCTAGAAGAATTGGTGGAATGGACAGCTTATATAGCTCGTTGTTGTTGTTGTTGCTGCTGTTGCTGTTGTTGTTGTTGTTGTTGCTGTTGTTGTTATCGCCGTGATAGCAACGGAAATTGCTGTTGTAGTAGCAGCTCGAAACAGCAACGTAGAAAGACGCTTAGATGATGACGATGACGGCGACGACAACAACATCAAGGCTTGAGTTGTAAACTGCTGTAGCTAGCTGATAGCTCCAGACATCTTGAGTATTGCTCCCTGAACCGCTTTTGCGGTCGTCCACCCGCTGTCCACACTGGCCCGGTCAAAACCGCTCTTGTATTGACACAAGTCACACGTATATATATATATATATATATATCTACAAGCACGCGCACAAATTGACACATACATGCGTACATGCATAGAAACTATGTACGTTACTGACCGGTGCGTGTTTTATATGAAATGTTTCCGATAATGATTATGACCCTGAACCGAAACCGGCATGGCGCCCATTAGCCTGTAGACCGAAAGTCCATCCAAAGACGGGTGGATGAATACACCATACATCCATACAACCAGATAGATACACACAGGCTAGCGTACAGCGAAAGCTGTGGTGACAACAATTCCTTACAAATTATGTAGATATGTCTGTATATATATATAGACTATATATATATATATATATATATGGTTATATACTTGTGTCTATTAGAATATTTTTTGGTAATTTTTTAATTGCATCCTATAGACGCTCTAGTAAAAGTGTGTGCATTATTTATCTAAAAAATGAATCTTAGTCGGTCCAGTGTGTAGGAGAATATTGCGAAGGCCCATTTGATTGGCGTAACATTGGCTATGAGAGTTATGGCAAAACATGTCACCTTGCTGACCATGCAACATTACGACAGGCAGTTATTAAGACTTCATTCGATATAGAAACAGTACAAAGACAGCCTTTGCAGTCGGCATAACGTACGCACAGATACGGGACAGTTGCTCTACTTCCTGCCGCTGCAGCTCGAAGAGCCAGTTTTAGGAGCCTGCTACAAAGTTTAGTATTCATCTGTATTGCTGAAGTCTGAACCAGTTCTCGTATCGCAAACGACAAAGCCAACCTATAAAACCGTCAACTGAGAGTAAACGGCCAGCCCTGTCTCTAAGAACATCCCGTGGCTTTCTGTGCTTTCAGAAATGAATACACTGGGAACTTTGAGAATTATTTATTTTGTGTCTTTAAAAATACAATTTTCTTGTATGAACGTTTCAAATAATTATAGAAATATTGAAAGTGGTTAAAGCTAACCTCCTGTGCGTCCGCACCTTGACTGCACCGAGTCGCTTCTGATAGGCTATTCAACGACGGTACCGCAGCACACGATGCCGCGTGGTACCTGAGGCATCTTTCACCGCATCTTATACAGATACATGTATCTGCAGGTGCATGAAACCCCCCCCCCCCCGTCCCGCATCAAACGTGATCAAAGCCATGAACAGCAAAGCGCGTGAGAACGTGTCGGTTCGTTCGTCCGGCCTGTTTCCATGTTTCAGAGGTAATCGCACCCGTGCTATAGAAATCAGGAAGAAATAAATACAGAATTTCCAACCAACGCGGTTTGGAGAGAATAAATAAGGATCAATCTATACACACTTCGTGACAGAAAATGCATCACTCATACATTTAATTTTAGGCATCATTTGTACTCACAATAGTAACGCCATATCGACCACACCATTCAAAAGATAATTCATTAGCCGTAAAACACGACTAGAATGGTCTAGCGATACGTACCATTCTCAACCCTATAAATCAATGAACTGGAAACGCGCTTGGGTCGCTCCACCTTGCCATAGCGACTAGCCGTGATATTCGTAGGTGTCTTGCATCGAACACAAAACGAAATGTCTATTAACCTACTTGTTTCTTGTCGGCCAGCCAGTGAATTGTTCAGTGGAGCAGCCAATAAGGAGTTTTGAGAAATGAATACGACTCCATAAAAATCCGCTCAGATCGTTTGCTTGAGCCTGGTTATAGTCAACGGTCTGTAGCCATGAATCAATCCACTGTTTGCAGAGACTACCAACAGTATCAATTTACGAGAAGCTTCCATCAGAGTGATGGACCCGAACGTTCATCAGCCGACCTGGACGCCCCTGGTTCCCCAAGGGCGGCTATGTAACCGCCGATTAGCTTAATGTGGACGACACCCAATCGATATAGACAATCAACAGAGGGAGGCCCCAGAAACGTGGACATGCCCCCGCAACAGCCCCCCCCCCTACAAGCAGAATCACAGGGATCCGCCAAACCCAACTCGGATTCGGGCAGCTTGAGCTCGAAACTACAACTCGTCGGGACGATCGCTTCCTGTTAATGAATAGTTAAAAAATTGCCCGTTGACTGCTGTTCGTTGTTAAGCCCCCGTAACAGCTCCGTAGTGCTCTCAGAGTAGTAATGGTAGTAGTAATAGTTATATAGTGTCGAGCCCAGTGGCGTGGTGGCATGCGTCTACGCCTCGCAACCGGAAGAGACATATAGGTGCGCGGGTTCGAGCCCCACCGTTGCACATTTATATTTATGGGGGTCCGTCTATGAAGCAATGCGCAAAGCAGTCCCATGGACGTTAAATCATGGCTGAGAGTCAGCCCCTAGTAGTTATATAGTAGTAGTAATAATAGTTAATGCGCTTACGATGAGACGATGACTGCGTAACATGAATGCTAAACCCCACAGACCCACCATACGTCTGGACTATTTACACCATTTCCATTCTATTGGAAACAA